>JABSSW010000017.1:600000-774503 GCA_018902385.1 Physcia stellaris | reverse complement strand
AATTTATTTTGTCAATACATCGACAGAAATTACTGTAACAACATCGTAATTAATTGTTTTAAATCAACATCGTTGTCAATTATTAATCATTCAATTTCGACAAACATTGTTTATTCAGCAAAATGAATCGTCGACAAAACTCGTTTTCGCAAAAATTTTAAAATTTTCGTGATCGTCACAAAAATTTATCGAAATAATCAATCATTTTTCGATTGAATCAATGATCGTGTTACGTCATTCATTTTTGATTTAAAATCGACGATTGCAAATATTTTTTTGATATTTTTTACATTCATATTTCGAAAAATTTACGTCGTAAATTTCAAATCATTTCGTCGATTTCGTTTTTTTAACGACGAAATAACATCATAATTTCGCTGAATATTATTTTTCGAAACACAAAAATATCGAATTTATTTTCGCATTTAATACAAACATGACGAATGAAAATAACAATTGACAAAACATTGAATTCATTCAACAACAATGACAAACATTTCAGATTTTGTTCGAAAATATCAAAAACAACATTCAAACAAAATTTTCAAAATTCGTCGAATCATCAAATTCAATCGAATTTTTTGACAATGACGACGACGTTAAATGAAATGTTCAAAAAACAAAATTTTTTGATTCGTGATACGAAAAAAAAACGTTATTATCGACAATTCGATCGAACATTCGAACAAAAACATTTATTTTCGAAATGTTCATTTTTACATCAAAAAATTAAAAATATGACATTGTTCAAAAAATGTCGATGTGATTCGAACAAATTTTTATAATTGCATGCGTGATCACGCGTTACGTTGATATACAAAAATAATCAACGATAATTAAAAACGATTGATTAAATTCGAAAATGACGTAAAAACGAAAACGTTTGTTGTTGAAACGATGAAAAAATTGTCATCGACAACGTTGACGATTATCACGAAAAAAATACACGATAAAAAATGTTCGTCGATATCGCGAATTATTCGATTTCGTTAAAATTATAATCAAAAAAAAAATTAAATCGACAATGATGTCAATTTATTCGCAATTGTATTTAATTTACAATGAATTGAAATTGAAATTTCGACGAAACTTGATCAAATCGACAAAAAAAAATTACAATGAATGAATTTTTTCAACAATTTGACGATAAAAAAAAATACGATGAAATATCGAAAATCGATATCGATTTTATCATTCGTTCGAAAAAAACATCGTTTTCAATTTATTTATCGTTTTCAATTATTAACGTTGTCAACATCATTCGATTCGTATAATATTTTTTTTGTTATCAATGAGCGTGTAAATTACGAAAATTTCAATGAATTTTTTTCGCAATTTCGTCAAATTCAATATTCGACATCGTATCAATTTGAAAAACAAAATAACGTTTATATTTTTCAACAACGTTCATATCAATCAAATTATTCAAATCGACAACAATCGACACAAAATATGCAAAAACGTTCATACGAAAATCAACAATATCGATTTCAACAAACGCAACAAAACGAAATTCAAAAAAATCGAAACACGTTCGATTCGCGATTTCAATATTCGCAATTTTTACGTTCAATAATTATTTTGTCGATTTTTCAACATCATTTTCGTTTTTGTCAAAACAAAATATTTATTTCAATCAAATGAAACGTTTAATCAAAATGAAACATTATATCGACGAACGTATTTTGCGAATGAAAAAAAAAAAAACAATTATTCGAACGACGAAAAAATTATCAAAACGATCACAACATGAATATTGAAAACGCGTCGAAAATATTTGCGATAAATGATTTAATATCATGACGAAAAACATTTCGAAATTCAAAAATTTAACGAGAATTTTGTGAATCATGAATTATTCGAATATTTTGTGAATATTTTTGCAAAATAAACGAAAATTTATTCATGCAAACGTTGTCAATCGAAATTTTATTTTAATAACAAATTTCATCGATATTTGCGTTCGTATCAAGCAATTTCGATTAAATTTGACACATTATTAACGAAAAATGTTCATGATCATCAAATATTTATTATACAATCAAACGTCAAAACAAATACGCGATTCAATTTTGAATTTCGTTCGTAACGTTACGTCACGATTTAAAACAAACATAAACAATGTTTCACGAATATATGCGTCGATATCGAATACGATACGTCATTAATCGATCGTAAATTTTTGATGCAAAAATATTTGATTATCAAATTCATGCACGACAAATTATGAAATTTTTCAAAATTCGCGACATTGAAAACGTCGTTGTAATCACGACGAATTATATTTCATTAATTTTTCGAATTTTCGAAATTTCGATTAATGACGAAAATGCGATTGTCACGTTCACTCGACAAATTTACATAATGAAAAAATTGAAAACAAAAATTTTTTTTCGACAATGATATACTGAATTCAAAACGAATGAATATAAATGTAAATAAACAAATTGTTATCATCGAAAATTGCAAAACATTAAAATACAATTCAATGTTATCAATGCAAATTCACAAATCAAACGCGCGACTCGTGTCAACGAAATTATTAAAATATCAATCAATCAACATTTACGATTTTTTTCAAATTACGTGAAAAAATAATCTATTTATTGAACGCGATTTTATGTTCATGTTTTCGCGAATCAACGTTTAAATCAAAATGAAAACGTATTTTTCATATCATCGATTCATACAAAAATGATTCAAACGAACAACGTCAATTTTGAAAATGTTTACATTTTCAAAATACGTTTGAAATTCGTACAAAAATACGAAAAAAAAAATATTATTTAGTTAATTCGAAATACGCGCATTTAATTGTTAATGTTCATAAATTTGTTTTTAAAATTGATTCAAACAAATTATGAAATTTGATATTTCGATTTTGATCGTTGACGCGATTATCGCGACTAATTATGAAAATTTGCACGATGCGATCGCGTTTAATTTCGTCGTTTCAAATTTCAATTTTACGATCAATTTTGCAATTAATTCGTGCGAGAATTTTAACAATTCTGTTTCAAATTTTAACATTAATGTTGAAAAAATTTTGTTCGCAAATATCACGATTTACGATGATATTAACGCACGAATTAAGTTTGCAAACGTAATCGAAAATTATTCAAAATTGTGAAACGATAACGAATTTATCGTGCGAATTTCGTTTGAAAAATGAATGTCAATTGAATTCAAATTCGACGCGAAAATCGAAACAACGAAAATTTATTTTTTTCGATTTCGCAAATCGAAAATTCGTTGATAAAATTTTCGATAAATTGCACGTTCAAAATCGCATGAAATACATCAATCAATTCATTTCGCATGATTATTTTGTTTTCGCAATATGAAAAACAATATTTGAATCAAATGATTCAAAACGCAAAAATCGAATCGTCGTGAATATACGCGAATTAAACAAAATCATTTTAATCGATTTTTATTTTATGTTTTTTCAATCAAACATTATTTCAATTGTCGTCGAATGCAAATTCATTTTTGTTTTCGACGCAACGAATTTTTTTCATCAATGATTGATAAAATTTGCAAACAAACATAAATTTATCGTCGTTTCACATAAAAACAAAAACAATTTAACGTCGCAATGATAAAATTCAAAAATTTTTCGTCATACGTACAACGACGAATCGATTTTATTTTTCGAAATTTTCGCGAATTTGTTCGCGTTTACGTAAATGATATTGTTGTTTTTTTCAATATTTTTGAAAAACATATCGTTCATTTACATTCGATATTCGAACGATTGAATATTTATGAAATTAATTTTTCGTTCAAAAAATTTTTTTTCGACTATTTTACGATCGCATTTTTTGATCAAAAAATCGACGTTTTCGATTTAATTATCGCAATTGACAAATTAAAAACGATAATCAAATTGAATTTTTTTTACATTTTGAAAAATTTGAAAATTTATTTAAATTTAACAAATTGATTACGAAAATTCGTCGCGTTTTACGTTCAAAAAACGAACGCGTTACAACGTCGCAAAATTTTATTTTTACGACAATCATTTTTCAACAAAAACATCATTCGCAAAATTTATTCGCAAAAAATCGTAATGAACAATTTTTCAATTGAAAAATTAAAATCATATCGATTATTGCAAAAAACTTTTAACAAAATTTCATTTTTGATACATTTCAATTTCGATCGACAATTGTACATCGACATTGACGCGTTTAAACGACGCGAATTCGACGCGATAATATATCATTTTAAAACAAACAACAATTTCGACAAATTCAAAAAAAACGATATCGAATTCATTTTATTTTTAAATCGAATGTTGAACGAAATCGAAATCAAATATTGATTCATCGAATTCGAAATGTGTGATTTAATATGAATTGTCAAAAAAATTCGATATATGATAAAAATAATCAAAAATATCATTGTCGTTTTCACGAATTATGTCGTCAATATTTTCATCGTTAAACAAATCACGATGAATTCGAACAACACAATAAATTCAATTTTCGTTTCGTTCGTGTTTTCGTTTATTTGTTGCAATTCAAATTGAAAATGAAATACAAATAAAAAAAATTATATTGTTTCGAATGCGTTATCAAAATTAACGTTTGACAATAAACAAATCGACGTAAATTCAAAAAATAAATTTGATTTGAACACATATCATGAAAAAATAATCGATTTTTCGAATAATTTCGATTGTTACGTTTTTCAAAACACATTCATCGCAATGTCGAAAAATTTAAAAAAAAAAATCAAAAACGAATATCAAAAAAAAAAAAACGTGACGAAACATGATCGAAATGTTAAAATCGTTGACGATTCGAATGCAAAAAAACAAAAATTGTCGATTCGAAATTTTCAAATTTCATCGTCGTTCGAAAACAACGTAACGAAACGAAACGACAATAAACAAAAAAATGACGATACGAAATTTATATCAAAAAAATTCAAAACAAAAATCAATTTCGCGTTGAATACGAATGACATTATATATCATGTTGACATTGACACGCGTCGATCGTGTATATTTGTCGTTGTGAAACGCGAAATATTTCGTTTAATTCACGATACGAATTAGCATTCGAAAAGTTCATCGATGTTATGACAAAATTTTCAATACGTTATACATATTTCGATTTTCGCGAAAAATTAAAAATACATCGAACATTGTTTTATTTGTCAATTGACACAAATCAAACGTCATCGATTGTACGAAAAATTTATGTTTATTATATTCGTTTCGCGTTCGTTTCATATCATTGTCATTGATTTTATTCTAATTATGTTCGACGAAATGAACATTGTCATGTTCGCAACATGCAAACATTTTCGTCGAATTTCATTGATTTTCGACAAAAACATTTATGAAACGAAAAAATGAATTAACGCATTATTGAACAAATTATTAATCGTCGATTGAAAAATGTTTGAAATTATAATTTTCGATCGTGATTCAAAATTCATGTCGAATTTTTGACAAATATTTTTCATCAAATTAAACACGAAATTGTTAATTTCAATGACATATCATTCGTAAACGAACGATTTGTCAAAACGAATCAATCAAATTGTTGAAATTGTTATCAAATATTTCGTCATCGAATTTTCGAACATCGATTACATTTTAATTTTTTTTTGCAATTCAAACTCAATTAAATAACACGTTTAACATCGTTACAAATTTATCATTCAATGAAATCATATACGAATTTAAAATCAAAAACGCGATATTAAATTTAATTGCATTTAACACAACAAATGTACAAAATTTGTCAATTTAACGCATAAAATATCAGCGAAAAATTGTCGATATCACGAATTTCGCGATTGTTAAAATCAAAATATATTATGATTCGCGTTATATTTCGATTCGATTAAAACAAAACGAAAAAATTTATTTACAATTTAACAAAAATTACAAATTGTTTGACAAATCAAATTCGAAATTATTTCAATAACGTTGCGAATCATTTCGAATTTTTGAACGCATCGAACGTTTTGCGTATAGATTGAAATTGTCATCAACATGACGAATTCATTTCGTTGTATTTATTGTACAATTCGAATTAACATTTGTTAACGTTGATTTTTACAATCGTTTTCGTTTTCATTATTTTGATTTCATTGAAATTGAAAACGATACGAATCAATACAAATTTTATGAAATCGAAAAATTAATCGACAAACGTATCAAAAAATACAACAAAATTTTCGTAATTCAATATTTAATCAAATGAATCGATTATGAATCGAAATATGACGAATGACGATTTATTTTCGAATTACAAAATTTTCAAAATTTAATAGAACAATACGAACATAATCATTCGCAAAATTTTGATGATAAAAACGACAAAAAAAAACGAAAAATGAATAAATTGATGCTTGATATGATTACGCATGATAATAAAAATTGAAATTCAATGAAAACATTGATTTTTTTCTTTTTTGATTGACAAATTGTTATGACGCAAAATCAAATTAAATAATTTGAATTTAAATCGAATATTTTTGCAAAACATTTGACAAAATTCTGTCATCATTTCATATTAAATGAATGATGATCAGACAATTGATTCGCAATTACTGTACATAAATTGACATTTTGTTTTTCATAATTTTTAAATCAATCAATTCACACATTACGCATAACAATGACGATGTATATCGACATGACGTAATTTAATGATTAATTTAATCGTTGACATAATAAACGTTCGTATAATTTGACGATTATCGCATTGAATGTGAATTAATTAATTTTTTTATATTCATTTGTATTGATTCAAAAAAATGATTTCATCACATTTTGATGTTTGTTATGAATAAAATCTGAATTGATTGATTTAAAAATTATTTCAAACATCAAAATGTCAATTTATGTACAATAATTGCGAATCAATTATCTGATCATCATTCATAGTACACTTTTTATAAAAAAATGTTCAGTTTTTTTTTATGAGAAAATATTATTTCGATCGAAGCATCAGTTGTAGAGATTCAGAAACATCAACTTTCATCGCATTTTCACTCACAATCAATCACAATGCGATTATTTGATGAAATGCACTTGAATTCATGAAATCATCAAATTGTAAAACTAATTCAGCGCATTTCAACGCATCAACAATCATTAAAAACGAATATATATCAAGAATGTTGTGAGGTTCAGAAATATCGAAATTTTCGAGTTCGTCAAGCTTGTTCGCAAATCAAAATTTGATTTCGACTCATTTCAGAATCTTTTGTTAAATTCGATGTTTTCATCAATATTTAATTCAGATTTTCAATCAGAAAGTATATCATTGCACTTTGAAACTAGCACGAACATCAAAACAACTCGAATTCATACAGTTGCTGTGCAGTTTGCACATCAATTATCAATCACATGAAGCTTTGATCTGTTGACATTCAATTATAAAACAAATTAAGCGCATTTCAATGAATCAAAAATAACGAAAATCGATTCATTATCGTCAAAGTTATGATCGATGTAAATTATATGTCTTGCTGAAAAGTTCGCGAAATGATCAGCTTTTCGCAGAATTTGATTTGTTTATCTATTTATTTATCTATTTATTTATCTATTTATCTATTTATTTATTTATTTTTTCTATTTATTTCTTCAACATCTGCACGTTCGTTATGAAAGATCTTCTCGATTTCGATCTGTGTATCAATGCATATTCGCGAAAACAAATTTTTAGACACGTCAAAATGCGAAAAACGCGCGAGAAACAACAAAAACAATTGTCACATTCTCGCACTCGATTTATTTTTTACTTTTTTTTTTCTTCTTTTCTATCGACGATTGAGATTTTCTGCTCGAAAAATGAATGTTTCAATCAATAAACAATTTTTTGTTGAACACAAAATCGAACAATACATTCGCAATATGAACGACGTTGACAACGCGTTTGATATATCGTTTTCAACTCGTCGTTTCATTTTCGATGTATTCTCATTGAATGAAGAACTGAAAAATCATTCAAAACGATTGATTAAACAGATTCAGATCGACACTAGACACGCGAAGACTGCATGATTAATCACTACAGTTGATGATGTTTTCGAATTCATGAATTTCGATCGAATTCTCAAATCTCGATACAACGATATAAGAGAGAATCTACTCAGAGTCATCATCGATTCGAAACGTTGTGATGAGTTCTACAGACAAATCTTTCACGATGTCGACGACGAGAAGATTGAAATCGCAATTCGCTTTCATATTGAATATCATCGACGAGCTATTGAAGTCGAATCAGAAAACAACAAAAAGATGCAGAATTTTGACTCGAATTGAGTGTTTCTAGAGCGTTTCAAGAAACGCAAAGAGTGAATCATGACTGACTTTCTCAGAAAATCATTCGTGTATGAGTCGAAATTATTGAAGACGTCTTCAGTCAATTCGACTGTTCTGAACAGAATACGATCGTATTTGATCAATATCAACGTTTTTCGTCTTCGTCTTGAGCGAAAACAGTTAAATAATTTCAACTTATTAGCGTTGTTGAAAATTTGCGAAAAAGAAAATCATATTGCAATCTCTAGATGTCAACATATGTACATAGTATTCAGAATGATCGATATCAGAACAAATACATTCTGAAATTCTATTGCGCTATATTCAAACGAAAATCATGATATGTTTCGAAAATGTGATCAAATGATTGCAATTTTTGCAATTCAGATTTCATGTTTGACATTGAGACTTTTCAAGTTATTGCAAATTTGCGACATTCTTTTTCGATTTGACTAGCTCAAAATCTGTTTGACGTTCGATCATCGAACTTATTGCGTCATACAGTTGTTTCGCATCTTGCATTTCAATCAACAATCACATATGATTTTCACTTATTTAGTCAAAATTGTAAAGCAGAATGAGCGCATTTAAACGTTTCAAAAATAACAAAAATCGATTCATTATCGCAATAGTTATGAAATTTCGAATATTACGTCGTTGTCAAATCGATGTTCGCTTCGAATTCTGCAATCTTATCAGATTTGATTCTAACTCTGAGAGTTCTCGACAAAGTTTTTTTTTAAAAAACTTTCGAGTCTACTTGTTTAATATGAAATGATGACAGAATTTTTGTCAAATATTTTGCAAAAATATTCGATTTAAATTCAAATCATTTAATTTGATTTTGCGTCATAACAATTTGTCAATCAAAAAAAAAAATCAATGTTTTCATTGAATTTTATGTTTTATTATCATGCGTAATCATATCATGCATCAATTTATTTTTTTTTTCGTTTTTTTTGTCGTTTCGATTATCAAAATTTTGCGAATGATTATGTTCGTATTGTTCTATGAAATTTTGAAAATTTTGTAATTCGAAAATGAATCGTCATTCGTCATATTTCGATTCATAATCGATTTATTTGATTAAATATTGAATTACGAAAATTTTGTTGTATTTTTTGATACGTTTGTCGATTAATTTTTCGATTTCATAAAATTTATATTGATTCGTATCGTTTTCAATTTCAATGAAATCAAAATAATGAAAACGAAAACGATTGTAAAAATCAACGTCAATAAATGTTGATTCGAATTGTGCAATAAACACAACGAAATAAATTCGTCATGTTGATGACAATTTCAATTTATACGCAAAACGTTCGATGCGTTCAAAAATTCGAAATTATTCGCAACGTTATTGAAATAATTTCGAATTTAATTTGTTAAACAATTTGTAATTTTTGTTGAATTGTAAATAAATTTTTTCGTTTTGTTTTAATCGAATCGAAATATGACGCGAATCATAATAAATTTTGATTTTGACAATTGCGAAATTCGTGATATCAACAATTTTTCGCTGATATTTCATGCGTTGAATTGACAAATTTTGTACATTTGTTGTGTTAAATGCGATTAAATTTGATATCGCGTTTTTGATTTTGAATTCGTATATGATTTCGTTGAATAATAAATTTGTAACGATATTAAACGTGTTGTTTAATTGAAATTGAATTGTCGAAAAAATTAAAATGTATTCGATGTTTGAAAATTCGATGACGAAATATTTGATAACAATTTCAACAATTTGATTAATTCGTTTTGATAAATTATCAATTTGCGAATGATATGTCATTGAAATCAACAATTTCGTGTTTAATTTGATGAAAAATATTTGTCAAAAATTCGACATGAATTTTGAATCGCGATCGAAAATTATAATTTCAAACATTTTTCAATCGACGATTAATAATTTGTTCAATAATGCGTTAATTCATTTTTTCGTTTCATAAATGTTTTTGTCGAAAATCAATGAAATTCGACAAAAATGTTTGCATGTTGCGAACATAATCGTGTTCATTTCGTCGAACATCGTTAAAATGAAATCAATCGCAATGATGTAAAATGAACGCGAAACGAATATAATAAACATGAATTTTTCATACGATCGATGACGTTTGATTTGTGTTAATTGACAAATGAAACAATGTTCGATGTATTTTTTGATTTTTCGCGAAAATCGAAATATGTATAATGTATTGAAAATTTTGTCATAATATCGATGAATTTTCGAATGATGATTTTAATCGTGAATTAAACGAAATATTTCGCGTTTTATTGTGACAAATATACACGATCGACGCGAATCAATGTCAACGTAATATATAATGTCATTCGTATTTATCGCGAAATTGATTTTTGTTTTGAATTTTTTTGATATAAATTTCGTATCGTCATTTTTTGTTCATTGACGTTTTGATTTTTTACGTTGTTTTCGAACGACAACGAAATTTGAAAATTTCGAATCGACAAATTTTGTTTTTTTTTTGCATTCGAATCGTCAACGATTTTAATATCGTGATTATGTTTCGTCACGTTTTTTCGTTTTGATATTCGTTTTTGATTTTTTTTTTGATTTTTCGACATGACAATAAAAATGTTTTGAAAAACGTAACAATCGAAATTATTCGAAAAATCGATTATTTTATCATGATATGTGTTCAAATCAAATTTATTTTTTTGAATTTTTGTCGATTTGTTCATTTTCAAACGTTGATTTTGATAACGCATTCGAAACAACATGATTTTTTTTTTTGATTTATATTTTATTTTCAATTTAAATTATGACAAATAAATTGAAACACGAACAAAACGAAAATTGAATTTATCGATGTTGTTCGAATTTATCGTGATTTGTTTAACGATAAAAATATTGACGACATGATTCGTGAACACAACAATGATATTTTTGATTGTTTTTATCATATGTCAAATTTTTTGACAATTCATATTAAATCACACATTTCGAATTCGATAAATCAATATTTGATTTCGATTTCGTTCAACATTCGATTTAAAAATAAAATGAATTCGATGTCGTTACGTTTGAATTTGTTTGAATTATTGTTTGTTTTGAAATGATAAATCATCGCGTCGAATTCGCGTCGTTTAAACGCGTCGATGTCGATATACAATTTTCAATCGAAATTGAAATGTATTAAAAATGAAATTTTATTAAAAAAATTTTGCAATAATCGATATGATTTTAATTTCTCAATTGAAAAATTGTTTATTACAATTTTTTTGCGAATAAATTTTGCAAATCGTTTTTTTGTTGTTTGAAAATTGACGTAAAAATAAAATTTTGCGACGTTGTAACGCGTTCGTTTTTGAACATAAAACGCGACGAAATTTCGTAATCATTTTGTAAAATTTAAAAAATTTTCAAATTTTTGAAAATATAAAAAAATTCAATTTGATTATTGTTTTCAATTTATCGATTGCGATAATGAAATCAAAAACGTCAATTTTTTGATCAAGAAATGCAATCGTAAAATAGTCGAAAAATGATTTTTCGACGACAAATTAATTTCATAAATATTTAATCGTTCGAATATCGAATGTAAATGAATCATATGTTTTTCAAAAATATTGAAAAAAACGACAATGTCGTTTACGTAAACACGAACAAATTCGCGAAAATTTCGAAAAATGAAATCGATTCGTCGTTGTACGTATAATGATGAATTTTGAAATTTATCACGACAACGTTAAATTGTTTTTGTTTTTATGTGAAACGACGATAAATTTATGTTTGTTTGCAAATTTTATTAATCATTGATGAAAAAATTCGTAACGTCAAAAACAAATATAAATTTGCAATCGATTACGATTGAAATAATGTCAAATTGAAAAAACATTGAATAAAAATCGATGAAAATGATTTTGTTTAATTCTCGTATATTCACGACGATTCGATTTTTGCGTTTTGAATCATTTGATTCAAATATTGTTTTTCATATTGCGAAAACAAAATAATCATGCGAAATGAATTGATTAGTGTATTTCATGCGATTTTGAGCGTGCAATTTATCGAAAGTTTTATCAACAAATTTTCGATTTGCGAAATCGAGAAAATAGATTTTTGTTGTTTCGATTTTCGCGTCGAATTTGAACTCAATTGACATTCATTCGTTTTTCGAAATTTTCACTGTAAACTCGTTGTCGTTTCACAATTTTGAATAATTCAACGCAACGTTTGCAAACTTAATTCGAGCGTTAACGTCATCGTAAACGATAATTTCAATAAGCAACATTTCTTTTGCACTAATACTAGAATTTACAGCAGTAAAATCGTTAAAATTGCGTGCAAAATTGATCGCAAAATTGAAATTTGCATCGACGAAATTAATCGCGATCGCATCGTGCAAATTTTCATAATTAATCGCGATAATCGCGTCAACGATCAAAATCGAAACATCAAATTTCATAATTTGTTTGAATCAATTGCGTGAAACAAATTTATGAACATTAACAATTAAATGAACGTATTTCGAATCAATTAAATAACATTTTTTTTTTCGTATTTTTGTACGAATTTCAAACGCGTATTTTTGAAAATGTAAACATTTTCAAAATTGATGTTAATTTGAATCATTTCTGTATGAACATCGATAATATGAAAAAATACGTTTTCATTTGAATTTAATCGTTCAATTCGCGAAAACGTGAACATAAAATCGCGTTCAATGTTATGACGTTGACATACTGGCATAGTTAGCTAGATGATTGTCACGAAGTCATAGTGTCTTGACACGTGTAATATTTAGTCAGCAGTTTCTTCTAGCTAGTCAATTCATTCTTTTTACATTATACAATTCTGTATCATAACATATGATAGCATCATCAGGTTTTGCTTTTTGCATCATTGATTGCTGACAGATCGATCAGATGTTCTTTTAGCATTTGCTTGTTAGAACATCAGCATCAAAATCAACATCAAACGATTCGACACATTCGATCAGTCAATCATCAGTTCGCTCGCTCGCTCGCTTTGTTGCAATTTCTCGATATTCGGCTTCGCATTGCAATCTGGTCTGCACGATATTCGCATGCAAGTGACTTACGAGCTATTTACATTGACTAGTCAAATCGTCGTCGTTCAGCAGTATTAACAGCTTGATTTATTTATTTCATCAAGCATCGAATTCTGCTCAAAAAGTGAATGACTATTCATCAATTGGATGTTTTTTTGCTCTGTGAAAATGCGTCAAACTGAATTCGTCATTTTCAGCGTGCGTATCTTTCGGTTATTGATCAGAAAATTTCGCATTTGCACACGCATTTGTCTCACTGTGTAGCACAGACAGTGGCAAAGTGAATGATTCAAAGCATTTTTTTCTTTATTTTTTTCTTTTTCAGTTTTTCATTTCATTCGCAATTTCGTCATTCGTTACTTGTTGTATTTGTTGATTTTTTTCTTGCAATTCGCACGCTTGTCTGCACGTTGACATCAGTTCGTTGATTATTGTACACTCGTTTGTTTCAGTTCATTATCAATTGTACGCTTTATTTGCTTGTGCTTTTGTTCAGCGTATCTTAGTTCAAGTTGACATTTTTTTCAGTAAATTCGGATATAGTCAGCAGAGCGTTCAGATTGTACGACTTCAAGATTTTTGCAAGCGTATCGTGATTACTCGAAGCATTCGAAGCAAAAACTACTGTTTTAAGCATTGTATTCAATTCAGTTAGATCAATTGATTTACGATTTCAATTTTTTCGATTTAAATTCGATTTCAAGAAATCATTTGATTGATTTACGGATTGAAAGCAATTTCGTGTGTTTGTTAGAGTCGTTCGAAACTTTTGCAACGTTACTACAATTTATCGTAACTCGAAATATTTTCAAAAATTAACTAAAGAACGTCAACGCTCAACGTTTAACAACTCTGTGACGTTTTCGCATAACTCGTTCAATGACACATCACTCAAGTCAAAGTTGTCACAAGAATCACAGAATTTTTTTGTCAGAGTTTCACGAATATCACGTCGAAGCAAATCAATGATCAGCACGAAAAACGCTTTTATTCGTTTCGATTTACGTTTTGTTTCGTCACAAGCATCAAGTTATTCGTTTGTGATTAATTCATTTTTTCGACGTGTTACAAGCGTTACGTTTGTTGACGAGATTATTCATCACGAGTTTATTGAATCACAATCAGCACGCAATATGATCGATTTCATTGTGAAACAGCAACGTATTATTGCAGTCATTGTACGCGAAACTATTCAGACTATATCTCGTGAACGTGATGATGACGATGATGACGTTGAATCATTTGATTCATTTGATTTTTCAAAATCATCAAATCAAAATGATGATAATATTGACAACAATATCAAATGAAATTTTGCAAATTTCGATTTTTTCGATTTTTATTACGATGACAAATCGCTTGTTAATGAAACAAGTTCTATCGTTAACATTGACAAAAATATATATTTTCGAGACGTACATTTATTCATTGTACGAGCAAAAAAATGATTTTTACACGTGACGAACAACTAATTAGAAACAACTTGTGATTTAGTTTAAAGAATATTGCGTTGAAATGATGAACAGATGAGTTGTTTGACGTCGAGCGTCGAATGATTAGAATGATTATGATTGAACAAAAAGAATTGTCTGAATGAATTAGTTTGTTGCACAATAGATTCAAACAATCTATTAACGTTGTCATGAATAGTTTAGTCAACAACGTTACACACTTGAAAAATGTCGTTGTACAGCGTGAATTTCGTGAATACGCACAAAAGATCATTCGATTAATCAAGAATGTTGACATGATCAGCGTATTCAATCAACTCGATTTCATTTACAATGACATCGACATTGATGTACGAGTTGATACGCTACGTCGTTTCAAAATAATATTATTATCAACGAAATGCTTAGCGATATGAACGAATTCAAGCACGATTGATGAATTAAAGTTGCCAAACTACGCAGCAATATCAATATCAATACTCAGAATAATCGCAATCAGTTATTTAGACAAAATGTTCGTTTTCAACAATTCGATCAATATAACAATAGCAATCGTCAATCGCAATTTCAACGACAATCGTTTCAATTTCAGCGTCAATTTTTTCAGTCTTTTCAATCTCGTTATACGAACAATGTTTATCAGAATCAGTCTTTTCAGCAGCAGTCTCGTCAGAGTTATCAGCAAACAGACTATCAAGTTTACAAGTCAGTTGATTATCAAGTCGACTATTCAAACAATCAAGATCAATATTCAAACGTTCGCACGTTATTTACGTCGTCGAATCGACTACAAATTATCGTCGATTCAGCAAACGTCAACGCGTCAAATTCGAATCAACAGCAATTTACGTCATCACGACAGTCTTTTAGATCACTCAACAATAATCAACGAAATGATTATGATGACTATGAATACGCACAGCGCTTTCAAGCAGCATATCAAACTAACGTGTTCGACGAAACGAACGAGAATAACTACATAAATGAGATTAGCGATGCTCATTGACTATCTGAATATCAAAATATTGACGATAGCGTGTTCTCGTACGAAAATCAGTTTGATTTGTTCGATGATTACAGTCAGCACGTTGAAATTGCACAAGATGTCAATTTTTTGACGTCTGTTACAGAAATTTTTACACACAATTGTATTCACTGTAATAACATTTTCGTGTTTAAAAATCAATTATTCAAACATTTACGCAATGCGTGTTGATTTTCTGACACGTTTGAGCACGTCAGTCACGCAACAGTGCACGATGACACAATATCGCACGATGATTTCACTGTATCGCACGCTGATCACGTTGACGCTGTATCGATAATAAAGTTATCATTTTCGTTTCGTAAGAAGATTTACGAGTTTTCACACGCTTTTTCTTCAGTCAATCGTCGCGTTATTCAATTTATTGTACGTTTTGATGAAATTAATTCTGATTACGCTTTTCGCGAATATCAATACGATCAAGCTATTGTTAAATTAAATAATAGCACAGAAAATATTAAAATATGTATCGATATTGATTGTTTTGTTACTATGATTGATCGCAAATTTTTCATTCAATTGCTATCTGATGTATTTGTTCAAAAATTAGTCTCATTTATATTTGTGCGAGACGTAAATGGCAAGGTTGTCAAGTCAGACGAGTTCATGCTTGTTAGCATGACGTTTGATGAAGTGTTCAAATCAAAGCGCGAAACTATTGACGTTATTGAAGTCGAAATGCATTTTATTGACGATTTTGCAATCAAATAAACAGCTGCTTCGTTAATGATATTATTTATTCACAAGACATCAAAATAAATTCCGAGAAGCGTCGTCTTATTATAGCTAAATGTGAGAGTTTTCGTGTGTCAATTGATGTGTTTAGTCGAGTTATTTCGCACGTCAAGCGTATCATTCGTTCTCGTCAGACATACATTTTACAGTTTGATGATTTTGCGAAGATATTCGTTACGTATCACGGCTTCTTTCTGACGATAGAGACTTTTTGTTCGAATTTCATTGTCAGTATGATTTAGAATACGATGACGACGTGTATGCACACGTGTGTGAATAGCAATTTATTCAAGATGTTCGTTCGCAACGTTACATTTCAGTCTATTACGTTAGCGAAACGTGCACGACTAAATATGATTACTGAATATAATCAAGCTGAATGTTATTTGACTATGTCAGAAAAATCATACAAAGCAATTAGTGACTGAATGAATGAGCGTTCATGAAAAAGCAATTGATCGTCAGTTTCGTTACGCTTGCTGCAACGTACGTTACATTAGGCATCGTTTCGCACGTTTCGCACGAATCGATTATCTCGTTGAACGAATTTACTGTATTCGTTGTATTTATTGTGTCACAAATCGATTCTACTCTGAAGCACGTGCTATTTAGTGGCGTTACGATGTACGAGCAAAAATGTTCGGGTTAGCTAATCTAATGAACAGTTATCAGAACATATTTCGTGATTTTGACTTTATCGTAAATATATTTGAAAACGAATGAATGTTTATCAATTTCAAGTTTGAAGTTGTATTTAAACTCAACAAAGTGTATTTTTAGAAGTCAAGAATCGCAGTTTTATTGACGTTACATTCGACAAATTACATCAACAAAACAAACTGCGTTGAACGATTCAATTTATTTCGTTCAGTTATTCAGTTTTCGTTGTTTGACGTGACACTTTCACAGATCAAAAAAGACGTGTAGTGATAAACATAAAAAATTTAAACGACATCATTGAAAACGACAGTTATTCGTTATCATTGCAATCGGATATTATAGCAAAAATTGTTGATTCGCTTTTCATTTTTATCATTGACGTCGTGAATTGATTTCATCAATTCAATGTACAACGTAAAAATCGTCACAAATTTATTATTGTGATTCATCGTGAACAAGAAAAATTCAATGTAATTTTTATGAATTACAAAAATTCATTTTTTTACGTGCAGCGACAAACGAACAAACTATTACGTTCGTACAAACAGTTCGCTAAAACGTATGTAAATGACATTATAATTCATTTCAAAATTTTACAAAAGCATTTGAAACATTTACGCACGTTTTTTCAAATGTTTCGCACGAAACGCATTAATTTAATTGTCACGAAGTCGTTTTTAGCGTATTTTTTTGTTACATTGTTAAATCAGCGAATCGATAATTTGAATATGTTTATCATTGTCGAAAAAATAATCGTTATCATTTCATTACGTTTTTTTTTCAATTTGCGTGATTTCGAAATTTTCATGAAATTTACAAATTGATTACGTTCGTCAATATCTCGTTACGCACAACGCGTACAGTCGTTACAAAAACGAAAAATTACGTTTACGAAAAGCGTTATTGTCAGTGAATTTGCACGAAAAAAACAAACAATCAAGACACAATTGTACGACTTTACGCACGAAAAACGTGTCGCTTTTCGAAATTTACAAGTTGCATTCGTTTTATTGACGTTCTTGATTCATTTCGACAAAAAACGTCGATTTTACATTGATTTGAATGTTTTCAAACAATGAGATTTTGCAACAATAGTGTATCACGTGTTGAATAATTCATTCAGCGATGTCACGTATTCGCGTACAGTCATTCAATCAATTATGTTTTTTAATCGATGTTTGAACGACGTCGAAAAAACTATTGATCAACAGAGTTGAAAATCGTCGACATTGTGTGAATAGTTCGTAAGATCAAACATATGATAAAATCAATTGAAATGTTTTCAATTATCATTTACATTGATCATTCTGTTGCTGTATTCATTAGTCGACAAATCATTTTCATTACTTTCAGTAATGACAAGTTGAATTTACGGTTTGTGCGAGTTTCGCAATATTTATTTGATTTCAATCTGTTTGTTAAACACAAAGCTGACAAAGTTAACGTAATATCAACGTTTTATCAAGATTACAAGTTGACGTGATTATTATTGACAAAATCGACGTACTCGAATCATTGTACGAACATATTTTGAAGTTCAAAAACAGATTTGATTTTGAAAACATTTTTGTATTTTCATCATGTGGCGTTGATGAAAATGTCAAAACGATTTCAAAATTCGATTTAGACAAGCGTATCAGAAATGACGAGCATTGATTCAAATATTCGTTATTGTACGGTTTGCTGTCGTCGTAGTTGCATCAGCTATTTCAGTTACATTTTCGCACGAAATCGTTGCTTACGAACGAAAATTATCGTTTCGCACGAAGCTGTCTCTACGTCAGTTACGACTACGAACGAAGTTACATCTATTAGCGCAGCTGTATTTACTATTGAGATTACATTTGCATTTGTAGTCACGTCTGTTAACATTTCATTGAAGGTTTACGAGCTTTCTGATTCTCGTGATGTACGTTTTCGCTACAGAAATGACTTATTGTATTACATTTTTGATTTCGGTTCGAAGCGTTTGTGCATATTCGCAGTCATGAAAACTGAAATATTTCAGCAAGTTCACGATTTTACACATCACGACGATTTCATGCGTACATACGATAGATTACGCAATTTTATTTACGTACACTCAATGATTAAGCATTTTAAGATTTACATAATTCATTGTTCGAAATGTCAATTAATCAGATCAAACGTCATTTTGCTTACGACGAATTCACATTTATAATATCATCAGCGATATTTTTTCATACAATAACTATGAATTTCATCGTGAAATTATCGTTTAATCGTGACATGAACGTATTGTTTACGATTACGTGCAAATTCTTCAAAAAAATTTTGTTGATTTCGGATCACGATATCTGATTTGCAATCGATTGGATTAATGTAGTCATTGTAGCGTTTATGAAAACGATTGAAACATTTCGCATGCTACTGTATCAAATAGAGATAGCAAATTCATGTCAGATTTCTGACAAGTTGTGTTCAATAAATTTAAAACAATTATATTCACGTTCACAGTTTATCATTCGCAAACAGATGATCAGTCGAAACGAATCAATCAATTCATCGAAATCGTTTTGCGTTTTCACGTCATTGCACATTTCGACGACGAGTGAATTGACGTGCTTTATCGTTCATACAAGTTGAAAACAACAACGTTGTTCACGTCATTACAGGATACGTTTCGAACGAACTTGTTTACGAATTCAAAGTCAATGATACGCTAAACATGTTAACGAATTTATCATTTGAAAATTACAGTCAATTGCGTCAGATCAAGCGCGAGAACGTCGAAGTTGCTATGGCATTCGTTAACGCTTTGAGCAAAGCTCGCTACGATGCAATAAAAACGTTAGAAATTCAAGATTGACGACAAAATGTATTTACGTTTACATCATGACTACATTATATTCGGTTTATTTAATCACAAGCTGTCGAAACAGCGCGTAAAATTCTTTTTTATTATTGAAAAGATCGACAATTTAGCGTTTCGATTACAACTATTTTCTGTCATGAAAATACATTCTGTTGTATCAATTGCACAGCTAAAATCAACTACGCGTGACACGAATTCGTATGATAGAATTGTCGATAGAAATTCGTCATCAATTCACGAAAAACAGTCTATTGCATTAATCGAGCAAGTTTCGTTGTACGAAATCGAACGTTTGTTGAATCGGCGTATCATCTTTACAAATCGCATTAATTATTTAATCAAGTGAAAAGATTACGATTCGAAGCACAATGTTTGGTATCTCTTGCACGCTCTCGATACGTTCAAGAATTTTGTTGATGTTTACGATTTACAACATTTCATTGTTCAAGTTGACAAAAAAACGAAACGAGAAAAACGCGAAGAACGTGATAGAGATCGTTTTAAAGATAAATCTCGAGAAGTTAGGCGCGAATAAATGATTGATATGTGATATATGAATCATGACATAATTATATGTATAAATTAGATGTGTCAATGAGAATATTGAGCTTTTTCTTGTTGCTGTGCATTTGTTATGACATTGACATATTGACATAGTTAATTAGATGATTGTCACGAAGTCATAATGTCTTGACACGTGTAGTATTTAGTCAGCAGTCTCTTTTAACTAATCAATTCATTCTTTCTACATCATACAATTCTGTATCATAACATTCAATAAATAAATTATTTTTTTCACGTAATTTGAAAAAAATCGTAAAAATTGATTTAATTGAAATTTTAATAATTTCGTTGACACGAATCACGCGTTTAATCGACGATTCAACATTAATGACATTTAATTGAATTTTAATGTTTTTGCAATTTTCAATGATAATCATTTGTTTGTTTACATTTATATTCATTCGTTTTGAATTCAATATATTATTGTCAAAAAAATTTTGTTTTCAATTTTTTCATTATGTAAATTTGTCGAATGAACGTGACAATCGCATTTTCGTCATTAATTGAAATTTCGAAAATTCGAAAAATTAATGAAATATAATTCGTCGTGATTACAACGACGTTTTCAATATCGCGAATTTTGAAAAATTTTATATTTTGTCGCGCATGAATTCGATAATTAAATATTTTTTGCATCAAAAATTTGCGATCGATTAATGACGTATCGCATTCGATATCGACGCACATATTCGTAAAACATTGTTCAATGTTGATTTTTATCGTGACGTAACGTCACGAACGAAATTCAAAATTGAATTTAATATTTGTTTTGACGTTTGATTGTATAATAAATGTTTGATAATCGTGAATGTTTTTTGTCAACGATATGTCAAATTTAATCGAAACAATTTGACACGAACACAAATGTCGATAAAATTTGTTATTGAAATAAAATTTCGATTGACAACGTTTGCACGAATAAATTTTCGTTTGTTTTGCAAAAATATTCACAAAATATTCGAATAATTCATGATTCACAAAATTTTCGTTAAATTTTTGAATTTCGAAATGTTTTTCGTCATGATATTCATTATTTATCACAAATATTTTCGACGCGTTTTCAATATTCATGTTGTGATCATTTTGATAATTTTTTTCGTCGTTCGAATAATTGTTTTTTGTTTTTTCATTCGCAAAATACGTTCGTCGATATAATGTTTCATTTTGATTAAACGTTTTATTTTGATTGAAATAAATATTTTATTTAAACGAAAACGAAAATGAATTTGAAAAATCAACAAAATATTGATTAAAACGTAAAAAGTGCGAATATTGAAATCGCGAATCGAACGTGTTTCGATTTTTTTGAATTTCGTTTTGTTGCGTTTGTTGAAATCGATATTGTTGATTTTCGTATAAACGTTTTTGCATATTTTGTGTCGATTGTTGTCGATTTGAATAATTTGATTGATATGAACGTTGTTGAAAAATATAAACGTTATTTTGTTTTTCAAATTGATACGATGTCGAATATTAAATTTGACGAAATTGCGAAAAAATTCATTGAAATTCTCGTAATTTACACGTTCATTGATAACAAAAAAAAATATTATACGAATCGAATAATGTTGACAAAATTGATAATTGAAAACAATAAATGAATTGAAAACGACGTTCGTTTTCGAACGAATGATAAAATCGATATCGATTTTCGATATTTCATCATATTTTTTTATCATCAAATTGTTAAAAAATTCATTTATTGTAATTTTTTTATCGATTTGATCAAGTTTCGTCGAAAGTTCAATTTCAATTCATTGTAAATTAAATACAATTGCGAATAAATTGACATCATTGTCGATTTAATTTTTTTGATTATAATTTTAACGAAATAGAATAATTCGCGATGTCGACGAACATTTTTTATCGTGTATTTTTTTTTCGTGATGATCGTCAACGTTGTCGATAACGATTTTTTTTATCGTTTCAACAACAAACGTTTTCATTTTTTTACGTCGTTTTCGAATTTGATTAATCGTTTTTGATTATCGTTGATTATTTTTGTGTATTAACGTAACGCGTGATCACGCATGCAATTATAAAAATTTGTTCGAATCACGTCGACATTTTTGAACAACGTTATATTTTTGATTTTTTCAATATAAAAATGAACATTTCGAAAATATGTATTTTTGTTCGAATGTTCGATCGAATTGTTTGTAATAACGTTTTTTTTTTCGTATCACGAATCAAAAAAATTCGTTTTTTGAATATTTCATTTGACATTATCATCATTGTCAAAAAATTCGATTGAATTTGATGATTCGACGAATTTTTGAAATTTTGTTTGAATATTGTTTTTGATATTTTCGAACAAAATTTGCAATGTTTGTCATTGTTGTTGAATAAATTCAATGTTTTGTCAATTGTTATTTTCATTCGTTATGTTTGAATTGAATGCAAAAATAAATTCGATATTTTTTGTGTTTCAAAAATAATATTTAACGAAATTATGATGTTGTTTCGTTGTTGAAAAAACGAAATCGACGAAATGACTTGAAATTTACGACGTAAATTTTTTGAAAAATGAACGTAAAAAATATCAAAAAAAATATTTACAATCGTCGATTTTAAATCAAAAATAAATGACGTAATTCGATCATTAATTCAATCGAAAAATTGTTGATTGTTTCGATAAATTTCTGTGACGATCACGAAATTTTTAAAATTTTTGCGAAAACGAATTTTGTCGACGATTCATTTTGATGAATAAACAATGTTTGTCGAAATCGAATGAACAATGACAAATAACGATGATGATTTAAAAAAATTGATTACGATATTGTTTATCGTAATTTTTGTCGAAATATTGACAAAATAAATTCGATTAATTGAATCGATGTAATCGAATAATTCAAACGCAATGCGAATGATTTTTGATATGAAAACAATCAACGTGATTTAAATGAAAATGATGTGTCATATTGAAATTTGAAATAAAATGATGATAAACAAAACAAAAAAAAAACGAATTGAAATTTTCAAAATAATTGAACAAGTTTTTTGTTGTTGAAAAAATGAACAAAATCAAATTAAATGATATAAATTTAAAAATCAAATATTCTGACATGATTTTTGACAAAAATTCTGTCATCATTTCATATTAAATGAAAAATCGAAAATGATCAAGCAATTGATTCGCAATTACTGTACATAAATTGACATTTTGTCGTTTATAATTTTTAAATCAATCAATTCACACATTACGCATAACAATTGATAACATCATTCAAGCGATGATTTGTACGTAAACAAATCGACATCATCAATTGTTTTTGACGTATCAGTTCTCGAGATAGCACACGATTTTAAAGTGTCAATTACTCATCATTGACGTCGCTGTCGCAATCGAAAATTTCGTTGTTTTTTCGATTTGACGTGTCGATCGAAATCAACTATTCATCTTCATCAACAATCAGTATTCACTTGAAAATGAATCATTCAGTCACGTTTTTTCGATTTTTTACAATTTTCAATAAAAGCGATTGATTTTTCTTTTAAATAGTTGAACATTTCAAATTTTCGTTTGAATTCGTGTTGTCATCGCTCAATGACGACACACTTGAACGTCAATTTATCATCGAGTTTTTGTCTGATTCGAACAATTCAATTTAACGATTTTATTTGTTTTTTCATCAACAGATAATTTGTTCAACAAGTTTTGAAAATTTCAATTCGTTTTTTTTTTTTTTTTTATTATCATTTTATTTCAAATTTCAATACGACACATCATTTTCATTTAAGTCATTTTGATTGTTTTCACATCACAAGTCATTCGCATTGCGTTTGAATTATTCGATTACATCGATACAATTGATTCAATTTATTTTGTCAATACATTTGCAAAAATTATTGTGAACAATATCGTAATTAATTGTTTTAAATCAACATCGTTGTCAATTATTAGTCATTCAATTTCGACAAACATTGTTTATTCAGCAGAATGAATCGTCGACAAAATTCGTTTTCGCAAAAATTTTAAAGTTTTCGTAATCGTCATCGAAACGTATCGAAACAATCAATCATTTTTCAATTGAATTAATGATCGAATTACGTCATTCATTTTTGATTTAAAATCGACGATTGCAAATATTTTTTTTGATATTTTTTACGTTCATTTTTCGAAAAATTTACGTCGTAAATTTCAAATCATTTCGTCGACGTCGTTTTTTCAACGACGAAACAGCATCATAATTTCGTTGAATATCATTTTTCGAAACACAGAAAATATCGAATTTATTTTCGCATTCAATTCAAATATGACGAAGAAAATAACAATTGACAAAACACGAAATTTACGCAACAACAATACAAATTTTTCAAACATTGATTACAGATGTTTATCATGAATCGTGTTTGAATAGACGTATTATTGACTAACTAGACGAAAACAATAAGTCTGCAAAAACAAATAAATACAAAATGTTAAAATTGCAAACAATATGCGACGTCAAATTTCAAATCACGCTAATTTCAACGTAAAATTAAAACATAATTCGTTGTTCGATCACATATCATATCAACTATTTATTTGTCAAATCTATTTGTCAAACATGTTCGTAACATTATTTTTTCTTTTTCGCGAGCGTCGTTTCGACGATTCGTCGTTGTTTCGAAATTGAAAAATTTTGTTGATTGATTTGAATGTTTGCAAAATTCAAAAATTTCACGATCATCATTTTTTATTTTCAGATGTTTCGTTATTGTTTCAAAATTCGATAAAATTTGACAACAATTTTTGAAAATGTTTTTGACACGATTCAGTTTTTCATGCGACGTAAATTTTGATTGTAAATAACATCGAAACGATAACGAAAACTAGAAATTGCGAAAATGTTGCGAAAATGAAATCGAAATGAATGTATTGAATTCGAAATTTTCAAATTTTAATCGAATGTAATTTCGATTAATGTCAACATGACGATTTTTTTTCGAAAACGACGACGATTCGTTGAGAAATTTGATTCGTTGACGACGTTTTGAAATATTGAAATCAACGTTTTGAACGATTTTGAATTTGCAATCGTGAAATGAATGCGATGAAAATCGTTCATCACGTCGCGAACATTATCAAATTTTTCGTTGTCGACATAATATTATGTTCGATCATGCGATCAATTCGATCAATTGACACGATATTGAAAACGATTGTAATGATATCGAAATTTCAAAATATCGTTCATTTTTCATTCGAATTTTCGTTGATTATGACAAAATCAAAAAATTTATTGATTTGATTTTCGAACGAATCACGAAAATTTTTGCGCAAAAATCAACAATGAAACATATCGTAAATATGCATAATTTCAAACAATTCGAATCGATATGAATTGTTCATACGTTGTAATATTTTGTAAAAATTTAATTTTTTGTCATCGAGTTTGTCAAACGATTTGATCGTTTTGATGTTTCGTCGATCGAAAAAAACGAAATTTTTTCGACGTATTTTACGATTTTTCGATATTTGTTGATTTGAATCGTCATACGTTTTTGAATTATTTTTGCATGATTTCGTACGTAGTTGAAAATATTTTGCATCGTGTCGATAATATTTTTTGTTTTGACGATTAAAAATCGTTTTTTCGTTGTAACATACGAAATAAAATTTGATGAAAAATTCATACGAAAATGAAAATCTTTATTGATGAAAAATGAAAATAATTTTGTTGTTGCAAATATTGCGTTGTTGTTTGCAAATTCGATCATGAACAATCAAACGTTTCAATCGTTTTGCATGTAATTGCAATATTGTCGCAATTGTTTTTCGATATTTTGATTGATTTTTTCGATTTGTTCATCGATTTTTGAATGAAAAACGATAAAAAATTTACATTTGATGTCGAAAATTCGACAAAATGTTTGTCAAACGAACGATATGAATTGAAAATTTCGATCAAACGTTATCGAGAAAAATAATTCATGTGTACGAAATACGTAATTGATGAATATTTTGATCGTGATTTCAACATTTGATATTTTCGTCGTCGACGATACAAAACACGTAATAACGTTTTTGTTAAATTTGTCAATTATCGTGCATATGACGTTATGATCGTGAACGTCGAACAATTCGATAATAAAATTCATTTGAATATGTCGATTCAACGTTGCAAAAATATAATCAAAAAAATAAATAAATCGTTTTTGCGATTTTTGAAAATTTTCGTACGTTGACATTCATAACAATTACGTACGTATCGACGAATCGTTTTGCGCATGTTGAATCAATAATAATCGCGACGTATAAAATTTTTCATGCGATTAAAATTTGAATGTTTCGAAACAAAAATTCATGAATTTTTTTGAAAAAATCAACGAATAAAAAACATCGACGAACATTCAAAATCGATTTTTCGATACAAAACGTCGTTTTTTTCAATGCAATTTCGTAAATCAATTTCATTCATTGAAATGAAATTTTGTTCGATGATTTCACGATAAATCGTACAATTATCGTCAATTTGTTGACAACAAAAATTCGTTCATAAATAAATTCGTCAATTTTTATCGCGTGAATTTCGAATCGTTTTGAAATAAACAATATTTGTTTTCGATATTGATATCGTTCGTCAATATCGTTTTTTTTGAATCGTGAATCAAACATACGAATCAAAATATTTGTTTTAACGTTTTGAATTTCGAATTGAAATTGAATAACAATATTGAATTTCGAAAAAATTTTTGTTCAACGAATTTGACGAAAAATAAATTTTTTTGACGTCATGAAAATTTTCAATTTTTTGTGATCGATGAAAATTTTGATCGATTTTTCAATATTTTCGAATTCAAAACGTCAATGTTTTAAACAACAAATAATGATCAACAATTTTTTGTCATAAATTTCGTAATTGCATTCGATTGAAATCATGTTGCGATTATAAAAAACAACGAAATGCAGAATTTTTCGTCGTCGTATTGAAATAATATTTTCGCATTGACGTAATCAAAAAAATCAATTTTCAAAATGATTTGTTTGATTCGATCGTAATGTCGTAATATGAAAATTTCGATCATCGTTTTTTTGAAAAAATTGAAAATTTTTCGATTTCAACAATTCATTCGAAATTCACGAATTTTTTGATCATTCGAATGAAAATTCGAATTTTTTTCGAAAATCACGAATGAATCGTTTGTAAAAATTGACGAAATTCACGAAAATTTGCATTTTTTTCAATTTGTAAAACGTTTTCAATTGACAATGATTTTTATTTTTTTCGAATTCATGCGAAAATCATTTATCGATAATATGACGTTCAAAAATGTCATTTTTTTTTGAAAAATTCGCATTTTTCAATATTCATTTGTAATTCGATTTTTTTGAATTTTTTCAACATTTTACGAACGTGAACGATGTGTTTTTTTTTTTGAATTTGTTGTAAATGAAAATATCATTTAAATAAATTTGACAAAAATCGTTCAAAAATTGAACAATAAATCGTTTATGTAATGTTGTCAATTCGCGAATTCGTTGATCAATTCGAAAAATAATATTCGATATTTGTACGATTTCATGAAAATAACGAATGTAATGAATTTTTTATTTTTTTCACTCATTCGAAATTTGTTGAAAATCGATATGATATTCAGCTTGATCAAATATTTGCAATTTTGCATTTTAATTAAAATTTTTTCAATCAAAAAAATGAAATATCGATTGCGTTTCGTGATGTGATTAAATCGTCGATAATTCACACACAAACGTAATTGATCATTTGATTTGATTGCAAATAAAACGAACGAAACGTACGTTGTTTGATTGAATACGATGAAACTTTTTTGAAAATTATTTTTCAAATATTTTTTGAGTTTTTGAAATTTGAATTCGAACAGAAAATATATTCGATTTCGAAACAACGTATTGTTATCGTTTAAAAATTCGATTTTGTGATCGTAAAATCGATACGATGACAATTCAATTGTTTTTTGAAAATCGAATATTTTTGATAAATGTTTGAAATATTTGAATATTTTTTTCATTATACGTTCAAAAATCGATTTGATTTGTTCATGTTTCAAAATTTCTTTGATCATGACAACAATTTTCAACGATTCAAAATTTGTTCGCAATGTTTTGAATGCGAAATCGATTTGATTAATTGTAATGAAAAAACATTGCATTTTTTGTTTTCGATTTTTGAAATCAACAAATAAACAAAAAAATTGCATCAATTATCGCGATATTCATTGAATCGTTTGAATTCAATTTCGAAAATGAAAAAATTTCGAATTGTTGTTTTTGATTTTTCAACGCTTGTTGCGTTGTTTTTTCAAATTTTTTTTTTGACGAATGTCGTTTTCGTAATCGTTGTGATATCAATTTTTGAATGATTTGATTTTGCGACGAACGATTCGTCATTTTGATCGACTTTCGAATAAATAAAACAATCGAAACATTTTGAATCGAATACGTTTGATTCGTTCTGTACATAAAACGTTGAAAAACTAAATTTGATTTTGAACAAAATAAAATCGTATATCGAGATTTTATTGCAACAATATGTTTCGCGTTATTTGTTTTCGATAAAAAAATATCGCGACGTCAATTAAATACGTTTCATCGACGATTTGAATCAAAATTTTCAAACGTCGAATTTGCAATTGTTTTGATGAATATATTGTCATAATAATTACATTTGAACGATTTGAAAATCAATTTATCGTAAATTATATTCAAAATAATTTCATGTTTGTTCATTCACGATTTTTCTAAAATTATCGAATGATTGTTCAAATCGATGATTAACAAAAAAATTGTCAATTCGAAATGCAAATCAATTGTTAACTTAAAATAAATGACGTGAATTATTGAAAAAATTGACGATCGTCGAATTCGATAATGAATTTCGATTTTAATAAAAATACGAAATTCATGTTCAGCATGTTGCATACAAATTGCGCAATTTCTTTATCAATGAAAGCATAATCAATTGCATCAATGTTTATTAAAGTTTCTAATTTATGTTTATTATCGTTGAATGACAACGTACAATTGATGATTAAAAATCGTTTGACAAAAAAAATCAAACAATTCGTCGTTGATAATAAAAAAATTTTTAAACATTCATCAATCGCGTTTTTGATGTGAATTATCAATTTTTCGAATCAAATTCGTTCGATTCGTTGATTAAATTTCATGTAAAACATTTGCATTTTGTGTCAATGACGTTTTTGATGTTTGTGAACGTTCGAACATTTTTTTTTACGTGATCGATTTTATCGCATGTGAAACATTTGTTCGTGACGATTAATTTGTTTGTTATCGAATCATGAATTTTGATTTCAGCGTTGAAATGAAAATGAACGACAAATTTCACGAAAAAATCGAAATAACAGATTTCGTAAAGAACATCGAAATCGAAACGACAAAAATTGATTTGAATTAAAACAATTCAAATCGTTGTTGACGTGTCGCGATTTTTTTTTTTCGAAAATTCGATTGTCGATTGTAAATTTGTTGCAAAATGATTCGAATTTCATCGAACGTGATGAATTTACGTGAATATACATTCATCGTCTTTTTCAAATTTCAAAAAATTTTGTTTATCAATTTTTCGATTTTGATGATTTCGTTATAATCGATTGAATTGTTAAAACGAAAAAAATGAAATAAAAAAATTGAAAATTCTGAATATTCATTATCAATGTTCGGAATTGAATACGCATATTGCGTTTGAAATCAAAATTTTCGAAAATGAAATTCAAAAATTTCAACATCATATGTCAATTTTTGAAATGATTCATGTCGATATTACGTATCGATTGTATGTGATTATCGACATCATTTTCAATTCAATTAATCACAATAATGATTGCGATCATGTTCGTGTCGTAATGATCAACATTGATCGTCATTTTATCATGCATTTTTGTTTTTCAAACACGTCAAATAGATTTCACTTCGTCGATGAATTTAAGAAAATTTGAATGAATTTTTGAACGTCGTTTGTTTTATTGAAAAAATTAATTACGTTGATTTCGTCGTCGTTGTTTTCATTTTCGTCATCAGAATTTCGTGTACGATCGCGAGTCGTGATTAACAAAACGTTATGATTTTTCTTGAAAAAAATGTAATCGTGTTGTTTGATTAAAAATCGATCACGCGTTTGTTCGTAATTAGTTTTCAATGTATTCATTTTTTTGCGAATTTTATCGAATTCAACGTTTGTATTGATCAATTCGTCACGATCGACGTTGACGATATTGTACAAATTCTGATATTGAATCAAGACGTTCAAATAGTTGTCACGATCAATGCGTAATCGATCAAATTTTTTTCAAAAAATCGATGATTTTTTGATTGATTCATCATTTCAATTGATCGATGATGACGATGTTCAAAAAATGAATAATTTCGTTATTTTTCATTTTTATGAAATTCGATCGTTGAAACAAATCGACGACGTTTGAATTGTTCGACGAAATTTTCGTCGAAAAAATTGTCATTGATTTTTGTAACATACGATTTACATTGAAACGTAGCGTTTTGAAACGTTGTTTCATCGAAGTAAAAAATTCGAAAAAAGTTGTTTCGTGATGATTTCGAATCATAATTGGAAATGAAAAGTTGAAAAATGATAAAAGAAAAAAATTAATCGAATCAGTTTTTTTTTTATCGTCGAAAATATCGTCGTTTGCGTGAAAATTCAATTTGTTATTTCACGATTTTCGTCAAATGTTTCGTCAAAAAAACTTTTGATCGTTTGTTTGATCAACAGAATTTTTCGTCGTTTGTTTCGTCAAAAAATTTGATCGATTTGAAGTTTTATTTTTGAACGTTCGCGTATCACGACGAGCGATAAAATTGAAAATTTATTGTAATATCATGAATCGTGTTTGAATAAACGTATTATTGATTAATTAAACGAAAACAATAAGTCTGCAAAAACAAATAAATACAAAATGTTGAAATTGCAAACAATGTGCGACGTCAAGTTTCAAATCACGTTAATCTCAACGTAAAATTAAAGCATAATTCGTTGTTCGATTACATATCATATCAATTATCTATTTGTCAGATTTATCTGTCAAACATGTTCGTAACAATGTTCGAAACGATTTCAAACAAAATTTCAAAATTTTGTCGAATCATCAAATTCAATCGAATTTTTTGACAATGACGATGACGTCAAATGAAATGTTCAAAAACAAAATTTTTCGATTCGTGATACGAAAAAAAAAACGTTATTATCGACAATTCGATCGAAAGCGTTCGAGCAAAAATACATATTTTCGAAATGTTCATTTCTATATTGAAAAAATTAAAAATATGACATTGCTCAAAGATGTTGATGTGATTCGAACAAATTTTTATAATTGCATGCGTGATTATGCATTACGATAATATATTGAAATCGTCAATGACGATCAAAAAAAATTGATCAAATTAAAAAAAAACGTAAAAAATGAAAACGTTTGTTGTTAAAACGTTATAAAAAATCGTCGTTCACGACGTTGACGATTTATCAAAAAAAATACATTATGAAAAATGTTCGCAAACATAAAAATCATTCGATTTCGTTGAAATAATAATCAGAAATGTTAAATCGATTATGATGTCAATTTATTCACAACTTTATTTTATTTACAATGAGTTGAAATTAGAATTTCGACGAAACTTAATTAAATCGACAAAAAAAATTATCATGAATGAATTTTTTCAACAACTTGATGATAAAAAAATATAATGAAACATTGAAAATCGATATCGTTTTTATCATTCATTCGAAAACGATCGTCGTTTTCAATTCATTTATCGTTTTCAAATTTCAGTTTCATTCGATTCGTATAATATTTTTTTTTTCATCAATGAACGTAATGATTACGAAAATTTCAATGAATTTTTTTCGCAATCACGACAAACGCAATATTCAATTTCATATCAATTTGACAAACAAAATAACGTTTACGTTTTTCAACAACAATAACGTTCGTATCAATCAGATTATTCAAATCGACAACAATCGACACAAAATATGCAAAAACGTTCATACGCAAATCAACAATATCGATTTCAACAAACGCAACAAGACGAAACTCAAAAAAATCGAAACACGTTCGATTCGCGATTTCAATATTCGCAATTTTTACGTTTTAATCAATATTTTGTTGATTTTTCAAATTCATTTTCGTTTTCGTTTAAGCAAAATATTTATTTTAATCAAAATGAAACGTTTAATCAAAATGAAACATCATATCGACGAACGTATTTTGCGAAAAAAAAAACAAAAAACAATTATTCAAACGATGAAAAAAATTATCAAAATGATCACAGCATGAATATTGAGAACGCGTCAAAAATACTTATGATAAATGATGAATATCATAACGAAAAATATTTCGAAATTCAAAAATTTAATGAAAATTATGTGATTCATGAATTATTCGAATATTTTGTGAATATTTCAATCAAACAAACAAAAATTTATGCATGCAAACGTTATCAATCAAAATTTTATTTTAATAACAAATTTCATCGACATTTGCGTTCGTGTCAAACAATTTCGATTAAATTTGACACATCATCGACGAAAAATGCTCATAATTATCAAATATTTATCATACAATCAAATGTCAAAACAAATACACGATTCAATTTCGAATTTCGTTCGTGACGTTACGTCACGATGAAAACAAACATAAAACAATTTTTTATTGATATGTGCGTCGATATCGAATGCGATGCATTTTTAATCGATCGTAAATTTCTGATGCAAAAAATATTTGATTACAAAACACATGCGCGACAAATCATGAAATTTTTCAAAATTCGCGATATCGAAAACGTCGTCGTCACAACAATTGATCATATTTCATTAATTTTTCGTGTTTTTGAAATTTCGATTGATGACGACGATGCGATCGTCACATTTACGCGACAGATTTACATAATGAAAAAATTGAAAACAAAAATTCTTTTAGACAATGATATATTGAATTCAAACAAATGAATATAAATGTAAACAAACAAGTCGTCACTATAAAAAGTTGCAAAAATATACGAATTAAATTAAATGTCATTAATGTTGAATCACAAGTCAAACGCGTTGTTCGTGTCAACGAAATTATTAAAATTTTAATTAAATCAATTTTTACAATTCTTTTCAAATTACGTGAAAAGAATAATTTATTTACTGAACGCGATTTTATGTTCACGTTTTCACGAATTGAACGATTAAATCAAAATGAAAACGTATTTTTCATATTATCGATGACATACAAAAATCGTTCAAATTCACAACATCAACGTTGAAAATGTTTACATTTTCAAAAATACGCGTCTTGAGTTCGTACAAAAATACGAAAAAAATGCTATTTAGTTAACTCGAAATACGTTCATTTAATTGCTAATGTTTATAAATTTGTTTCTAAAATTGATTCAAACAAACGTTGAAATTTGATGTTTCGATCATAACAATTGACGCGATTATGACGATTAATTATGAAAATTTGCACGATGCGATCGCGATTAATTTCGTCGATGCAAATATCGATTTTGCGTTCAATTTTGCACGCAATTTTAACGATTTTATTGCTGTAAATTTTAATATTAATGCGAAAAAAATGTTGTTTGCTGAAATTATTGTTTACGATGACGTTAACGCTCGAATTAAGTTTGCAAACGTTGCGTTGAACTATTCAAAATTGTGAAACGACAATGAATTTACGATGAAAATTTCGAAAAATGAATGAATGTCAATCGAATTGAAATTTGACGTCAAAATCGAAACAACAAAAATATATTCGTTTGATTTCGCAAACAAAAAATTTGTAAACGAAATTTTTGACAAATTACATGCACAAAAACGTATGAAATACATTATTCAATTTACGTCGCACGATTATTCAATATTCGCAATTTGACGAATCGTGTTTGAATCAAATGAATCAAAACGCAAAAAACGCGTCGTTGTGAATATACGTGATTTAAACAAAATCATTTTAATCGATTTTTATTTTATGTTTTTTTAATCAAACATTATTTCAATTGTCGTCGAATGCAAATTCATATTCGTTTTTGACGTTGCGAATTTTTTTTATCAATGATTGATAAAGTTTGCAAACAAACATAAATTTATCGTCGTTTCACATAAAAAACAAAAACAATTTAACGTTGTCGTGATGAATTTCAAAAATTCATTATTATACGTACAGCGACGAATCGATTTCATTTTTCGAAATTTTCGCGAATTTGTTCGTGTTTACGTAAACGACATTATCGTTTTTTTCAATATTTTTGAAAAACATATGATTCATTTACATTCGATATTCGAACGATTGAATATTTATGAAATTAATCTGTCGTCGAAAAATCATTTTTCGACTATTTTACGATCGCATTTCTTGATCAAAAAATTGACGTTTTTGATTTCATTATCGCAATCGATAAATTGAAAACAATAATCAAATTGAATTTTTTTTATATTTTGAAAAATTTGAAAATTTATTTAAATTTAACAAAATGATTACGAAAATTCGTCGCGTTTTATGTTCAAAAAACGAACGCGTTACAACGTCGCAAAATTTTATTTTTACGTCAATCATTTTTCAACAAAAACATCATTCGCAAAATTTATTCGCAAAAAATCGTAATGAACAATTTTTCAATTGAGAAATTAAAATCATATCGATTATTGCAAAAAATTTTTAACAAAATTTCATTTTTGATACATTTCAATTTCGATCAACAATTGTACATCGACATCGACGCGTTTAAACGACGCGAATTCGACGCGATGATTTATCATTTCAAAACAAACAATAATTCAGACAAATTCAAACGTAACGACATCGAATTTATTCTATTTTTAAATCGAATGTTGAACGAAATCGAAATCAAATATTGATTCATCGAATTCGAAATGTGTGATTTAATATGAATTGTCAAAAAAATTCGACATATGATAAAAACAATCAAAAATATCATTGTTGTGTTCACGAATCATGTCGTCAATATTTTTATCGTTAAACAAATCACGATGAATTCGAACAACATCGATAAATTCAATTTTCGTTTTGTTCGTGTTTCAGTTTATTTGTCACAATTTAAATTGAAAATGAAATATAAATCAAAAAAAAATCATGTTGTTTCGAATGCGTTATCAAAATTAACGTTTGAAAATGAACAAATCGACAAAAATTCAAAAAATAAATTTGATTTGAACACATATCATGACGAAATAATCGATTTTTCGAATAATTTCGACTGTTACGTTTTTCAAAACATTTTTATTGTCATGTCGAAAAATCTAAAGAAAAAAAAATCAAAAACGAATATCAGAACGAAAAAACGTGACGAAACATGATCACGATATTAAAATCGTTGACGATTCGAATGCACGAAAAAAAAAAATTTGTCGATTCGAAATTTTCAAATTTCATCGTCGTTCGAAAACAACGTAACGAAACGAAACGTCAATGAACAAAAAAATGACGATACAAAATTTATATCAAAAAAATTCAAAACAAAAATCAATTTCGCGATAAATACGAATAATATTATATATCACGTTGACATTGATTCGCGTCGATCGTGTATATTTGTAAAAATGTAAATATTGCGTGATTAAAATGTGCGAATAATAATATTAATTGTTATGATAAATGTTAAACACATAATAAAATTAATTGTTAAAAAAACAAAAAAAAATTCGTGAAATTTCGAATATATAAGCACGAAATGCGACAATTAAATTCGCAACGTTTTAACGTTCGTTTGATCGATTTCGTCTCATTACAATTGTTTTTTTGAATGATCGATTTTTCGCGTCAGCTATCAATGTTTTTATAACATATCAAAAATGTATCGCAACAATGTTGTTTTGTAAATAACTTTGTGCTTTCGACGTGTAATTTTGAAACATTGTAATTCAATAAATAGAAATAACAATAACAATGTAATGCAATTTCAAATATCGCGTTCGTGTTGTGAAATCGAGTCGAAATGAATCGCGTCGTGTATTAATGAATGTTTATTTCAATTTTTCAATTCATTTTTTGAATTTTTTTTTTTAACATTTTTATTTCATAGCATAATAAATATTTCATTTGATTTTTTTGTTTTTGCGATAACAACAATTATTGCGACAATGATGTCAACATGATATATTGTTGTTTGTACAATTATCACATCGCTTTTGCAAATGATGATGTTGTCGCAATGATGTTTCAATAACGACGAAATTGATTTTCGAACGTCGACAATGCAATGCGTGTGTTAACGATGCAACAAATCATAATTTCATTTTTTTTTCGTCGTTGCTTGTTACGTTTCGCAAAAACACGCAATTTGCTGTTTTTGTTGTAAATGTATTGTAAATAGCGATGACGTTGTTGACGCGTATTAAATTGATAAACTTTTTACGTTCGAATTGTTGAATACAATCAATACGATAAACATGTATTCGAATCGCGATGTTCGCGATCGCATTGTAATCAAATTCAATAAATAAACACACACAGTTGTTTCATATCAATTTGACGCGTAACAAAATCAATTCATATGTGATGTCAACGTTGCGTTCGAAAGTTTCGTTTTGATTCAAAGCACGTTTGCGTTTTTTTTGACGACAGCAAGCGAAACAAATGCGAACTTTGCAACAAAAATTCTCATTATTGTGAAAAAAACAATGTTTTTTACAAGTTGCAAAACAACGTTCGCATTTTCGTTGTCAAAAATAACGACAATTTGAAATTGATTTTTCAACATTGAAAAAATAATAGCATACGATTTTTGATGCATAACGTGATTAACATGAAACAAACAAAATGACATAAAAAAAAATTCGTTGTTTTTTATCAAGATTTTTTTCGCAAAGTTGCGTTGATTGTCACGTCAAAATTCGTTGAAAAAAAAATTTTTTTGTTTGTCGTTTTTTTTTTTTTTTGCTTTTGTTCTTGTTCGAAAAAAAATTCGAATTTTTTCTGTTTCGTTTCTCGACTTTCGCGTCGTTTTTTTTTTCGTTTTCGTCTCGTTTGCGTTTGTTTCGTTTGTTGATTTCGTTGCGTTTGTATCGCAAACAAATTCGTTTGTTATCGCGTTTGTTTTTGCGTCGATTTCGATTCAACAAAATCGCGTAATCAATAATAAACAAAATTTCATTAAACGTGACAACAATTAACATGACGCAATCGAAATCGATTTGATTGTTGTGATGTGAATTTTGATTGATGAATTTATTGACGCGTTGATTTACATTTTCGTGTTTTTTTCGATTTAATGATCGTACGATTTTGTTTGTTGTTGTGTTTTTTTCGTTGAATGTTGAGTTTTGCTTTTTGTTGTGACGTGTTGTTTTGTTGTTTGTTTGTTGTATGCAAATTGCGCATGTAATCAAGAACAATTCACAATATCATTTTATTGTCTGTGTTTTTGCGTCGCAATTATTGTTATTTTTGCTTTTTGAATCGTTCACGTTTTTTCAATTTTAAAAATTGACGTGTTTGCTTTTTTGTTGAAAATTTCTCGCTCGATTTCGTTTTGAATTTGTTTGTTTTTCGACGTTTCGCAACTTTTTCAGATTTGCGTAATTCGCGCGCATTTTCGAATTTGACAATTGCGTTTTTCGCATTTTCGAGATGTTTCATTGACTTTCACGAATTCTCATATGACGATAAATTTATTCATGCAATAAAATATTCAAATTGATTTTTTCTAATGCGCTTGTTTAACATTTGCGATATCTTTCATTTTTTTTCGTTTTTTATTAATATTGATTGCGATTTTGAATTTGCGTCGTCACGACTATATCAAAATTCGAATAAAAAAACATGAAACACAAAATGTATGAATTTATATTGTTTAAACAAATCAAGCTCGTAAATTTGCGTATTTATTTTCTTGACAATTTCAAAAAAATTCAACTGTTTATGATCAATTTTCTTTTTGAAACGCAATGTGCGTATATTGATTTCACGCAACAACATTTTTTTTCAAATTCAAAATTTTTCATTATATGATTTTCATTATAATATTTGATTTGTTGTTCGAAAATCGTTTTTCACAATTTCATTAAATGCGCTCGATTGTTTCGCAACGTTTTTGCTTTGTTTGTTGCAAATGTTGTTTTTTTTTTTGAAAATTGTTCACAAAATCGTTGTTTAAAGTCGCAACGTATTCAAACAAAAATTCATGAAAAATTTGATCAATGTTTGAATGTTTGCTATTATTGTAAACAAATTGTGTCATGAATAACAATTTTGATCAATTATTCTGTTTGAAATTGCAATACACACGCAAATAATGTTCGAGCACAACATTTTGTTTTTTTGTTTGTTCATTTGTTTGTGAATGAAAAACAATATTAAATTTACGTTTCGCTTTCAAATTTCAGCACAAAATAAATCAAAATTGTTTGTGAAAAAATTTTCGATTCGAAATAATGTTACGCATCATTTCGTTTATGACGACATACGAATTCTCGTCATAACAAATTCGCAAAATTTATTGCGTTTAACGTTTTTGTGATTGTTATGTACGTTGCGTATTTCGTCAATTTGTTTATCAATATTAATATTGAATCGCTAATTTTTTTCGTATAAAAATTTCTAGCAAAAAACATATTTGTGATGAAGTTCATAATAACTGTATCAAATGATTGTTTTTCATTTGATGAAATTGTTATCATATCGTCATAAAATTTATGTCGATGAATTTGCATTCGTTAACAATTTGAACAAATGCGTACATAATTTGTTATTTTTTAATTATGTCAAATCAAAAATATTTGCGTCGCACAACATTTTCGATTTTTGTTTGCGCAAAATGTTTAACATTTGAATCGTCATGATTCATACGAAAAATTTTTTTTGTTTTGTAACGAAATTTTCAAACACATAGATTGCGAAATCACGACGAAACAATTCATTTTTTTCAACATTTCATTTCGAAAATTCGTTTTGCTTGTTTGCGTATTTTTGACGTCATTATTTCTCAACAACAAAAACGTTTTTTTGTTGTAATTTGAAATAATCACGCAATCATTGATTTTCGCAATTTTAAATAAAATTTTTCGATTTCATAATTTGATGAATTAAAAATCGAAATGCGACAATGTTTAGAATTTTGCAAACATTTTTATCGAAAACTTTCTCATTCGAAACAATATTTCGAATATTTGTCGTAACAATGTTACGCAATCGCGTTGTCGATGTTGCAAATTTGATTGAAACAAACACACGTTGATCGTTTTGCAAATCAAATTGATAATTTTGATTGCGAAATTTGTTTCGCAAAATAAACAAAATAAAAATTTATCGTTGTTTTTGTCGTTATTGTTCGATTTCATAAAATCAAATTTTTCGACGACGCGTTCGCAAAATTCAATTTGTTTTTGCGATATTTTATATTAAAATCAAACGCAATTAATTTTTCAATTCAACAAATTTGTTTCGCATTTAATTTTTTGATTGTCATAAAATATCGAAAATTGTTGTAATCAAAAATAACGCGAATGAAATGTTTGTTATTTTGCAAATAATGTTTTCAATTTTTGAAATCAAACATTATCGCATACAATTTTTTGTTATGCGTATTTCAATTAATTTTTGTTTTTTTGAATTTGTAATTGAAAAACGCAATGAAATGTCATTAATCGTTTTTGTTTTTTTGATTGAACACATTATTTGTTTCGCGATCAAAAACATCAATTTTCATGCGTAATTTCGTTTTTCAATCATAATGCGTAAAAATAAAAACAATCGTGAATTTAATTTTGAATTCGTTGAACGCAATTTTAATTTTTTTTGTCATAACAAATGAAAAACGATTTTTTTTTTTCGTATCACGCGTCAAATTCGTAAATGATGTTACGATTTGCGAAAATTTCTTAACAAAACGTTTATAAAATTCAGCAAAATCTAAAAAAATCATGATATTTTTCGCATTTTCGAATTTAAATCAATCGACGATTGCGTTTATACGCGAACGTTTCATTTGAATATCATTGCGTTCAACAACGAAATTTAAAAAATTGATTTTTTTTTTTTTTTGAATTCGCATTTTTCAATTTGACATATAAGCGATAACGTAACAACGTTTTAAACATCAAACGAACATGTTTTCAATATTGTTGTTCATTTTCAAAATAAATCAACACATCATTCAAATACATCACGCAAAAAACGTCAATGTATAATTTTAATGTTTCATTAACATAAAATTGAAAAATAGCAAAAACGTTAACAAAATCGAAAAACATAATTTGATATTCGTATTGTTCATAACGAATACGAAAAACAATTTTTCATTCATTTTTTTGACGAATACGAATTTTATAATACGTATTTCGAATGTTTATTTTGATAAAATGTTTAACATTCGCGAAACGTTTTAACGTTTCAAATAACAACGACAATGAATAATTGTTCTTGATCGTGATTTCATTGAATTTTCGATAATTCACACATAAACGCAAATTGTTATTTGATTTCTTGACAAACAACACAGATATTTTCGCAAATGCGTTGAAAAAACGAATTCATTTTTTCGTCAACGCGTTTTCGAAATAATCACGCGTATAACAATAAACTCGTCATGTGACATATTGTATATAAATTCAAAACGCGATTTTTTGTTTGATTGTAAATCAATAGCATGCTCGATTTGATCATGCGTATTCAAACTGTTCGACAGCGTTTTGAAAAATATTTCGATTACTTTTTTGATAGCATCAAAAATGTGATCGTTGCGATTCACTTGTAACGCATCACAACGAACAACATTTCGCTTTCGATATTGATAGTTTTGTGCTAAAAAAAGCATTTGATATGACATTGCGACATAAACACGATCGCGATTCGCAATGACAATCATAATTAAATCAACGAATTTTTTCGCAAAGCAGAGACTGACTGAAATTTGCTTGAATTTTTCATAATTATCATCACGATATAGTCAACGACGATCATGTCAACGAATGTCAAAATCGACAACATTCAATCATGAATATTCAAAAATCATGTCGTATTCACGCATGTCAATCGTTCAAAAATCAACATTTTGTTTTTTTACATGTTTTTCATTATCTCGTGTCATGATATGCACGTTTTTATAATGTTCATACATTTGAATCACACGATCGTCAACAGTTTTTACATGTTGTTTAACAATTTTTTTTTAATTCAGACAATTGCATTTGTTTGACAAGAATTTGTGATATAAAATTCGTTTCGACATCAAAATCAATCAAGCAAATAATTGTTGTATTGTCTGTTTGCGTAACAAATGTTTTGATTGATAACGTGATTATCAAAACACGAAATTTATTTCGTTTTAAATTTATTTTCAATGTTTTAGCGACAAACATCAAACTCGTTCTTTTTTCGACGATTGATTTTGATTTTGATTGCGTTTTTCTTGAATTTGCGCACAATTTTCACACACAAAATCACTTGCTATGTGATTCGATTTATGACATGAAAAACATGTGCGTTTTTCGAATTCTGAAAATGCGAAATTGTGATTTTGATTTCGATTTTCATTTTTTTTTTCATTTTGTTGATTTTGCTGCGATTTCGAAAATTGATTTTGATTGTTTTTTTGAACGTTGTCAAATTCAGCAAATCTGTTACGCGAAATTTTTCTATTTTTATTTTTGTCGTCGTTATTGTCATTTTCGTAATTTTTTTGATTATTTTCATTATTTTATTTTGTTTTCGTAACATTGTTCGACGATTTATTTAACGTATTATCGTCGACAAACAATTGTTTCGCAATCAACAAATTGACGATTAATTTGAAATAAAAATCGATTTTATGATTTCGCATTTTTACGCACTTGATGCGAATGAAAACATGAATTTTAATCAACAATTTTTTTGTCGTTTTTCGTTCGAGACGTGACGTTTCAATTTGTTTCACAATTTGATTAAATATTGACTGAACGCAACAATGCTTTGTCGAAACAATTGCTTGACATTTTCAATGACAATAATCGTGTTCATGACACGAATCATCGAATTGCTAAACAACGTCAACAAATAATTTTTATATTGTTTTCATGTTTGTTTTTCAAATTGAATATCAACATAATTACGTCATTGATTTTTTTTTGTCGTCATCAAAAGCGACGTCGATCAACTTGTTTTCATTTTTTTTGTTTGAAAATTAACAAAATCGAAAGCGATATATTTTTCGCAATCACGCAATCAATTTTTCAAATTGTTTCAATTTTCACATTTTTGCGTGTTTGAAATTTTTGATCGTGCGATTCGTTTTTTGATATGCGAAAACGAATTTTCATATTGATCATCGTTGTTGCGACGACGACGACGATTTCGATCACGTTTCGTTTTTGTTTTGATCAAAAATATCTTAAAATCATTGAATTTTGATTCAGTTTTCAACATTTTGATACGCATTTTCATTTGCTTGAAAATCACGTTTGAATCGACAACAACAAACACAACGATATCGCTATCTGACGACAACGAAACAAAATCATCTTTTCGTTGTGTTTCATTCTGACTAGAATGCGTAACAAATGCTGAATTGAAAAATTGATCAACATTTGAAATCAAAGATTCGAAAATTGAAATGTGTTTAATTGAAACGTCGACATTATCAAAATCGACAAAATCATTGTTTTTATCAAAATTTTCGAACTGAACATCATCGAGCAATTCAGTAACTCGATTGATAAAAAAAAAATAAAAAAATTGCTTGATAAAATGATGTTTGATTGTGATGCAGTCGATACGATCGCACGATCACGAGTTTGCGAACGAATTTCGCGACGACGAAACGCATTTGTTGAACTGAACATTTTTAATCGAACAGTTCTTGATGTAAAACAATTAAAACTGTAAAAATGTAAATATTGCGTGACTAAAATGTGCGAATAATAGTATGAATTGCTATGATAAATGCTAAACACATAATAGAATTAATTGCTAAAGAAACAGAAAGAAGTTCGTGAAACTTCGAGTATATAAGCACGAGATGCGACAGTTAGATTCACAACGTTTTAGCGTTCGCTTGATCGACTTCGTTTCATTACAATATCGATTACAATGAAACGCGAAATATTTCGTTTAATTCATGATCAAAATCAACATTCAAAAATTCATCGATGTTATAACAAAATTTTCAATACATTATACATATTTCGATTTTCGCGAAAAATTAAAAAATACATCGAACATTGTTTTATTTGTCAGTTAACACAAATCAAACGTCATCGATCGTATGAAAAATTCATGTTTATCACATTCGTTTCGCGTTTATTTCACATTATTGCGATTGATTTCATTTTAATTATGTTCGACGAAATGAACATTGTTATGTTCGCAACATGTAAACATTTTCGTCGAATCTCATTGATTTTCGACAAAAAAACTTATGAAACGAAAAAATGAATCAACGCATTATTGAACAAATTGTTAATAGTCGATTGAAATGTGTTTGAAATTATAATTTCAAATCGAGATTTCAAATTCATGTCGAATTTTTGACAGATGTTTTTCATCAAATTAGACACGAAATTGTTAATGTCAATGACATATCATTCGCAAACGAACGATTCGTCAAAACGAATCAATCAAATTGTTGAAATTGTTATCAAATATTTCGTCATCGAATTTTCGAACATCGATTACATTTTAATTTTTTTTGCAATTCAAATTCAGTTAAACAACACGTTTAACATCGTTACAGATTTATCATTCAATGAAATCATATACGAATTCAAAGTTAAAGACGCGATATCAAATTTAATCGAATTTAACACAGCAAACGTACAAAACTTGTCAATTCAACGCATGAAATATTAGCGAAAAACTGTCAATATCACGAATTTTGCGATTGTCAAAATCAAAATATATTATGATTCGCGTCATATTTTTATTCGATTAAAACAAAATAAAAAAATTTATTTACAATTCAACAAAAATTACAAATTGTTTAACAAATCAAATTCGAAATTATTTCAACAACGTTGCGAATCATTTCGAATTTTTGAACGCATCGAACGTTTCGCGTACAAATTGAAATTGTTATCAACATGACGAATTCATTTCGTTATGTTTATAGCACAGCTCGAATCAACATTTGTCGAAATTGATTTTTACAATCGTTCGCGTTTTCATTATTTTGATTTCATTGAAATCGAAAACGATACGAATCAATACAAGTTTTATAAAATTGAAAAACTAGTCGAAAAGCGAACTAAAAAGTACAACAAAATTCTCGTAATTCAATATTTAGTCAGATGAATCGACTATGAATCGAAATATGACGAATGACGATTCATTTTCGAATTACAAAATTTTCAGAATTTCATTGAACAATACGAATTCAATCATTCGCAAAATTTTGATGATCGCAACGACAAACGAAAAACGAAAAAAAAATAAATTGATGCATGATATGATTACGCATGATGATAAAACATGAAATTCAATGAAAACATTGATTTTTTTTTTTTTTGATTGACAGATTGTTATGACACAAAATCAAATTAAATGATATGAATTTAGATCAAATATTCTGACATGATTTTTGACAAGAATTTTGTCGTCATTTCATATTAAATGAATGATGATCAGACAACTGATACAGTAATTGCGAAAAAGACAAATGAAATCGTTAAATTGAAATTGTTCGAATCAAACAAAAATTCAAATATGAATTGACATTCAAATGCGTCGTCATTGAAGCGATGACAATGCGAATTTCAACGAAAATTCGAAATGCTTTGAATATTTGAATGAGAAATCAGTCGTTTCTGCTGAGAATTGTAAAAAATTGAAAAGATTTGATTGAAAATTTAATTTTCAATTGAGTGAAATGAGTTGATTGATCGTCTAAATCGAGAAAACAGCGAAATTTTCGATTGCGACAGCGAGAAAAATATTGATGAACAGATGATTTGCGTACAAAATGCAAAACTGTTCGAAAATTGATACGTTAAAAAACAAAAAATGATGTCGTTTTGTTTACGTACAAATCATCGTTTGAATGATGCTATCAATTGTTATGAATAAAATTTGAATTGATTGATTTAAAAATTATGAACGTCAAAATGTCAATTTATGTACAGTAATTGCGAGTCAATTGTCTGATCATCATTCATTTAATATGAAATGATGACAGAATTCTTGTCAAATGTTTTGCAAAAATATTCGATCTAAATTCAAATCATTTAATTTGATTTTGCGTTATAACAATGTTGATCGTCATTGACATGATCAACAATTCGATTTCGATGAAATTAATTGTGATTGTTTTTTGTTTTGTGATTTTTCAATCGATGAAATCGTCGAAAAACATGAAACAATATTCATTTGAATTTTGACGAGTGTTTAAATCGTTTGCGAATGACGCGTTTGAAAAATTTAAAAAAATGATAATTTCATGATTTGTTTGATTTTTGTAAACAATGACGTAATATTTGATGTGTGTCAAATATTTTAACGTTCGAATCGTTTGTTTCGCATGATGTTTAAATGAATTCGTAAAATATTCAAATAATAATAATGCAACAACGATCACATCTGATCGAATGATTGTTGCAACGAAATTGATCGAATCGATTTTCTGTTAATACATGTGAATTTTTGTGAAATAACATTATTTTCATTTTTTATCATCGAAATATAATTGATTATAAATGATTTTGACTTTTTTTGTTCATATTGATATTGAATTTATTGATGAATTTATCGATATAATTGTTTTGACAAAATAACGTTGTTTGTTGTTTTTTATCGCGTGTAATGCGAATATTGAAAAATCATTCGATTTCGTTCATGTTTTTCATTTCGTAAATTTCGAAAAAATAATTTTCGAAAACGTCGATTTGTTTGAAATATTGAAAATAATACATGATTGTTATATCGTTCACGAAAAAAAATAAAATCATGTAATCGCACATAAATAAACATTCGATGTCGAACATTTGTTTCAAATTTAAATTGTTAAAAATGATCGAAAAATGTCGATATCATAATGTTGAAAATTGTTTCAATTCGTATAATGTTTTCAATAAAAAAAATAACACATTGTTTGTTTTTTTTCAATCGTCAAACGATTTGCAATAAATGAATTCGTCGATATCGTTATTTGCGAATGCATTGATTGCGTTATATTGACGAATATTCAAATCGAAAATTGTAATTATGATCATTAATGTTCGAAATATTTTAATAATTAATGTAATTGCATAAACGTTTTGTTCGATTTGTTGAAAATTTTTTCGAACACACAATTTAATTTTGTGTTTTATCAAATATTTTTCATTGTCGAATTTGTATTTGAATATTCATGTGATAAATATAAAAATTTTTTTTGTTTGTTTGACATGATTTTATAATATTTTTTTTCAAATTTGTTTTGATTGTAATGTTTTGATTTTCACGTCAATAATTCGTAAAAAATCGACAATTTCAATATGTTTAAATATTTGATAATAAAATCTTAATTCGACGAAAAAATTGTCACGATGCGATTTCATTTTTATCGTTAATGAAATCATAAATGTTTCGTAAAATGAATGCATTTTTTTTGCGAACGCGTTTTTCAAAACAATGTAATAATTGAAATTTCGAAACGAATTTGATTTGCGAATGCGAATAATTTTTTCAAATTAAATGTTGATTTCGTTAATCGTTATTTTCGTTCAATGTTTCGATTTTTTTTTTTCAACGACGATGCAAACGAAAATAATTTCTTTATTGTTTTTGCAACGACAGATGACGAGAAATTTTCTGTAACGACAAATGACAAAAAATACGAAAAATCAAACGTATTTGACGTGTTCTCATTTTTTGACGAAAATGAAACAAATGAAAATAAATATTTTGATTCAGATTCGTTTTCAATCGTTTGTTTGTGAGATTTTTTTGCATCGCGATCGATAATAGATTTTGTAAATGCTAATTTTCATACATTTTCGTCGTTGTTTGATTCGATGTTCACTATTTTCGCGAAATCGTTTCGCGATATATCAAACGTATCGTTAATCAAAAAAATCTCGTTGACGAATTGAATTAAATTTATTTCGTTAAAACGATAACGTAAATTTTCGTTAAATGTGACATCACGTGTGCGTATAATTTTTCGTTGATTAAAAATTCAAATTAAAAAAATGTTGATGTTGTCATATTTTACAAAAAAATCGATGTGTGTTTTGATTTTCATTTTTTTTTTTCGAAATATTTTTATTCAAAAAATATGTTTTTGTTTCATATTGAACGATGTGAACAAAATTCGATTTTTTGTCGATAATCATTTCGAACGATGTTTTTCATTCATGTTTTTTGAAAAATATACGATTCATTATGTAATCAACGATTTCATTGATTCACGATCATAAATAAACAAATAAATTTGTTTCGAATTTCATTGTTCGTGATTTGATCAACAATATGTCATTTAATCGTTCGTTGTGATCGTTTTGTGTTGAAATATCAACGATCGAAAATTCATATGTAATGTTTTTGAATGCACAATAATCATTTCAAACAATGTTTAACGCACGTTCGTCGTCAAAACGTACAAATATCATTTTGTCGTTATATTTGATTTCGATGATGTGAATAATTCGAATAAATATTTTCGTAATTTGTTTTTTGTTTTCGTGCGTGTATATCATGAAAATCTGTTTCGAAACATGTTACGTGTAATATTTATTTGTGTTTGTTCAAAATCGTTGTCATATCGATGAAATCGTATGTAATACGATAAAACGATTTGTTCGAAATTTTTGATTTTACAAAAAATTTGAATACAATTCGATGTATTTTGAAAAATGCACATTTTTCGCATTTGTTAATTAATGACATTTTATTTTTGTTGATAAATTTCATTTTTTCAATTGTTTTTTGTAAATGTTGTATGACGTCATTATTCGCATAAACGAAAAATTGATGTCATTTTAAAATAAATTTTTGTCGCACGATAATTGCGAAAATGTTCATCTTTTCAAATTTATTATTTTCGAAAACGTAATGTGTTTTTATTCGTGACACGAAAACGATCGATACATCGTTTTTGTGCAAATGTTCATTTCAATTGTATCAAAATACAATTTTTTGTTTGCGAAAATGCTTTTCGCGATGATATTAATCATGAAATTTGATACATAATTGACGTTTAAAAATTTCATTGATTTTTTTTTTTGAACGTATCGACGTTAATACGCATTCGATCATATGTCAAAATAAAAAATGATTTCATGTCGAACATAATTTTCGATTCGTTTGTGCAATTTCGTTTTTTTTGAAAACGTTGTTTTATTGTATTGTTGATCACGTGAATGTCGAAATCGTAATTCATAATTCACAACGAACAAAAAAAATAATTTGACGAAAACGAATCGCTTGTAAACGACTTTATGACATTGACGTGAATGACGACGAAAAATTCTATTTCGACTTTTGTGCTTTTGTTATTATCGTTTTTCTTTTGACGTTTTTCGTCAATTCGCTTGATGTTCTGTTTTATTTGTTTTTTTTTTTTTGAATTTTTTTTTGTTTCGTTTATTTTAATCACGATTTCTGATTTCAATTTGAAATCATTTGAACGTATTTTCTCGTTGAAATAAAAACAATCGTCGTAAAAATGTTTTTTTCGCAAATGCAAAAATTTCGAAATTGATTTTGATTTCGAAATGACGAAATGTCAAAATGATTTCGATGATTTGTGTAATTGCATTCGTCAATAACGAATGTCGAATTGAATATCGTTTTTTTTTTTTGAATTTTTTTCATGCGCATGTGATGTCGAAAGATTTCGATGAAAATGAAAAATTGAATTTCGTGATTCGTTACAATGTTTAATTGAAATAATTGTATTTTAACGAAAATAAATGCGATTTTGTCGATTGCGTGTAAAAATCACGATAAATTTGTTTGTTATCGATGATTTCAGCAATTTTCGTTTATTTAACGAAAATCAACATTTTCAAATAATCGTTTATTCAGACATCGATGTTTTGACGATTGAATGAACTTTTGATCAAACGATTGTATTTTTGTTTCAATTTCAAGTTTTTAATCGAATCGATGAGTGCAAAACGTCTTTGAAAACGCGAAAACGATTCATGAATGAATTTCAACGATTTGAATAAAATTGAAATTTGTAATCGTTGTTGTATCGTAAATGTGATCGATTATTTTTGTCATGAAATTTTTTTGTTTATTTCAGTTTTGAAATTTTTTTGTATTTCGATGTCGTTATCTTGTATCGAGCGTGTTTTTCGCTGAAATTCGCATCTTGTTGTGTGTCAAAATTGAATTTTAAAAATTGAATTTTTTTATTGATTTAGTATCGTTGAATGAATCGATGAAATTTCAAATCGAATATTTTGTGATTTTGATTCGTACGATCGAAAATCACGCGTTTCAATTTTTGAAAAAATTCAATTTGAGTTTTCGCTTCGTATTCGTCATCGTGCTGAACGAGCGAATAAGTAAAAAGAGTTTTTTTCGTTGTAAAAAAATGTAAACACAGAAATGTTCTCGCGATGTTCTGATTTCTCGTTAATTTGTCGAAACAATCGAATGTTGAAAATATCGATAATCAATTAAATCACGTATTGAATGCAACAATAAACGTGATTCGAGCTCATAACTGTCAGACTGCATGAAGTCGTAAATCATTGATTGCATGATGTTCTATTTAGTGCTAATTTACACGTTTCTAGCATCTAATGTCATTGAAGTGCGTATTAATGACTAAGCTCTTGGCGGCCCCTGATTGGCCACCTAGTTCTACATCGACCAATTGCACCACGAGCCACGAACCATTCAATCACCCAACCCACGCGTCCGCACCGCCCAACAATGGCAGAAAACATCCCCCCACCAACGACTCCACGCGCGGCGTGCCCTACTACGAGAAACTCAAACGCGACCTCCGGGACACGCTCCAAAAGAAAGCGCTGCTGGACAAAAACCTCGCCGCGCTCGAAGACCAGATCTACCGGCACGAGACCGCCTACCTGGAGGACACCTCCGCGGGCAACATCATCCGCGGCTTCGACAACTACATCAAATCCTCCTCCACCAGCGCGTCGCTGCCCTCTTCCAGCGCCGCCGCGAATACCAGCGCAGGCACGGCGAGTAGGAGGAAGAGTCATGTCGTTGAGCAGGATCGGGTGTTCTCGAGGAGCTCGACGGCGTTTGCGAGGGAGGTGAGCCCCGGGAGTAGTCCGCAGGTGGAGAGTCAGGGGGTTACGCCGACGAGTTTTGGGGAGGGGGGCACGCCGACTGGGGGTGGAGGGGGAGGGGTGGCGAGGAAGGGGGATAAGAAGAGGAAGAAGGGGGTTGAGGAGGAGGAGGAGGGGGAGAAGAAGGGGCCGCAGAGGATTAAGTTTAATTTCTCTGGTAATAAACCTGGGAAGGCGGTGGATTGAGTCGGTCCTTGATGGGGCGTGATTCAAGGGGTTGGGCTTGAGGAGGTGTATGGAGAGAGGCATTGGTGTTCGGAGTTGGGTATACCCATTGAGCATGTCTTTTGACTGATTTATTATGAAGATTGATGCTATCCAATTCTCATTTGGTAGGGTCCCTTCACGCCTAGCGCTTCTTTGCGTTCTTCCTCATTCTCTTCTCTCGCTCGTACTCTTTCGCTTCATGGCCTTCCTCCCCTTGCACCATGCTCACAACTCTACGCATCTTCTTCTCGTACGCTTCGTCCCGTTCTCGCTTCTCTCTCAAGCCTTCTCGAGCCATAAAGTTAGCATCCTTTCTCAATTCGCGAAGAGCGCCCTTCCGTTCCTTCTTGTGCTCAGCCTGGAGCTTGCTCAATTCTGACCGCTGCCTGTCGGGATCGTAGTGCGAAGTAGGGTTATAAGATTCTTCGAATTTGGGAATGGAGGTCTTAATGGCAAGGGGGCGATGATTGTGCAGTGCGAGGGGCTTGCGAGCGGCTTGAGCATCGTTCCGGGCTTGACGGGCAGCTATTAGAGCTTTCTGGAGATTCCCCTGAGCTCATGTCAGCATTGATTGAGACAGATATATAGGCTGTACTTACCTTTGTGACAGTAGAGAGCTTGAAAGGAACAACATTAGACTTGACATGTGCTAATAAATCAAGTATAGGCTCGATGATCTCCAGTAAAGCGCACTTCGAACGCCACATTTGCGTTATCAGAGGCACGAAGACCAACTGAGCGTTAAGCAATGATTCCTTGAGAAGCTCATTATCGTCTTCTGAAGCATCAATCGAAGGAACAGTATCCCAGAAGGACAATTGTCTACTAGAGGTGATAGATTCGTTGCGCCTCGACGACATACGTAACGATGTAGACAGGGCATGATAAGGAGCTGGTCCTCTAGAGAGTTTGGATTTGGATGGTATGATGGCGTAAACAGCAGTAAACATATAGTTGACAAATTCTGGTATGTAACGCTTCGACGTCCTCTGATATTGTAATGTTAGGCCTGCAACATACGTTCCAGTAGCCAGGTCGCTCAAGGTTTGTGGAACCTTTTGACCCAAGTATCGAGTCATGCATAACATCGCAGGGGTCACGATCTGATGGAAATGGTCTGATGTAGGAAAGATTGTGCTGATCGCAGTCAGAATGATCAGATCTCCTGGAGTCGGAGCAAGTGGCCGCTCTTCGTTCATATCTTTCAGATGCTTGCGAAAGATGCGCCCAATTTCCTCTGGATACGTCTTCGCAAGCGAGTGGGTATGGCGGATCAGAGCCTCCAAAACACTGAAATGTGGACGCATGGGCTGATTGGCGAGGTAAGCAATATGGTCGACGAGTACAGCGGAGAAGACCGCAAGTTTTGCCTTGTTCTCCGCAGATAATTTCGGCTGGTAGAGTGCACGAATCCGCTGAACCACGGTAGGGAGGTCAGTGATCGAGATGCCCTTGGTGATCTCAACAAGCTCAGCATGGGTCTGTGGACAGCTAAATGTAAATGGAACGTCGTTGCTTATTTTCTTGACAGTCGCTGTTTTTTCTTGAGCCGAAAGGTTGAGCTCCTCTCTGCCTGCATCTTCTTTAGACAGGATGCCCTGGACGAATTCACGATCCTCGTCTTCACTAGCCTCATGATCAGATGCTGCGGAGGAATCCCCAATATCTGACACATCAATATCGGAACCACTAGCAACGAGATCATCTTCGATAAGAAAATCGTCTTCTTCCTCAACATCGAGTTCTTTGTGCGGACGATCCTCTTGTATACCAGAGCCTAAGCCGAAGGGATCTACATCTTCTGGATCTCGGTCTCCATCAGCCATCGCTTCTTCTTCTGCATTTCTTTCTTCATCTTCGCTCTCCGGGTCTCCTCTCATTCTTCGAAGTCTTTGCTCCTCCAATGCTTTGAGCTTTGTTGCTTCTTGCTCGAGTTTCTCCTCCTCCGTCAATGTCCTTACTGTTGGTCGTGACCTTTGATCAAATGTGTACTCTTTGAGCCGCTCATCATACTCCTTGTCAGCCTGCGCTCGATCTTTGCCATTCAAGAGAGCCAGTCGGTCAGGGTTCATGGCACCATTCGGTAGGTCCTTCGATGGAGTTGATAGGGGCTGCTTGGGCTTTCCTCGCATAAGTGCAAACAGATCAGGCAGGCCTTTGTCAAGCTCCGCTCGGAGATCGTCGTCATCCTCTTTAGCTTGTTGGCGCTCATACTTATGCAGCTTTGACTTAGCCATTACTTCTTTCATGACCTCATTTTTGGTTCTATGCCGGCTCTTTTGAGAAACGCCATTTAACTCCAACTCGTTTTCACTCGAACCTTGGTCATCATCGGACAATCTTCGACGTTTCGATGGGCGCTCCTCGTTGTCCAATGCACTTTCGCCAGCATCAGAAAGCGCAACATCGTCTTCTTTAAAATCTTCAAAGCTTCTATCATTGTCTGCCGCTAGAGGTTGGCCAAAATGTGTGAGCTCATCGTCTTCTAAGTTGAACAGGGATGCCTTCTTTTCGCCTCGTTGCTTTTCCCTCATGAATCGCTCTAAATTCCTCTCCTCTGGGGTCATTGTGGGATCGCTCTCGCCAAATCGTCGATCTCGGATGCCACCAGTTTTGTTTCGCCGTTGCATCTCAGGCAGTAAGGTACGTCGCCGCTAAATAGCCACATCAGCCTAGGATTCCTTGAGCACATAAAAATAAACCAACGTTCTCTTCCCCCAGCCCTTTGGTAACCCCTGGGCGTCCCACAACTCCTTTCGAAACCTTGCCGGCGACGCCATTGCGGCTCACGAAATCGAACTTGTTGCGTACTGGCGCCTTTACTTCGAATGGCGCGAAGGTTTCACGGATACTCTGTAAAGCTTCATTGCGCTGTATCCGGCCTTCTCGAAGTGATCCATTCTTGCTGGCTTGTTTCTTTTGCTTCTTGGATTTTTGGGGACCGACAACTCCGGATTCTCTTAAGGAAGCTTTGAGCTTCTTGAGCTGTGATGGAGGCATTGACGTGCTTGGGATCGATGAAAAAGCTGGGATAGCACTGAGATCTCCCCCTTCGGTAGCCAAAAGATGGTGGAGAAAACCGGCGACAGTTTCCTCATCCGGCATTAGCGCGGAAATGCCAATTCGAGTTTCCCATTCACCCCCAGCTACTCGTAAGGACGCTACTTCATGGTCTGCCATTCTGGAATCATCAATACCTCAGTAGTATTCGAACGTAGAATTCCGCCAAGTATGAAATCAAACTGTAATGATGGCCTCCAAATATCAAGATCTATGGCTAGGAATCGCCCTCTGTAAGCTCCGAAAGTGGAATTATAGCGTAGCTGCTGACAAGTTCAGGTGGCCTAGGCTATTTCGCGGCGTTTGCCGTGCACCGGCAGCTCCTTGCGGTTCGCAAGGTCTCGGAGGTTCCGAGTGAAGAGAAGGGTCCCAAGCAGCCCTCTGCAGATGGTATGCTGACTTGAAGCTAATCAGGCTCACTACAAGAGATGTCTCAATGCTGATTACCCTACAGATATCAAGCTTGATTCGCTTGAAAAGCTGTTGCCAAACGTGAACCAAGAAATTGCGAATGCGTATGGGAGACTTTCTACGCTGATAGATGTCAAGCTTACATCGCGGGATTTTTCAGAGCTACAAGGATAGTAGCAGAGCGAGCTGCTCGAGGTCTTACCTATGAACTGCTGTTGCGTGGCATCACAGGTGAAGATGAAGAGAAGCGGAACAAGTCCTTAACAAGCCTGCTCTATCTTCATACAAAAGGTGAGCGTGCCCTTCGCATCTTTAGAGAAGGGGCGCCGCTCAGCTTTGGGGATAGTGTCGAGCGACGTCTTGAAGCCACACTACGGTACATTCAGGGCCGTCGTCGACTGCCTCTGTACCGGAAGGATGATGGAGGAAGCCATGAGCTACGAAGAGGAACTACAGAAAGGCACCACATTCTACCGCTCACAACATTACGACGACACGCTTCGGCTGCTTCGCCAGATAATTTCGGTATTCAACAAAGACTGGTCTGATACCAGAGAGGGGCTTGCAACTGCGATGCGCGCGGGTCTCATCGACCGCTGGCTAGCAGAGTACCCATGGGGCGGTGTGGATAAGTCTCCCCTAAAAAGGCGCAAAGTAAGATGCGAAACGTCGTGGTAATAAACTAGCCATTGATCACTACTAGGTCTTCAAAAGCAGGGTGGAGGAAGCCAACGGTGATGCGGTGATGCAATGGATTATTCGAAAACTTGCCAACGACTGTGAGAGATACGAACACACCCAAGCAGGGCTCCATCGACTGTACCTAAGAGGACTTGTAGATGAGGAATTTGTGCGTGAATACGATCGATTGCGGTCTATGTACGATAAGAATGGGCCCCTGACACATGTACACGATAATGAGGGATCTAATCATGAGAATGATGCGGATCAAACTACTCCACCGTTTGGCAGACAGCCACCACGGGGTCGGGAGGAAAGTATGGAAGAGCAGCAGCTATTAAGACGACAGAGGCGCGAAGCCATGGTCATTGGTGGAGAAGGCAGACCATTTGCTCTGGCCGACATAATACAGCATCCTGAGAACGGCTCAGATGATGACCTAGCTACCCAAAGAGTGGAGCCAGTAGCCGAGCAATTTACTGCTCTAGAAGACTTGGAAGATGTTACTTCTGTTGCTGGGGTTGAATAGCGGTCTCCCGAATTGCAGGGCATGCCATGAGTTTGCATTGATCATTCGGCATTAATTATGGCGTTGTGTTTATGATTTAAGATACCCTGGCTGTATTCGAAACAAATAGTAGCAGGAATAGGTGTATGCTCACATCAGAGACCTTTCCAGGCTAGTTTTACGAGATGATCCGCCTTTTTCCTGCTGCTCTTGATCATACCCAAGTACTTGAGCTCAGCAAGTGCTTGTGAAAATAAAGCTCTAGAGTCTGCGTCAGCTTCGAATTCTGCAGCAGTCTCTCGATAGTACATACAAAGTCCTCTGTTGATCAGCTTCCTCATCCTCGGGGTCCTCCGCGCCCACGATGGTGTTGAATGCCGACCATAAATCTGCAACATTGATCTGAGAGCCCGATTCAAGGTACAATTGGTATAAGATAGCGGTTGCAGGTTGCGTCGAGGAAAGTCCATTCTCAGCGCTACTACAGCAACTGCAGCCCAGATAATCGTGTGGAGAGCTTAGAGCCCGTTCTACAGCGAATCGTGGTCTAGGTGTGAAGACATCTCGATAAGGTGATTTAGCATCGTAGATAAAAAGCTCGTGCAGGAAGAGGTCTTGTGGGTTGATGAACGTTTGCTGAGAGTACTCTCGTAGCGCGGAATCCACGCGGTCGACTATTCGTGAATAGTCCTTATCTTCCTTCGACAAGGCCGCTGTTTGCTTGCTGAGCTCCACCTTCTGAGCGACTACTGTTGTGCGCAGGATTTTGTGGTGCACATCGTGTTCGCTACGCAGTGGTGTAGAGTCACCAGCTGTGGCGGAAAGAAGTCTCGTGAGATCCTTCCGAAGTTTCTCCATTGCAGGAAGATGAATTGAGAGTTGCGTAAGCATTTCAAGCATGCTATCTGATGAAATCTTTTTGACGGACAGGAGCATCTCTCTCATGAGGACCGAAGTACCCAGCTCGCCGGCGATTGCTTGCATGTATAGCTCAGGCCATGTGGCACATTTCTTCAGGCTGAGACACGACTGTACGATTTCCAGGACTTCAATGCCTGCAACCAAGTTGCGGATAGTCTTTTGAGTCTCGTTGATGCTGGCTTTCAAGGTACCAATAAGTTCCTGGTCGTCCTCCAAGAGACTTCGAACAGATTGTATCTCATCATTATCAAGCTTCTCGCTAGCATACCTGTGTATCATTAGTCAATTTTTGGCTTGATCATTAGAAATCGTAGGGATATGTACTTCTTGAAAGATGGAAGAGTACGAACTGCTTCAAGGTGCTCGTGCTGAAACGTGAGGCCTGATTTGTCGAGAGCACCTGGCCTTTCGACCAAAATACTGAGTGGATCGGAGTAAAAGTATGTCATATATATGTACTACGAGGGTCAGCTACAGCGGTAGTACGCAAGAATCGGAAGTACCTTGATTGTCAGGATGAAATCAGCAGCTGTCTGCACGTGGTCTCGATGCCGCTGAAGAACTATTCTGCTCAAGCCGGCTCCAAGCCACAAATTTGATGGCTGCTCTGGTCTTGTGATTTCCTTGAAGAGAGCATCTATATTCAACGGGTTGATCTCGAATTGCGTACCTTGCAAGAGTTTGAGAGTAGCTTGAGACAGCTTTTCCTGGAAAAAGCCTACGGATGTAGATATTCCGAAAAGGAGAACAAAGGGTATACGATTCACCCATGAACTTCATAGTTTAGCAAGAATCCACCCAGCGAGGGATGTTCAATACCTTAAAATCTCAATTAAGTCGGCAAGTAAAGTCTCCTGGAAGCCTTCGCTATCTTGGAAATAGAGAACAACTTTTTGGATCGATCGATTTTGTACATGATCGTGAAGCATTTGCAAGTCATAGTTGAGATAATGATCACGTTCGGCTAGGTTTTGGTTTTCGGTGTTTCCAACTTGGCTTTTGGCTTGCCGGTTGATGTGTTTCAGTACAGCTTTGAGGTTGGGCTGTTGGGTCGATAAAAGACGAATGTATACAATATCTTCGTTCGCCCGAATTCGTTGAGCTATGGCGTGGGTCAAACCGGCTTGAATTGATACATTTGGTGCACCGGAAATAAGCCCTGTGGGCAACTTCTCACAGTTGCTGATTAGAACACGTTAATTGGTCTGATCTACTAATGAAGAAACGCTACGTACACATTAAAATGGGCTTTTTCCACAAAACTGGCTATGTCATTGAGAGCGCTTGTGTAATGCTCCGTCAATACATCCTACTCACCGTCAGGAGCTGGAAGGTTTTGATGAGGTCCTGAGTATGTAATACGTTTAATGATGTTTCTAGTGAGTCCCAACTACCTTTGAAGCATTGATACCGTAGGTGAGCAAAGTCGGCGCTTTCTTTCCTTGACAAGAGTGGGCAAAACAGAGCTTCATCGCCATGAAGCGTGGCATCTTCTGAAGCCGATATTTTCCTGCGCTTCTTGGGTCTTCCAGAAGGTGGGTGCTGATTGACGTCTTCGGGTCTATAGACAAAGCATGACTGTCCTGCTCTGAATATGGCGTCTACATGACGAATGGAGATTCCATACCTCGTACTCCGCCATTACGTATCATATACCTTCTATGATTTTGATCCTTTCAAGACTCAATAGGAGAATTGAGATTGTATCAATCCAGAGAATTGGCTTGAGGGTGGTTGGTCCCTCAAGCGGCTTATACTAAAATAGGTCGCGTGCGGCGGCTGCAGGAACGAAGCTAGATGAGCTTGACTTGAGCCTCAGGGTCCGGAGATCTGTAGAAAAAAGATTAATATTGAATCTACATCATAGACCGATCAAGAACAATCTGAGTGACTCTTTCCTTACTCCGTGATACCTTTCTGAAGCAGTGACGTAAACCCTTGAGCCTATATGGCTACCACGCTCATGAAAACAGACTACCCGTGCAGAAACTGGTTCACCGCATGGGTCCTTTGTCATTGTCCCGATTGCCAAATTCCAACCAGTCAACAAACCTTCTCCGCTTTCTATCACGTACCAGTTCCCTGATCTCCCATCCATCATCAAACTTGCCCAAATACTCGTTACTGCGACCAATCAAGATGGCCAGTGCAACTGCTCTCTTTTCAACGACCTCGCTCCAAGCAGCTGGCGCTCAGCCATATGCCACAATGGAGGGGAAGCTTGATCCCATGCTGTTAAAGAATCTACGTGATATGGGAATGGAGTTTATGACGCCGGTGCAGAGCAAAGTACTAAACATGCCTTCTCTACAGGCAGACTGGTATGTTGATGTGTATATGGCTTGTTCCAGACTCTTGGACGCCGATCAGAACTGATTAGATGTGTTATTTAGCTTGGTGCAGGCAAAAACAGGAACCGGCAAGACTGTTGCTTTCCTACTCCCAGCAATCCAAAAAGTCTTGTCAACTACCATCAAGAATGGGCAAGTTGCTATTCTGATTCTATCACCAACTCGTGAGCTCGCTTTGCAAATTGCAGCCGAAGCGCAACGACTTGTCGCGTCTCCCTTAAGTCAGAAGAGGCAAATCCAGGTCCATACCGCTTTTGGAGGTACTGCTCGAGCCTCCAATTTGAACAAGTTTTGCAATGGCAACCCTACTATCCTCGTTGCTACTCCCGGAAGACTCAAAGATTACTTGGAAGAGGAAGATGTGAGGCACAGATTCAATAACATGCAGACTTTAATCCTAGATGAAGCAGATAGGATGCTTGACGCCGGTAAGAATAGAACGTGATGCCCTCGATACCCTACCGTTCATGCGTTCTTGACGCTCATCCTGACCCTTTGATAGGTTTCCTCCCTGACGTTCTTCATATACTCCGAACACTTCCCTCAAAGAAGCAGTCTGGATGGCAAGGCATGTGTTTCTCGGCAACCGTGCCACCCAAGGTCAAGGAAGTTCTTTCCCATGTTTTAGCAAAGGAGTACACATCTATCTCAACAATCGACGCATCAGAGCCGCCCACTTTGGAAAAGGTCCCACAATTTTCCGTCATAATACCTCACGCTCAGGATATCTTCACAACACTGTTGGCCTTGATTAGTCGCGAAACGGAGGTTAGCAAGGAAGAACCAAAGATCATCGTTTTTGGTATCACGGCAAATATGGTAGCGCTGTATGCAGAGCTTTACCGCGAGCTGATCCCACTGAAGGTTTTCGAATTACGTATGTCTCTTCGGAACTCCCCTTCAGTTCCCCTAACTGTCGATCGGCGCTATATGTCATGCTATTGCACAGAACATGCACAGAAATAATGTCCCATAGCTCAAAGCCTACTCACGTGCAATATGCTGACTTAAAATCCCGAATAGACAGCCGACTATCACAGAACCTAAGGACCAAAACAACAGACCAATTCAAAGAGGCTAGCAGTGGTATAATGTTTGCCACGGATGGTAAGTCAACCATTAGGAGAGAGCCTATTCTAGGTTCAGTCTAATTGGAATCTAGTGATTGGCCGTGGGATGGATTTTCCCGATGTATCTCTTGTTGTCCAAGCTGGATTGCCTGCGGATGCTGACTCCTATACTCACCGTGTTGGCCGCACTGCCCGAGCTGGCAAAGACGGCCGTGCCGTTATCATACTCACCAATGCTGAATCGTTTTACATCAAAGTAAATCCTCAATTTCCGATTAAGCCATATCCTGGTGCAGAAGCTATCGTTAGCGACGCTTATGCAGCGGCGGCGGTACCACCAAAAATGCAGAATCTTGACGAGGACATCAAGCGAAAAGCATATTCCGCTTACTTAGGCTGTATGAGGTCGTTTGAGAAAAAACTCCAGGTCAATAGTGCAGGGTTAGTGAAGATGGCGAATGAGCTGGCAATAAAGGGTATGGGCTGTCCAGAGGCTCCGGCATTGGAGAAAAAGACTGTTGGGTAATTCCTCCTGAAGACTATGATCGCTGTGAAGTGTACGTGCTAATATGGCTTCTCTACAGCAAAATGGGTTTGAAAGGTGTGCCTGGCCTCCGTTACCAACAGCCTTCTCAGAACACAGATGGACGCTCCGGAGCCAATGGTCGAGGTCTCAACAAGAGCGCACCAAAGCGGGGCTGGGAGGAAGAGCAACCGGACCATGACGCACGACCAACGAGACGGACGGCGCACCAGGGCATGCCAGGCTCTATCGATGGTGCGAATGACGCGATAGTAAGACCAGCACAAGTGTCGCAGAAGCAAGGTCGCGGAGGTCCAAGAAAGCCAAAGCGATGAGTCCCGTATCTGTTAAAATACCGATCCTTTCATCGGTTTCATGATTCTGCTTGAGCTTGGACCAAGCAAGCGAGCAGACCCTCGATCCACTTGAAAGAGGGTGGTTGCAGTTATATGCATGTTAATCTCCATAGAAACCTAGAAATGTAACAGTGTCGGCGATAAACTGATAGACAACATCATATCCACAGTGCATAGTGCCATAGATTCACGGAGATAGCCAGTTGAGCAGATAATTGAAGGACGAAACATGTTGTACCTCCAATAAAATACTTTAGTGAAATAATAACACCTTGAACAACAATGATAACAATTGTAAAACCTCAACTAGCATCTCCCCACTCCTCATCCTACCAACACCCCTTCTCCCTCCAAACCCTCTTCTCCGCATCCCTCTCCTCCCGCCTCCGCATCTCACTCGCCATCCACTCCTCCATCTCCCTCCTCATCTCCCCCTCCCCAGCCGCCGACCCCGTCGCACACGGGCTCTCACACCCCCTCAGCCCAACAAACCTCCCAAACCGCCTCCTCTTCGCCTCCACCTCCGCCGCCTCCTCGCCAGCCACCTCCCCCGAGAAAACAAGCTCCCGAATAGCCACCATCTCCTCGTCAGTAGCGGGAGCGGGCGCGGGGACGTGCCAGCGCTGCACGACGGGGAGCGGGTACCCGAAGGAAAACTCCGAGGGCGTGCGTTGGTGGTAGTAGTGCGCTAGTTCGTCGAGGTCGGAGGCGGTCAGGAGGTGGTAGTGCAGGAGGCTGCGGGGGAAGAGCGGGTGCGGGAGGCCGGTTGTTATGCTGATTAGGGGCCGGAGGGGGGTGCGGAGGTGTTGGAGGCGCGAGGTGAAGGTTTTGGGGGACATGGTGGGCGTGGTGGTGCTGCTGGAGTGGTGAAGTGCTGTTAGGCTTGGGGAGTTTCGGGAGTTTGGGTGCGATTGATGTGTGAGGAGAGTCCTGCGCCTGGCAGATCTTGTGTATATAGATGGAGAAGATGCTGAAAGTTAGCGGACGTGTAAGGATGGTTATAGATGGTGCTCAGCACAGTGGTAGGGAAGAGTACGAGAAGCTGGGAACAGAAGACGAGTCTTGGTCAATATGCCTAAGTAGGTAGAATTTGAATTTGAATTTACAGATGTGGGCGTGGATGGTTTTCGCGATGCTATTATCGAGCTCCATTCCAGTGAGCCATATCTAGATTCAATTGATCGAACAATGGACTATTCCAATGTCGGTTCTTCGTTTCTTTATCGAGCGTCAGCCACGTGGTGATCGCGTGGCCGCCTCCTGTTTACGCTCTTTGTTGATGACTTTGACTGAAGTCCTCGTCGGCTTTTCTTCTTCCCGGTTCCTTTGTTGCGATTGTAAAGTACGCATTTGTACCATTTTCATGTCTATAAGGCATTGTAGGGGTTTTTGAGCTCAAAGCAGTGAACACGCTGTAGTGTATCTGATCGGAAGGAAATCCTTGAGCAGACCGTGGGACTCAGAATTTTACGTAAAGTCGCGAAAGTAAAGAGAGTCCGCTGCTAAGGTGTCCAGAGGGACTCATCGAATGACACATAGTGAAGTGAAGGATATCTTTGCCATTCAAAGCCCACTCAAGAGAGATCCAGGTAATATTAATACCACCTGACAGAAACTTATTCATTGGTACTTTACGCGGCCCCTAATGCTCTAAGATGGGAAGGCTTATAAGACATTTTGATAAACAGACAGTCTGATATAACCCAAGAGACGAGATGGACGGCGGTACGAATACAAGGAAACACGAATGCCGCGAGGTAGAGAGATTGTACACGTCCTCTACTACACGGCGAAGGGAGACATAGATATTGAAACCCTGTGTACCCAAATAGCGCAAGAAAGGACAGAGGTTGGTTGAAAATCGTGCTGCCTACATACCTACTTGTTACGCAATAGCAAAAAGGGGATTTCTTCACTTCAAACAGAGCCAAGCTTTCATCTCATCTCTTTTTTCGTGTTGGTGAACTCTTTCGCACACTCGCTCGGAGACTCGGCAGTTGGGATACGAGTACGGGCTAATAGCGGCCCGGAAATGCCAAGAATCGTCAGCGGCAACACTGCCACCTTGTAATTTCAACCTCAGCCATGCCACGCCAACACGACTTACCGTTCTTGGGATTCTGACGGAGTGCCTCTCCTCGAGATGATGGGGCGCCTGATGACACTGATCTAATTATCCTACCAAGACCCGGGCAGTGTCACTCGGATTCTGAAGAAGGCCCTCAGCTTGGAGCTCTGCGGCTCTGCCACTCGGTTGCGTTGGACCTGCATAAGGTTCCTAACTAACATATCGTGCAACAACTACTTTCACACGGTACCCTGTTGCCATCTTTGCATTCTCAAAGGCCGACATAGCACCCTGACAGGCTAACAGCACGGCTTCTCTGTTCAATCTTCGGAACATGCTGCTAATTAGCCACTGCTACTCTGGAATATCTCTACCTCCAAAGGGTAATGAATTGCTTCTTCAGCATAGAAAAACCCTGAAGCCTAGTCTATTGAGCTGCTTAAGATGCGGGGTGAGGCTGAGTGGATCGGAAAGACGATCTCGTATAACAATACCATTCTCTACCGGCATTTACGAGTAGGCCCGAAGCTCAAGCCGTTGAGCACGAGTGAGGCTGAGAGAGAGATCAGCTTTGGTCTTGACTTTGGTGATTGGTCGAGCCATGGATCGTTGGACTCGCCGTAATGTCCGATATATTAACAACAGACGCAGGGCGCTTGTTGGTCGTTTCACATCTCGCACTATCTCATCATCAATCTGCTTCTCCGGCTTGCACCTTGGCTTCATGATGATTCTGCCGAGAATGCTTTACCAACAAGCACCCCACCTGAGAAGATGCCGTCAATTCCATATGGGAGGTTGTATCTGCACAACACCAACGCTATCTTGGATTGACGAAATAATTTACCCTTCCGACGTTGCTTCAAGAGGTGCACTTGAAGCAAGTACTGTGCAGCTAACCGTCATTTCCAGCCCAACTTGTCCAGCTCGAGTATGATTATTGAGGCAGTGCTCAAGCGTGGGCTGAATTATCATTAGCTTTCTTCGACTTTGTTGGATATGTTTCATCGCAGTGACAAGTGCAAAACCAATTCGCACTAATTCTCTGGTAGGTATGCAAATCATCTGAATCTGATTATAAACCTTTTGTTTTTCCATTCATCAGTGACCTTCTCATCATCCTCCCTCTCGAAGTTTCTGGTCTTTATCTATTACCATTTCATTCAGTAAGGCTTGTGTCGCGACTCCTTCCTTGTCATCATGTTTCTCTCCCGTCAATCACTGCTGAGCGTATTGCCCCTCCTCCCTTCTGTTTTCTCAGCACCATCTGGTGATCTGATATCCCGGTCTGTGGTGAGAGATCTGGAGAAGAGAGACCCATGCAACCAGGATGGTGCGTCATATGAGCTATACAAAGACTACGATCAGAACGCCTGCCGCGCCCCAAATCCATCGAACTATGGGGACTGCTTCCCCCTCTATGAACTCAGATGGGACCCATTTGCGCCTTGCGATATCTTCTGTCAGCAGCACGTTAAATATACCTATGGGCAAGAAGTGATCATGCCTCTGTCAATCTGTCGCCACCCATTTACCTGTACCATTACCGAGACAGTAACAAAGACGACCGGCCACACATTTACCGTCAATGGAGGTTTCGACGAGAAGCTACTCAACAACTTCAAATTGGGAGCGTCTTATTCCTACAATTGGAATCAAGCCAAGACCAACACACAATCGTACGGCGTTACCCCCAAAGAAGGCCAATGCGGCTATTTCTCCTTCATTCCACATTTGATTACCTCATGGTAAGTTTTAGCCATTGCAAAAGGGTTCATCTGCTGATTGACTCTCCAGTGGTTTGATGGCACACCCAAGTGATGAAACCGGATGCCCAAGACCCATCCAGCATTACAACCCCACAACCTACGGCTGCGAAAGTGATTTTGTCAAAACCACATCCGCAAGCGGCGAGGAGAGACACCAGGGCGTCACCGTTTTCGTCTACGTCGACTGCGTCACGAACGCTCCTCTGCCCTGCGGCGACGGCTCAATCCAAGATCCAGCCTGGTGCTCCCCGGACGTTGCTCTCCCCGAGACGTCGTCCAATCCTTCCTCGCCGCCCTTCCCGCCGCGGACAACTCCACAGGCGGCGGGACGGTCGTGCAGACCGTCGCCGACCCCACTCCCACCGTGGAGGCCAGCGAGGTCGCCGCAGTGGCAGAAATCACCGCAGGCGGCGACATCCCAGCCGTCTCGCCCACGGGCGTGGTGAGCGATATATCCGCAAGCACTCCAGCCCCGACGTCCATCCTCCCGATCCAAACCGGCCAGCCGCCCGTGCAGGGCACGTACACGCCCGGCTGGTGCGGCATCCACGTGGTGCAGTACCAGAAGAACGAGAAATCGGGCCCGAACGCGGGCGGACCGGACTACATGCTCGAGGTGACGGTGTTCGACGGCGCGGGCAAGAACATCATGATCGGCACGGACAGCTCGTCGACTTTCGTCGCGCTCAACGGCCAGCCGCAGAATGTGCTCACGCAGCTCCCGGCCTTTGTCACTTTCAAGGTTGGTGCTGTTGATGACGATCCTGTGTGGTTCGGGTTCAAGGATCAGAGCTGGAATAGCAATGATCAGGAGCATCATTCGAATTTTGGGAAGTATGATAGTGGGTCCAGGCAGGGGGATACTGGGTTTAGCTGTTAGGCGTGGTATTGTGGTTGGTTTGGGGTGGGGTGGGGCTACGTATAGATATACTCTTCTTGTTATTATTTTCTACTCAGAGGCTTTGGAGCTATCTAGCCTCGTTCGCTCGTTATGTACTTCCATGTTGAATCCATGCATTTGGGGTTCTGCCGGGATCGGCACTTACGCACATTTACGCCCTGAAATGCATTGGACTTTTCTCATTTTTTGTTAAAAACTCCTCCCTTGGCTTTGCAGCACCAACTCTGTGCTCACGCTGAGCGTCCAAAACGTTCTACAATCTTTTCCATTGAGAGCAGCACATCCCTACAAGACTTACTTAAAAACTACTGCGCCCAGAGAGGAACATACTATAGATTATTGAAAGACAGATAAAACCGATCGAGAGGAACAATACCGGAAAAGTAGCAGAGAACGAGCAAGCCTCGAGTTAAATGCGCCCCCGCCCCTCAAGAACTGGTTTCCTACAGCCCCTTTCTTTTTATCAAACTCGGTCTTCCAGATGAAAGCAGGAGTGGACAGCCCCCGAAATGGGCTTCTCATCACGCTGATAATCCGAGAATTAGCTATCTGGATATCTTTGCCACCGCATGGGGATTGCATCTATCCCATGGTCTGGTAATAAGTGGTGCTAATTATTAGAATACACCGACAGATCTACGATTACCCGGCCTGGGGCGAAATCACAAGATGATGTTGTCTTCATGTCATTTTCATACCGTCTTCATGCCGTCTTCATATGCTTTGTGCCAAACACGGGTAAGCGTGTTATCATATTGGGTGTATTGATGGCGATGCATGGAAGGTAAGATAGCACCACACCAGATCATGGGATATATATACATAGGCTTTTATACCGTAATTTTGCCTTTCAAATGTTTTCTCTGTCGGAGAGACCCTACGGACTCCAAGCTATAGGTATTTATACACGGGGAGAGCTAGACCTGGCGCTTTCATGATGCTGGAATCCACGAACGGTGCCACGGTCAAAGCTGCCTAGTGCACGTACCCCAATGGTGTCCAGTGTATTACTCTTGAGCTCTACACGTGGCGTTGTGGTAGCTTGGATGGCAGAAGCATGACAATAGCTTAAGAGGTAGAGATTTCATCTCATACGCTTCAAGCGGTTGAATCCAACCAGGGAGGATCGACAGCTCCGATAAATTTTTTCCTACTAAATCTACACTTCGGCCCTGTTCGCCGACGAAGGTCGACTCTGCACGTATTCCTCTTCGCAGTCTTCTCGATACGGCGGCAGCCCGACGTGTTTGTTGATCCAGTTCAGTACCACCGTATACCATAAGAGGCTATTTTCCTCTTTGATCACCCAGTGGTTTTCATCTGGGAAGGTCAGGAAGCGCGAGGGGATGTTACGTTCTTGGAGGACGTTGAAGACGGCTAGTCCTTCCCTACGGAGAAAGATGATTTAGCTCTTTGCGCCACCGGACTCGAGTAACGGTAGGGGAAGTTTTGACGAGTAATAAAAGTACATACGCGATAGGTAATCGATAGTCCAACGCGTTATGTATGACCAGCATAGGCGTCTTCCACTCTCCCACGAACCTTGAGGGATCCCATTTATCCCACGTTTTCATCGCTTTGTAATAGGGTCCTCCAAGATCATGATTCGGGAAATACTGTTCATCGCTGCTCATCTGATTCACCATATTGAAGACGCCATCATGACACACCAACGCTTTGAACTCTTTCCCTAATGCATGGCCTTGCATCCAGTTCATCATATACCCGCCATAGCTTGCGCCTAGAGCTACAGCACGATCAGTGTCGACGTAGCTGAGATTGGACTTGATGTACTCAAACCCCGCAACCAGATCCTCGTACGGGCGACCACCCCAAGATTCTTTGATGGCGTCAGTAAAGGCCTGACCATAACCTGTCGATCCTGTCGGATTAGGCGTTATGACAACGTAACCCTGTTCGGCGAAAACGGCTGGGTTCCAGCGAGTGGACCACTGATCATCCCAAGCGCCTTGCGGGCCTCCGTGGATGAGGTATGCAAGGGGATACTTCTTGGTGTGGTCGAATGTCGAGGGCTTGATCACCCACGCATGAACTTCATAATCTCCTGAGCCTTTGAACCATATCTCGGAGACCTGTTTAGAGAAGAGGCTAAAAGAAGAGCCGTTGCGTGAGTTTGAGGAAATTTGGCGAACGCTGGCTGGAGCTGAAGGGTCGAGGATCGTATAAAGGCTGCTGTCTATGAGATTGCTACTTGAGATGAAAAGATAGGGTGAATTGGCAGCCAAGGGCCGGGCATCAGAGACGTAGCCGCTGCTGGTAATCGGTTTCGGGAGCTGGGCAGAAGCAGCAGCTGAGACGGTCAACGTGTAAAGCAGACCTTTCCCGTGCTCTTCGGCTTGCAGTAAGAGAGTTTCTTCATCACCACCCCAGCTTACGCTACTAGGGCTTCGATCCCATGGACCTTTCCCATTCGTGGACATCATCACTTCATTCGTAGCTGGAAGCTTTGAGAGATCCGGGATGTGTACAAGTCGGTTTTTGTCACTCTCGTAGCCATTTTGTGTCATTTTCAAGAACGCGGCACCTTTGCCACTTGGTGAAAAAGCGGGCGAGGAAGCTGCTCCTTCCAAACCGTCTACTTCAGCCTTTTGTGGAAGCGATGGAGACGGTTTGGAAAAGTCGGGTATAGAGACATAATAGAAATCACACTTAGTATTGAACGCTGGGTCAAGTGTAGGATCTTTTGCCACAAAGATGATACCATGCGAACTTAGATCGAAATGATCCGAGCCCCCGAAAGGTGGGATTGGGCACTCTAAGTCGGATCTTTGCAGTGCGTTGGAAATCCGCGATAGAAAGTATCGGCCGCTGGGCTCGGTAATGTGTGGTTTCACTTTCGATAATACCCCGTACCAGATTGCATTCCTATCTGGGGCAACATAAGTGTCCCAATGACGCACCATTAGAGAATCGTACAGCTTTCCTGAGGACATTTTCTTTGGCTCTGTTTCCGGATTGAACAAAGTTCCATTTGGTTTAGTTTTGGCGGTGAATGCAATTGCTACCTTATCATTGCCCAAGGGCTTCACCCTCACGTCTGAGATAGGACCTGGAACAGAACCTGCGATGTAGCTCCTGCCGATCTCCTCAGCTGATCCAACGACGAGTTCTGTCGTGCCGTCCTCTTTGCCTCTAAGCCATAATACCTCGTTCCCATTGCCCAGCCAACTCGGTTCGCTGGTCTTTTCTTCATTTGTTATAAGCGTTGATTGACCATTCTTGATGTTGATCGTACGGATCTCTGTCGTCTTCTTATGCGATTCGAAGCTATATATAGAGACTGTATAGAGTGCTAAAATTCCTTGGGCGTTGGGAACTGCAGACGATCGTCGCGGAGCAGAAATAAGTACACTAAAATTAATCAGCAAGGAGGAATATGTCGATTCATGAATACTCACTCGGGGGTGAACTTGTTCGCACGAATAGTCATTTCGGCGGACGTGACTGAAGCTGCGGCCGAGAGGGCCGAGTCCAAAGGAGATTGAAATTGTGGGAGGAAGCTGTAGTACAGTAAGGTCGCAAGACACAGCGTGGATAATAGTGAGAAAGCTATGAGTCTGGAAGATGCCATGGATATGGGACGTAGCCGCCCGCAGCTGTTGAATGACGAGGGTCGTGGTGATGTGGATGGGTCTGAGCCAAAGGCGGGAAACTGTCGAATTGCGGGGTGGATGCACGGGGTACCGCGGCCCTATTTCATGCGCCTAAACCCTGATCTGCGGGGAGCAATTCCCTAGCTACAGCTTGCCGTCAGGGGGCTCTGCAGTCTGCACAAGTACGGAGTATGTCATGGTCTGGCAGCAACTGGTGCTAATTTTTTTTGAATATACCGAGAGATCCACGATTACCCGACTTAGGACGAAGGCAGAAGCTGATGCTTCTTACATGTCGTTTTCATATCATCTTCATATCGTTTTCATATGCCTTGTGCCAAACACGGGTACGCGTCTTGTCATATCGGATGTATTGGTGGCGATGCTTGGGGGAGGGATAGCACCACACCAGACCATGGGATAGAATATGTATGTAGGCTCTGTACTTAAGCTACGATGGTAACGGGTACGTGTGCAATCTGTTGCGCAAAATCATCGTCAGTCTCTCGCTCTTTAGCTGTCGGAGAAAGGTCATGCGGACATTTTGAACGTTTATTACTATCGACTTTTAATTATGACTACCTATAAACTCACTCCATCGTCGAACCTCTGGCGGAATACCTTCGGGCCGAGGGAGCTTCGCGTTCATACATTGAGCAAAGAGCAGTGCAGTCTAAATAGCTTTGTCAGTATTGTGATAAGAAGGTGAAGGTTCCTCAGATCTTACCTTCGGTTCCATGAACAATGGGACTCCAAAGTCAACTGCATTCCTTCTCATCACGTAATCCTCATCCAACAATGTCTTCGCTCTTTGGCTGGCTAGATTGAAGACGCCCCGAATGTCGTATTTCTGGAACACTTCTCGCAGTGCCCGCTTGTCTTCTTTAGGGAACTCGATTACCTCGACAGAGACCTCCCCGTCCGCAGCAGACTCCAAGTGCTCCTTGACATGAGGATCGGCAGCAAAAAGCTTGTACTTTAGAGGCCGTAGGAAATTGATAATCTGTGAAAGCTCGGACTTGGACGTGTCTCCACCAAAGAGTAGGCCTTCTCCAGGCTCCGGCATCCGAAAGTTCATCGTCGACTGAAGTGATGTCCAGTAGGCTTCGATCAGGTCCTTTCCAAAGCAAGCTATCTCACCAGTACTGGACATTTCCACCCCGAGAAAGGGATCGGCGCCTGCGAGCCGAGTCCAAGAAAATTGAGGGACTTTAGTTGCGAGGTAGTCGCGTTTCTCGGTCATGGGATCTATTGGTTGAGGAACGTCGCGGTCGAGGAGAGCCTTGGTCGCGACGTCTATGAAGTTAATACCTAGGACTTTACTAACGAACGGAAATGATCTCGAAGCCCGAAGATTGCACTCTATAACCTTCAGGGCTGGTTCGCCTCCTGAAGGGTTGTCTGCCTTAATGATCTGCATGTTGTACGGCCCTGTGATACTCCAGGCTTTCGCAACCTTCTCAGCAATTTCCTTGACTCGCGATATCGTTCTTTCGTCCAGATTAGCGGGCGGTAGGACAAGCGTTGCGTCTCCCGAATGGACGCCAGCTGCTTCGACGTGCTCGCTGACGGCATGAATTATTAATTTGCCTGCTGAAGCCACGGCATCCACATCAATCTCTTGTGCATTTTCAATCATCTTAGTAATCACTACAGGATGATCAGGTGAGACGGCGCTGGCTGACTCCAGCTTGTCCTTCAGCTCCTCTCGGCTGTGGATGACACTCATCGCTGCTCCAGACAAGACATAACTGGGGCGAACCAGAACTGGGTAGGAGACCTCATCAGCAAATCTTTCGGCGTCAGCTACCGATGTCAATTCTTTCCAGGCTGGTTGATCTACGCCAATGCTGTCAAGAATCTGCGAGAACTTGTGACGGTCTTCAGCCTTGTCAATATCGTTCGGGTCAGTCCCAAGCACGTGAGCTTTCCCTGTTTCCTGTAATCTCAAAGCAATGTTTTGAGGTAGTTGGCCGCCTACTGAGACCACTACACCGCTTGCAGACTCAAGCTCGTAAATGTCCATTACTCTTTCATAACTCAGCTCTTCGAAATAAAGCTTGTCCGCAGTGTCGAAGTCGGTTGAATATGTCTCAGGATTGTAATTGATCATAACTGTTTTCTTACCCATAGCCTTAAGGGAAAGTGTCGCATTGACGGCGCACCAATCGAATTCAACGGAGCTTCCTATTCTGTAGACTCCACTCCCTAGTATGATAGTACCGTGATCATCGAAGGTTACATCGTGAGATGTCGCATTGTACGTTGTGTAGAGGTAATTAGTATCAGCAGGAAATTCCGCGGCAAGGGTATCAATCTTCTTTACGAAAGGACGTATCCCAAAACTCTTCCTTCTCGCCCGAACATCGTCCTCAGTACTTCCAACGCAACTAGCGATCTGTCGGTCAGAGAAACCCATCTTTTTCGCTTTACTTATCAGCTCTTGCTTCAGACCAAATAAGCTGCCCACATCTTCGAGCTCACGATAGACATCAACAATATTCTGCAGCTTGTACAAGAACCATTTGTCGATCTTAGTCAAATCATGTACCTTCTCGACGGAGTAGTTCTCGTGTAACATGGCTTGCCCTACAGCGAGCCATCTTCGGTCTGTGGGATTTTGAAGAACATGGTCAAGATCGTCAAATTTATCACCTTGAAAACCAACAAATCTTGGGTCAACCTGGCGTATGGCCTTTTGGATTGATTCTTCAAACGTCCTCCCTATAGCCATTACCTCTCCCACAGATTTCATGGAGCTTCCAATATCTCTTCTCACGTGCTGAAACTTGCTCAGATCCCATCGAGGTATTTTCGTCACAATATAATCCAAGCTGGGCTCGAAATTTGCTGTGGTCGTTTTGGTAACTGCATTTGGTAGCTCCGGTAAAGTGTGGCCAAGTCCGATCTTCGCTGCAGTGTACGCAAGTGGGTATCCAGTGGCTTTCGAAGCAAGAGCCGAGGATCTAGACAATCGAGCGTTCACTTCAATGACTCTGTAGTCAAGATCGTTAGGCGACAGAGCATACTGCACATTACATTCTCCAACGACACCTAGATGACGAATAATTTTGATCGCAGCAGTCCTGAGCATATGATATTCCTCATCGCTCAGTGTCTGGCTTGGTGCAACCACTATACTATCTCCAGTATGCGTTCCGAGAGGATCGAAGTTTTCCATATTGCAGACCGTGATACAGTTGTTGTCGGCGTCGCGTACAACCTCATATTCCAGCTCTTTCCAACCTTTTAGAGATTTCTCGATCAGCACTTGAGGAGACAGTGTCAGAGATCTAGATACGAGGTTTTTGAGCTCTTCTTCATCATTAGCAAAGCCAGATCCCAGCCCTCCCAAAGCATACGCCGAACGGGAAATGATGGGATAGCCAATCTGCTTTGCAGCAGCCAGAGCCTCATCGACAGTGTTACAAGCAATCGATTCTGCTATAGGTATATTGATCTCTTTGAGCGCTTTTGCGAAGAGATCGCGGTCTTCGCTCGTCCGCAACGTCTGTATACTGGTCCCCAGCACTCTGACGCCGTAACGCTCAAAGATGCCCATTTCCTCCATTTTAACACCCAGATTGAGAGCTGTCTGGCCGCCAAATGTAAGAAGAATGCCATCGGGCCTTTCCTTTTCTATTACATGCGTAACGTATTCTGGAGTCACTGGGAGGTAGTAAACCTCATCAGCGAGCTTGTGGTCGGTCTGGATCGTCGCGATATTAGGATTGATCAAGACAGATGCTACGTTGGCTTCCTTGAGTGCCTTGAGCGCTTGAGAGCCTATATAGCGGAATAACACACCACTCGTCAGCTTTGCTTCAGTTCTGGCCTCATTGAGGGAGGACCATAATGTCTCCAGTGCACCTCTTCTCACAGTAGGGTCTACTCACCAGAATAGTCGAACTCCCCAGCCTGTCCTATACTCAGCCCTCCGCTACCGATGACCAACACCTTCTTAACGTCTACCAGTTTCTGCTTTCCGCCAATGACCCCACTCGAAATGTAAGCCTGGGCGCTGGGGGCTTCCTGACCCGTGATCGTTCGCCTTGGGGAAATTACGAATGTCCTCCTCGATACACAATTTTTGGGAAGAGGCACTGAAGTCCGTAACGGAAGGGAAGAAGTTATTCGAGGGATGATCAGAGAGCGACATGCGGAAGAATGAAGGGAAATTCGCGGGAGTGAGATTGATCTTGGTGAACGCCCCAGAAGCCTACTGTGTATAGCCATGGCCGACGATGACCAGGCACAGGAGGGTCAATTAAAAGATTGTTTCGAGAAACAACTTGGAAACAGTCAGCCCGGGTGCATCGGGCACCCTGGGCTTGACAATTGGGCCAGGAAAGAGACCGATCGGACAGCTTGTTTGGAGAAGAGTGAGGTGTTGACGCCAATTGGCGATTTATGACTTCTCTCTATGTTCAATTTGAGGCATGTGTTCAGTCTAGAGTGCGTCACTTCAAGTTTGACTGTTGCGCTCCATGCATGACACGGGGATGAAAATTTCTTCCAGACGGTGGACTGCAGTTTTCTGGTCACTTATGTATGCCAAGGCTTGTTACCAAAATTGATACTGAGTACAGCCCTACGTTATCGCGGAGAAGCTAATATGATAAGGTTGCTCATTAAATTGCGGAGAAAGCGGGAACTACCGAAGGTATGGAACTACTCTTTCACGACCCAGGAAAGGCAGTACAATGTCAATAGACGCTGATATTAGAGAAGAGGAGAGCAAATCAATCCCCTTACATACTAGACATCTAGCTAAGCGTTGTTTGGATATCAGCGGGACCTCTCATAACATCACTCCCGCCAGAACCCGGTCCCTATCCCTGGCAGTAGAATGCCCGCAGCGCCTCTCAATGGTATTTGTACAATTTGTCAGGCTGTGAAACGTTTGACTACCTGGCTCACACCCGGGACGCCCATCTCTCCCGCCGCAAGTTCAATCCTTTTCTCGATATCATCGGGCTCGAGAACTGTTTGGCGCATAACCGTTTGAAGATATATTATGAGATTGATCAAAAGCTCCTCCTTTTGCTCGCCATCAGACAGCGTCGCTGCATTGATCCCGCGTTGCTGAAGTATTTTTCCTCGTTGTTCCGTTACAAGACGTAGTAGTTCGCTCATCTTGCCGATATTGTTTTGGCTTTTGGCGGCAATTGATGGTTTCGGGCGTGCTCGTGATGAAGGCATGCGAGGTTGACCTGTTGCAATGCAGGCAACTTCAATTGTAATCATACGAGTTGTCACATGATCCGGATAAAGCCCGAACAAGTCTTTCATCACCCAAAGTGCGACAATGGTTCCTTGCAGGTCTCTGTTCAGACACATGCAACGTAAGACTTGATTGTAGAAAGATCTGCTGCACTCGGCGCGCGCCTGACCATGTGCTCTCTTGCTTAAACCGGAAAACCAGGATATCATCTTACCCATAATTACTCGCGGTCCCGGGAAAGAATCAGGACGCTTCAATTTGATCCGGTCCAGGTGGCCCTTTTCGCAGTCCCACAGGCAAGCAAAAGTCTGTAGATCTAGCAGAACGTGCGGTGACATCGTTTCGTAAACGTCGAACGCTTCTCGATAATGCCCTTGACGAAGTTGCGCAAACATCATATGGTTCACGTAGTATGAATTTGGTTTGAGCTCAGCCTCTATGAAGTACTTTTGGAGTAACCTCACGAAATTCTTCCTGCCACGACGGTCAAAATCCAACAAAAGAATTGAGAAAGTCTCTGTGGTAGCTAGTGCCATGAAGCGTTGAACGTGTCTAGGCCAGCGACTGACCCGAAGAAACTCTTCACGAGCACTCGGATCAGGGGCTTGCCCTCGGCGGGCCTGGACAAATTCCAGACGTTGGGCTATCATTGCCCAGCCCAACTGTTCAGCCTTGGCTCTCTCGGTATCACTTCCTTTCCTCAGCCACGCTGCGAGTATGCCGTTCAAGTGCCTTGCATCCGTTTTAACACCACGTTCCATCATGAGTTCTAAGACAGCTGCAGCAGCGTCCACTTCGCCCTTCCCGATGAGATGTTTCAACCAGCTTCCATAAAAGAATTTGTTTTGAAATTGCCTGGGCATTGCGATCAAAGCAGCCAAAGATACTTTGGCGAGCTGTGCTGCATCAACGCTTTGGCTATGCATTGTCCCAACAAGCCTGATAGAAGCCCGATAGAGCTGATCATGCGTCTCTGGAGTATCAGTGTTCGAGAGCATGAGGTCCTTGAATACCGCCAATGCCATGTCAGTTTGGCCGCAGTGGAGAAGAGTCAACGATATATTATCAAAATCCTTGACCGCCATTTCTGCACCCAGATCAGTGCGTAGGCGTAAGTATAGTGCCCAGGCATTCTTCAGACTCCTTTCGTCTCCGCGCCTTACCCATGCTATCATAACTGGAATCAGGACAGATGATATCATGTCTTTTTCTATGGGTAAAATGCTCATTGCGATTTCTTGAGCCTTCTCGGGGTTGTCCATGGCAGAGTATATGCGGACGCCTAGGTAGTTGAACTCTAGTCGAGTCAAGTCGTTGTCGCCCAAGCGATGAACTTCTTCTTGCCACTGGTGTAGAGCATCTTTGGGGCGTGCTTGGCGAATGAGTGAATCAATGAAGAGGAGCACTTGTTGTTCTGACAGCTGGTTCCCACCATGGATAATGTCTTGCGCTAGCACACACAAGTGTGAAGCTCTGTGTGGGCCTTGAGCACTCTGCTGACTCTCCCAAAGGACCCTGAATATGCTAACAGGCACCAAGTGCAAGAAAGAAGGGAGATTGTTCTTGCAGACGCAATAGGTGTGCCACAGCTCAAGCCGGGTTGAGGCACTCGAAACGTTGTCTGCAGCTGCTCGAAGAGATTTATCCAATTTCCGTAAATATACTGCCTGTTCAAGTTCGAGGTCCAATTTGGGCGCAAGCTTCTCTAGTTTTGGCAGATCCAGCAAGGCTATATCATTCTCGTACAGGTCATCTTCCTCCTCTTCTTCCTCCGCTAAAGCCTTTCTGACTTTAGCCTGCTCTTCAGCAGAGAGGGTAGCTATTAATGGCTCAATGAGGGTAGGTTTGTCTTTGCCATGGAGCTCAGCTATCTCTGCTTCCAACTGATCGATTCTTGCGCGTAGCACGCGGGCTTCCGGCAGATCATCGTCTGGATTTTCAGACTCGGGATCTATCTCTTTCCTGCGAGATGACCCTGGAAGGAATTGTTTGAACCATCTGATGACGGGGCGAGGCTGCTGCTCCGGTTGATCGACTTGGCGACGAGATGCAAATGGACGCTGGCAGTGGCGAATGTGCTGGACGGTTACCCATACAGGGCGACAGCATCGTTGATTAAGAGATAAGCGACCAAAACGCGGACTCGACCGAAGCATCAATGGAGGGTAAAGTTTCCTCGTGGCGGCATCATTTGGGGAGAGATCCAACGAAGCTAAGACTCGGAAATATTTTACTAGTGAACGCGACTGCGGCGCTGTTCCGCATTCGAAAGGGGTAGCCAGGCGAGCCAGGGTACATAGGTACTACGTTTACGAGGTACTGAGTATTCAAGACGGTCCTTCAGTAGAAAAGTGGGACTTACAGGCTGGACTCTGCACAGGCTCATCTGTGAAGTATGACAATCATTCAGGTTGGGGTATCTAATGCTAATTATTGTTCGTCCTCTTCTTCGTCCTCGTCCATGCCTTCAGCCACGCTAACTTTGAACGAAGGGTCTTGGTCTACTCCCACATAACTATCGCTCATCAGATACAGCTTCAGCTGATGATCTCCAGCAGTCGATGGCGCGGCAAATTCCAGCCTGGTCTCCAGCTTCTTACCAAATGTTATGCGCTTGATGGCAAGTAAGTTGTTTGTGCTCTCTTCGCCCACGACGAGCCACCAATTCTCCATTTTCTTCTGTGGGTAGAAGGGAGCATGTACGGCTGTGTCGGGATCTTCGTCCTCATCCACTTCCCTTTCGACCTTAATCTTAAGGTATGCAGGCGATCCGGTGGTAAGGTCGTCAGGATCTTCAAGTTCAAAATCGAGCTCAATGCTGGGGTACTTATCATTGGTAAAGTTGGCAGCTTCAGCAAGCTGTTTGTTCTCCAAACCAAGACGAGCAATGAGCTTCTTCGAGTTATCGCTGTCGGACATGATTTCCTGGAACTCGAAGATGTCTTTGGCACTGTTTGGGACAAGATTAGCGTTTGGACCTAAGCCGCAAGATATTGGATTTGAGGATGCATACCCGAAGCTACTAGCAGCCTTGATGACTTCTGGAGAGAAGTGAGGAATTTGCTTCAATGGACTGTCACGATCCCACATAGCTTGTACTACCATTTGAGACATCTCCATCGCGCTCATAGCATTCAGGTGCCCATCCGAGGAAAGGACGTCGACGCAGCCACTAAGAAGGTTTAACACTTTGGAGACGATGAGTTCTTGATCTTTAGCTAGGTCGGCAGGAAGTTGCATGCGTGAAAAGTGCGCTTGCAGCAGTACGAAGGCTTTAAAGTGTGGGGACTCATAGGCGGGCTGGGCCATTTTCACCGGCACTCGATCGTATATGCGTCGAAGAACATTCTGCTCATGCCGCCTAATTTGAATAGTCTCGAATTCGGTGGCAGAAGTGACAATTTCCAAAATGCCCTTGAGCTTTGTACGGTCCGTTAGGGATAGTAAAAACGTCTGCATAGTTATGAATGAGACATTGTAATAAGCTGCAATCATTGCAGCATTGAGAGGAGTCACCGTGTCATCTTCTTCGTCAAGCTCGATGATCTTTGCTTCCGAGAGGTCCTTTAGAGTGTTCTCAACAAGCTCGGAGAGATGTGTGCTTAAACCTTCGTGTGAGGTATCAGTCAGGCCGTAGAAGCTGGGATTAGCCAGCAAGCGTCGGTAAAAGTAAGTGTAGGTAGCCCAATCGACAGCATCTTGGGTGGAGCCAATGATCTTCGTACTGATTTCAGAGACAAAGGCGTCATGCAGATACACCTGTAGATGGCTCTCAATTGGTAGAGCCTCATTCAGAAATTTCTTGTAGTATTCACGTTTGACTGCAGGTACCATCAACAGGCCTCGACTGGTCTTATCCTCCAGTGGTCTGCTAGCTTTGCCGAACATTTGCAGAATTTCGCTGATGGGGTAATCAATGTATCGGTGTTCTCGGCCCTCGTAGAATTGTGTACCCATTACTACCACGAGGTGAGCTGTACAGTCTATTTCCCAGCAAACATCTCGTGATGCGACCATGACTTGGAGAGCTCCTCTAGAGTAAAGGTGAGATACAATACGCTTGTCGTTGCTGCTCAACGCTTCGTGAAAATAGCCAATGCCGTGAGACATGGAGTCCGCGAGTGTACCCTCGTGCACGGCGTTCAAAATAGGAGCTATGTCTTCGATGCTGGCGTGCAAAAACCTATCTTCATCATCATCCGTAACGCAAGCAGCCAAAAGATCAAGTGCCGTTGCGCGTGTCTGCTTTCGGTTTGGAACAAAGATCATTGCCGGTTTATCAGCTGACATCTGTAGAATGGCGGCGTACATGGGCTTTACCATAGCAAGCATCAATGAGGGGAAATGGGGGATAGAGAAGGATTGGATGTGGAGTTCCAACGGTACCTGTCGTACATGAGGGCTGAAATTGAATATCGTATGCTTCGTAGCTCCAAGCCATTCACCAACGTCTCGCGCATTCGAGAGCGAGACACTAAGTCCGACGATACGCATGTCGTTCTCCGTTTGAAGTGCAATGTAGTGCATTCGAGAGACAATGATCTCGTAGATAAAGCCCCCTTGACCGCCTAGCATGTGAAGCTCGTCCGCAATGAAGAGCTGAACGGTTTGAACATTTTTCCGACGCTGCCATTGCCGGGAAAGTACGTCCCATTGCGTAGGCGTAGCCAAAATCAAGTCCCCTCGCTCCAAGATTTTGAGATCTGCGGTTGTCTCCCCGGTGAGTTTAAGGACTTGTTTCCCACCAGCCACCTTTCCAAGCCGGTCTTTCCAGTCAGCCAACCTCTGATCAACTAGTTCTTGGAAAGGCGCTATGTAAACGGCCCTCCCTTGAGCCTGAGACGCCCAGTGGCGCAGAACGGCAAATTCGGCGCAAGCTGTCTTACCGGTCCCAGTAGGGGACCCAATGAAGACATTGTCATTGGATGAAAACAGGGAGCTGAAGACTTGAGTCTGGATTTTGTTGAATTTCTGCCATTTCGGATAAAGAGCCTGATAGTCTTGTCTCTTGAGCGCTGATACTGGCACAGCTTGAAGATCTAGCAGAGGCGTGTGTGCAGGAAACTTCTCTGGCAGAACCAATTTGTCAAAAGATACCGCAAGCTTAGTTTCTGATTGTAACCAACGGTCAGAAGTGAGGGTGATGAAGTAGTTAGGGGGCATAGGCTCGGTGATTGGTACGGTAAACTCAACAAGATGCTCATTCATCTCGGATAGAGCATAATCTTTGCGCAGCAGAAAAGTATCATGGAAAAGTATGTCCTCGCCATCACAGTCCTCTACTATGATCCAAAAGCTCTGAGATGTTCCATGGAGCAATTCGTCCCATTCAAAATTTGGTGTAATTGTCAACTCTACTCGGAGCATCGAGCGAGTGACGGGTTGCACTTGTGCTTGGACTTCAAGTCTTGGGAACTTCTGCACGAGCTCGCAGACCTTTTTTCCTTGTTTTGGCATTCCTAGGAGTTCACCCATTCGTGGAGGATCGAGATCAAAGTAGCTAGACCAAGGGACATCGATTTTCTCCGTCTTCGTAATGATCTCTGCAGGGCACATTGGCCTGGGAAATTGGCGCAGGGGCGTCATTGTTGGCCACATACGTTGCTCAGCCATCTTACATAGATCTAATGCCGTTTTTGCAACTGAAGCCCATGCCTTCTTCAAACAGATCTCAAAGATAGCCCTCAAGATACGTCCAGCGGACTGCGTCACATACACAAGATCCGCCATAAGTGCAAGGCCCTCGAGCTTTAATCGCGATATGTAAGCTTGTAAGAGAACGTTAATCTTAGCCTGAGGTTCCTCAATGCTCTCCTTAATCGGAACTGGAACCCTTCCGAGGAGCTTTGCAAGTTCAAGCTTCTCGTCTTGCCGCACAGGAATGTATTTAAATTCATCGCTGAGCGCAAATACGCGGAACAATTCTATCGGTGTGATCATCGGTTGTATGTGATGATTGTATGTAAGCATAGACGTATGGGTTATGTAGTAGTGGGAAGCAATTCGTCCGAGCTCAGTTGACTGCAGCTTTCCGGACTTTTTATCGTATTTGACCAAATTAGACTTCTCCAGCACTGTGGCGGCTGAGTGCACCAAATCGACTCGCTTCTGCTCAAGAGCATCGTCGTCCTCGTAGTCGGCCCCTACACTATAGAGACCGGGAGAACGTAGCATGCGTACAAACAAGTAGGTGTACCCCAACCACTCGACAGCTTCATCCCTACTTCGTACATTGCCCAATACGATTTCTGCATTCAGATTGTCCGCTAATTTGCTGACGAACTGACTCTCGATTGGTAATTGCTGATTCATAAGTGATAGGTAATACTGCATCTCAGTCTGAGTTGTAATGATGATACCTTCTCCAAAGGTATCATACTGGGGCCGTCCTGCTCGTCCGAGCATTTGCAAAACGTCTTGTGGGCTTAATTCGACCCAGCTTCCCTTCTCAGGCGAATAAATCTGAGTGCCTTTGATGACAACAGTATGTGCTGGTAGGTTGACGCCCCAAGCCAAAGTTGCTGTGCATACCAAGACTTGGAGCATCCCATCGGCAAACAGATCCTCAACCGATGTCCTATCAGTCCTACTCATACCAGCGTGATGAATCCCGAAGCCGTAGGGCATGATGTCTTTGAGGTCTCTATCAGTCACGGTATTTGCCTCCTCTGTAAGCACTTCGCGTGTGCCTGCATCGCTCCTAAGGATTTGGCCAATTGTCTCCAATTCCAGTGCCTTGTCGCGAATATACTTCGCTGTTTTTGCCGTCTCTTTTCTTGAGTGGACGAATATCAACATCTGTTGTCTGTTCTTTCCAACTTGCTCCATGACTTTAGTGTAGCAAACATCGTTCATGGTCTTCAGCTGTTTTATAGCTTTTTTATCTGTGACGCCAATGAACTCTTGACGCAGCGGACAAGGCCTGTACGAGCCATCGAAGTGAAAAAGACCTTTGATTGGATCAACACGCAGGAAGCTCGCAACATCCCTGTAATTCGGAAGCGTTGCACTAAGGCCGACCAAGCGGACAGGATCACCAGTCTGCTCAATCTTACGAATTGTCCGGCTGACGATACTTTCCAATACTGGCCCCCTGTCATCATGTAACAGATGAATCTCGTCAATGATGATCAACCTTACGAGATTAGTATAGCTCATATCCGTGGCTTTGCGGGTGATAACATCCCATTTCTCAGGCGTTGTCACGATAATCTGCGTATCAGCGATCTGCTGCTTTGTCAGTTGGCGATCGCCTGTCAGCTCAGAGACCTTCACGCCGTAAGGTTCCAAGCGTTTTCCAAAGTTGCCAACTTGTTCCTGGACCAAAGCCTTCAAAGGAGCGATATAGACGATCTTGAAGTCGTCAAGCATGATCTCTCCAGTCCCGGGGTTTCTATTTTTACCGATTTCTCGTAGCATTGCAAGCATCGCGACGTTGGTTTTTCCAGATCCAGTAGGAGCGCAGATCAGCATGTTTCCATCGTCTTCAAAAGCAGTGGGAAAGCATTTGGTTTGAATTCGATTGAGTTCTTTCGATGTCCCGAAACCTTGACGAGCCCACTCTGGCAATTCAGATGTTGGCATGTTATTCCGCTCACTGGCATCTTTACGCGCTTTGGGGGCCGGTACATGGATTTCTTCATAACCTTTGAATGTTCGTTTGGTAGAGCCTTGAGGGAGCTTGACGTTGGGATTCGTCATAAGATGATTCCCTTGGTCAAACACAAGGTTTTCCAGATTGATCAATCTCTTTGGCTGCAAACCTCCAACCAGTGCACCATCTTTCGCCTTTTCGTCCCCATCTGTAGGTGCCCTCGGCACATCGATATCCATAAGATCAAGTTTCAGTTTTTTATTAGGCTTGGCGGCTTCGTCATCATCAGCAGCCTCCCTTCCATGTAACTCATCCAGGATCCTGCGATGCCCAGCAGAAACCATCTCGCGCTCCAGAGCTGCCCTTGTATTTGCATCTTCCGCCGTCTTCCGCCAACGTGTAACCCACAGAATTTTGTCGCGGTTCATGATTAGCTTCTCGACAAGTTCGTGATGCTCGTAATCAAAGAGCTCCATTAGATCGTTTTCGGTTTCTCGAAGGGGCTTTGCTTCGCCATCTTCTGTTTGGCCGCCAAGAATGTCTAATCCTTCCTGGGTCTTAGATTGCTGGACATGAGCATCTTCGTATATTGCACCAATTTGTCGTTGTAGCCAATACGCATCTATCTCACGAACTGGGACAATGTTCTTGTCTGCCTTCCGGGCTCTTTTGGTGCCGATCCCATCCTGATCACCATCAATGATCATTTCTTCACCCCCTTCGCCGCCTTCAGCTTCCTCCACGAAATTCTTGTCTGTATCGTGGCCGGTCGTCGCTTCTTCCTGATCCCTTGGCTGGTCCTTAACAGCGTCTTCGTCTTCATCTGATGAAGGCTCATCTTCGTCCCGAACTTCGAATGTTCTTCCCGCAGTTTCCTCATCTTCGTCAGATTCATCGAATACTACAGCCACACCTTGCCGTTCATCCAATTCAGCGCCACCTTCAGCTGCGGTGTTATTTTCGCCATCCATGTCGACGTCTTCATCCTGTCCATCATAATCCGTGATCTTTTTGCCCAGATTGACCAGCTCATTAAATTCTTTCGAGCCCATTGATAAGCCTAGTAAATCATCTACTTCCTTTTTTTTGTCATAGTCTTTCAAATTTTCGTCCTTGAGAAGCTCTAGAATGGCATCTGCAGCGCTTCGTACCACCTCATGAGGAACATCGCCTAGATTATTGGCGGTAGTCGTGAGAATCAAGTCGTAAGTCTGGCGCGTTGCGGGTGTACGGGGTCTATATTTCAATCCTTCAACAAGCGCATCTGCTGCAGAAAGGATGCCTGCTCCTCGTGACTGCGCCGGCTCGCCTCGCTTCCGCTTTCTTTGCTCCCTTTCCAGCACATCTTCTCCTTCCCTAATGCTCCCTCTCTCGACATCTTTAGGGCCAGTAGTTTTCTTTTTTTGCCGAGGCGCATCTTCTCTTGCATTTCTAGAGCCCATGTCCCGTATATTGATGCGCCCTGCCAAAGACTCTGGATCTCCTGTGGCTTCCTCTGTGCGGCGAGTGGTGAGTCTTCTATCGTGCTGAAGCACCAAATTTGACATAGCAGCATATTTGTACTGCTGGATATTTTGAGGGTCCGCCATAATGAAAAAGTCGCAGGTTTCTCTTGCGACCAGTGCGCTGTACCGATATTTATGTAATGAGCCTCCAATTTAAGAAGACCTCAATAGGCTTAGGCCTCAGGTACGGAGTATATGGAGGTGACTGGGCGCCTTTGGAGCAAAAGTGGCGAGGATGTGCTCTTCAAACTGAATTGCTAGCTTGAAAATCGAGCACGGTTTTAAGCACTAGTTCTGGCCAGCAGCGGCGCATTGACGTTACTAAGCGGGCGAGGCGGGCTATCCGCGCTCGATACGAGTAGCCGCGATGTGTTTATCTCTTTAACCCTAAGAGAACTCCCTGTTCAATTACGAGTACAGATCCACATGCAGACTTCACAAAGAGAAGTAATGATGAAGACATAATATATGTTACGTTTTATTGAGCTATCACATATGTCGTGACTCCGAATCCATTGATAACCCTAGCCATCGAGAATGTAGTCTTCCACAAGACCCTTATATGCCAATTGAAAAGTATCTACAGTTCTAAACATGTCCACCAAGGATAACTCTGTATCCTCAAGCATCAAAAATGCTCTGAGACCGTATATCAGGGATCGTCAGGATACTCTACGAATCAGGCGGACTCTGTCTCTTTATCTAGCGTCTTTGATAGGTCCGAATGGGTGTACTATATCGCCAATGTCACTTGCTGCACCTGAACGAGATGTCTTTGTGAAATTATTGCCACTAGAACTGTCTGGCATTCGCAAAGAATATTTAATTGCACTTCAAGCGAATGTTGAAGCACGAATGAACTATGAAAACACAGCTCGGCAACTAGACCAGACCTTGGAAAATAACGCGAGGTCCCAGCAGCCTCAACAATTAGAGACTCCTAATCATTATGTCTCGACGCTACTTGACCTGTCGCATATGCAGAAGCAATATGAAAAATTGAAGATCATTCACAGCTATCTTGACCTGCTCCGCCAGAAAGAGACTGTTAAGAGTGACTTTTTCTCGATAGACTCGATCAGACAAGAAGCCGATGCTGCTGATAAACATTCGCCCCTGATCGAGAGCGAAGCTTCCCTCAATTCCTTGAAGAACGACACTCAAACCCAAGTGCTGATGACACGACTTGAAAAAGCCGTTCTCCGCGCAGAAGAATCCTTGAAGCGAGAGAGACGTCTTCTGGAAGAAGCGAAGGCAAAGCAGAGGAACATGGAGGCATCTGATGACAGACCAGCTGCTCAAAAATCTGTGAAGATAAAGGCACTTGCAAGCACCAGAGATGAGCTTGTCGGTTGGATTGAGGAACATTTGGCCAAAGTTGATGAAAAAGAAGACAACCCCCAGATTCAAGTGCCAACGGAAGGGATAAAAGACGTGACTCAAATAGCAATTCATATCGAGCAGCAAAGCCAGAAAATCAAGAAGACATACCAGGATTATCTAGAAGCCCGGAGTTCGATCGTATATCTCCTGTCAAACCGAAAGACCCTCCCCGAGGTTGACAACTCGAGGCTCAGGAAAAGGTCTGAAGACCCAAAAGACTCCGAGGGCGTTGAGAGGAATCATATTGGTTACGCTTCGACGGCTTTGCCATACATTACTGAACATTTGATGCCAGTCGCTGACGCTCAGACAGCGCTGCTTCACCAGAAAGACCACCTTTTGAACAGCTTGAACGCACAAAAAAGGTCATTAAATGAGGCACTTGAAAGATTGGCTGACGAGAGCCACCTCCTTGCTAGATACCCAATGCCGGCAGTACCGCCACGCTTCAAGGCTAATGTTGCAGCACTGGGAGGTTCGCAGGCCACCACCTCTCCTTTCCGTGACAGATTAGAGACCACCATGGAGTCTAATATAACCCGACAAGCCCAAGAATGGGTATTTGCTGCCGATGCTGCTAGGACTGCAGTCAACGCGGATCTCGGAATGCGGTTGCTGAGGGGAGAACAGCATGTGTACGCCGCAGAAAGCTCCTTAGGAGAGTTGCAGGAGCTAATAGGCGTCAATAATACCGAGTCCGATGATCATAATACTGATGGTGACCTCTGGAATGCAATTGAGAGCTCGCATACCACTGGCGTGTGGGCTGATTTAGACGGAGCTATTGGTACGTCCAATGCAGCCCCTTAAATCGTGAGCCGAAGAGTCATTTTCCAAATCCCGAGAATTGTTGGCTGCGTGCAGATGGTCAACCGTGAGAATCTTCATCCGTGCCTGGGCAACCCTCCATTTCCTCATCTTCGTAACGATGTTTGCACCAGAAGCAATATCTCCATTTATCTCGAAGCTCCCTTAAAGCTCTGTCCAATCGCTCTGACGGCTCCAACATCACATACCCTTCTAGTTCCTCATCCTCTTCCTCGAGCTCTTCCTCCTCGTTCCCAAATGCTTGCTTATCATGCTCGTCTTCTTCAGGATCATCGTAAGTAGTATTACGTGTCAAAGATTGATACAAATCATTGCGCATGCGGCGTTCCCTTTCTTTTTCCAAACGGTCTCGGATCAGAGGGCGGTAGATAAGATTCACGGTCTTGATGGGTCTCTTCATCTCAACCTTCCTTCCATCCTCTCCTTCACCACCCTCTCCATTCGATGCCCCAGCCTTTGCCTCCCCGTCATCCAATCCCTCCAGAACTTTCATCGCACCCCACCACATTTTTTCTGCCCTCCTCTCCTCCCTCTCTTTCGCAACCCTTATCCTGTAATCACCCGCCTCCGCTTTGATCCTCTTCTCCACTCCCTCAACCTTCTCCCACTCCTCCCTTACCTTCCTCTTCTTCTCACTCTCATGCCCAATCCCACCCTTATCCTCCTTGACCTCCACGCCAATGGGCTGTAGCAACGCATTCGGATTTCCCTCTGCTCCCAGAGTGGACCCAGCCCTATAGCCCAGTGCGGAGAGCATTTTGAAGCCTTTGGAGGTGGGGGCAAGAGGTTCAGGCTCGGTAAGGGCCTTTTCAGAGGCAGGTGGAGGGCGGGAGCGCTCTTCGGCTTCGCGTTGTTTGCGCAAGCGGCGTTGAGCGGAAGATTCGTAGATCTTAGAGGTAGGCTCGATGATGGGCATGGACATGTAGTCGTCCAGGTCATCTTCTGGAGCGCAGTTTTGGGGTGCTGGAGAGATTGCGGGTTGAGCATTTTTCGTAGGCATGATGGGTGTGCTGCGGTGCGTTCGAGTGGTCGAGTGATTGGAAGATGTAGCCTAGTGTTGAGATTTATAGTGCATGTGAATATGATGCGAGTTTTGTGTCGCTATCAATAATAACATAGCTTCACGAGCTCTAACCCTCGATCTCGCAATGATACCGAACTGTTCACTCACTTCCGTGACGAAGCTCGATCGAATTTTGAACGCCTAATCGAAATTTCTTTGAGTTCCCAATACCTTTCCGGCACACAAACATACCTGCCTTGCCGGCACTCTATGAGAATTTTGGCAATCACTCATCCACATTAAATTCAATTTACCTTAAAACAATCATGCTCGGTTTCCTCGATCTGCCCCGCGAGATCCGCGACCAGATCTATGTGATAAACCTCGTGCATGGTACTATACCGATCGGTACTAGCGACAGATTCCTTCACACACGCTATGGCCCGCTAAGTCACGTGGAACCGGAAGAGAGAACGGATAAACGTGGCAATCAGTGGCACTGCTATTGTGAGAATTGCGCAATTACTGATTCGGCTGTGCTGCCAATCATCCGCCGCAACACCAAACGTTCTGTCCGTGACGTCCCTGCGGAAGGTTATTTAAGGTTCTACAGATCTCTCAAGGATAGGACTGGCACACTCATCTCGAATTTACAAGAATCTTACGGTCAGCCGGATGTGAGCCAAATTGACAATTCTGTATCTGGCTTTCTTCAAAAGCTCACTAATTTCGATCCGCGAATCCTAAACATTTTCCTGGCGAACCGGCAGATCTATCAGGAGGCATCGGCGATTTTTTATTCTCGTAACAAGTTCGACTTTTGCTACTGGAATAATTATGGCTATTCTGCTTCTCTGAGGAATGCCTCAGACTTTCTACAAGATCGCTCGAAGCATGCGCGTGCACACTTGAAGAGCATTCGACTCGCCTTGGGTAGAAATAGTAGAGATAAGCTTGTCGAAGAAAGCTGGTATTATGGCCCGGAGCTAAAAGCGCTGTGCGAGATATTAGGGAATGACAGCCTATTGAGCGAGTTGAGTCTGGGAATATTTGGGACTTACCACAGCTCAGTTCCTCATCCTTGTCTAAAACAGCTCGTCAAGATCAAAGGTGTACGGAATCTGCGTATATGGATAGAGGGACGAGATGGTTACGGTGTACTGGAAAGTTCACTAGCAACAATCAAAGCCTTCCGATGCCAATCACTAATTGGCGGTGACAAGATGGGGGAGGACGGCATTGACATCTCTAAGTACATCTCTGTCCACGAAGGTAGTGTCGCGCTGATCAGGGTATCAACGTGGAAGCCAGAGAGAGAACACGACTGGACACTCGGGTTCTAAATCTTGCTAACTCGATATCTGAGGTGGAAATCTCACGACGATTGCAGGCCCAAAGTCGTTGCATGCAAGGAGAGACACAAGAGGTAGTCGGATTTTTGACGAGGAGGACAGTGTCGTGTCCAACAACAGGGGACGGGAATTTCACAAGCAACCATGACTCAGACACGAAGGTTAAAGTCTTTGCAAGAGCAAACATTGCTCAAAAAGAGACGGAAGAGTCTCTCAGGATTGTATGCTAGATGATATCAAAACATTCTGAGTTGAAAGAGTTTCTTCCAATATGCGAGACCACGAAGACTTCTACTAAATGACATTCATAGCAAGCGGTCAATGTCCTTTTTTTCTCCAAACACCCACATAACCACGGAAAACGAGACCCTCCTACACAACAACATCATGCGGGATGAACGCAGTCAGTGCATGGAGGGTGACGTTGATTAAGAATTGAGTTTTTGAGAGCATCGCCGGTTGCGAGGTTTTCGAAGCCGTGCAGAGGCTGTTGGAAAAAGTACGAAAGGTGAGACAGGTTTGTGGTCTCACTGAACATCGGTCCATAGGATATTGATGGCAGTATATTAAAGGCAGACTCGTTGAACAAATTGAGGGGTACCATAGCGAGATCACACGATGACGAGATAGTTACAGTACCCCTCCTCACTTCTCCGCTAAGGCTATCCCACAATTCCTACGCTATTGAACGAGGGAAGACTGATCAGAACGAATATCAATCAAACTGCGTTCGATACTAACGTTTTGCAGAATGCGTCCCCAACTCTGGGTTTCTGCTGTGGCTAGCATTCTGACCGCAACTCCTAAGTCTACAAACGTCTACGCTGCAACGAAGACCGTAACGAAAGCAGCGCCGGCCTGCAAAGACGTGAAGACCATTGTTCCGAACGGCGACTTCGAGACAGGGTCACTCGCTCCATGGCTAGTACTCTTCAGCGCGCCAAATCTTCAGGATCAAGGTTAGTATGTCTCCTTCAACACTCCATGACCACAGCGTTAAAATCCAAAATTCAGGCCAGTATTTCTCCTATAACGTGACATCCCCAGGCTATCACTCGCATTACGGCTTCACCATGACGGACAACCTAGCGGGACCGTTTGTCGAAGTCGATATCGGTCAAACTGAAGTCCCCGTGTGTCCTGGTCGCAAGTACAAGATTTCGGCCCGGGTCTTCATCACAGGCCCCAAGTCAGACCAATTGTTGCAATTATATGCAGACCAAGCTCTCGTGGCACAAGCACCTGAAGCCTATATCCAGGGACCCCCTGTTGTATGGCGTCTACTTTCCGGAACCTTCACGGCGAGCTCGAAGACCGTTCCAATTCAGGTGACGTTCAGAACTACGAAGCTTGTAAATGCACAGTGGGGTGTTGACAACGTGGTCATCACTCCTGCTTAATGCTTCGAAGGCGGAAGAGTGCTCGTAGAACAGAACGATCGTGTCGTCAACCTGACAATATTGCTTATCATAAATGGTTCAATACCTCTGTCGCAACATGTCTATTCTACGTCGATGGTCTGTCCACATCGGCTTGTCCTATCTCTACGAACGTTTGGAATATGTCGAGGCTTGTTTTCGTTTACATAAGACTTGATTAGACGTCACGTTCATGCAGTCTGGGTTATTGGTTCATGATACTTGGAACGGGCATGCTTTGAGTCCTGATCACCAGCAGACGTTTCTAAATTAACCCGATCTGGCAACGGGTATCATCGAAGGCGTCTCAAGTAGGAATGAATATAGCTAGTAGGGCGTCAGTGTTATGTTGACATCTAACGGTACAAACATTGAGTGAAAGGTATCTCTCATATTAGTCAAAAGTCTTGATTAATCTTTTTTTTACTTAAGATGCTCGCATCAGGCCGAGAAACTCTTTTCGGCTGATATGTAGTGCCATTGGCTGCCTCAAAAGCTCGAGAGCAGCCATTGCGGCAAAACAAGGCTATGCCACTCTGTTGTGAGTACGTCTCCACCAGAACTATCCCACAACTTCTACGCTGTTGAATGCGGGAATGATTGATGATATAGGACATGACTGAAAAACCTACAGTCAGCCTTCGGTACTGTCGTTCGTCAAAATGCGTCCCCCACTCTTGGGTTTCTGCGGTGGCTGTGCATGCGGGGTGGCTGCCTGGATAAGCTGTCTTCACTTGATTCGGACGACATGACATCGTCAGAATCAGCCTCGTCCCAAACGAGCTACAAGGCTGTTTTCCTTTGATATAACTCTATATCAATCCCGAGCACCCTATGTCGTGCAAAATCCTCAAAAGCGAATACTGGACAAAGTAGAACACTTCAACTCCGGTCGCGATCTCGGATGAAGGTATGTCCCATTACTCTTCTCACCCCAGCCCATTCTCATTTTTCCATCCCAAGCTTACCGATCTCTAGAGCTTAAAAACTCACCTTCCCCTCCTCCTCATCCTCTGTATCTGCACTCCAGCGTCCGCCGACCCCCTGAACGGAATATGCGCCTACAGCATCTCGGGCGCCTACGGGCCCATGTCGCGCTACCTCTACTACGCTTTCCTCCTCATCCCGATGCTCCTCCATAAATTCGAGTGGCTCGTCGGTGGCACCTTGGGCGCCTCAATGCTCTTCAGCTCGATCGCCACTATCCACGGCATTGCACTCGCAGCTGTCCGCGGTCGGGGAACCGTGGACTTGGACATTATCCCTGTTTTTGCCATCACTGGCGTGGGTATGCTGGCTGGGGCACCGATGATGATCTGGTCGACGACGCTGCGGGCTGCCGCAACTTCGGCGAGGGCGCTGGTGTTCTGCTGGATCGGCGTTATGTGGGTGGGCGTCATCGCTTCGGTTGCGAGTCTGAAGGCGGTACCAAGGCCGCAGCCCTGTGATCCAACATCCTTGCTAGAAGGAAGCTGTGGCTTACAGTGCAACGCGACACTGCCGATGCGAAGTGGACAACCGGTCACCTCAGTCCCGTATCTTTGGAAAAACCTGCTCTTCGACTATTCCGGCTATTTTGCTGCATACGGGACATGGTTCGCGTTTTGCGGCCTAATGTATGCCTCTGGCCGCCAAAGCCCGAGGGAGATGGCGGTGAAGCAGCTCAATCAAAACAATATGTCCAAACGACTCAGGGAAAAGAATGCAGGGAAAACCTACTGCTGCGCATTCTTCATTCCTCCGGTCTGCTTAGGCTTTGCCCTAGCCCAGATTATTATCACCGAACTCATCATGTTGGGGCCACACCACGTACCGCTCGGGGAAGGTATCGATGCCGTGGGTCAATGGGGTGTGCTCGTCGGAGCTTTCTTCGCGGTCATCGCTTCGGTCATGAAGGTCTGGATCGACAAGCGGAAGGCTCCAGGCCCTAAACCTCACAGAGTGTGGCCAGTAAACAACAGTCAAGATCAAGACATCGAAGCCAACAAAGGCGGAGCGGTGGTCCAGAGCACTTCTGGCAGTCCCCGGCGGTATGACTTCGGATCCTATGATTTCGGATTAGTTTTTCGGGAGGGAGCCTGGTGGGGCCGTGGACTCGAGGGGAGCCGGATCCCTCATGATGGTGTTGTGTGGGTTGTACGAGACGGCAAGCTTCAACGAGATGACGGCGTGATTCGCTGAAAGGCGAGATGACGGCTTTCACTGTTGAATCACTATCTGCCCTCGTCCATCTCAATTCGTCGACGTTTAAGCATCAGCCATGCTTTCGGCTATCGATTTCTGGACGCAAGGATTCTTTTGATACCTAATGTAGCATGAACATGACAGCTAGAGCCAGGAACAAATATACTAGGCAGTCATATCCGTCCTTTCCTGGGCCTGGATCAACTCAGCATCTCTCATTTTCGAGTTTAAGTCAGATGCATGATAGATCATAAACAGTCGATTGATATCACTATTTAGCCTTTCGAGCACCTTGAGAGTGTATGAAGTGTAGCTTGAAAACAGGGGAGTTGAACACAGTCACTTGATATATTAGAGCCGCACCGATTGGCACGAAAAAGCCGGTCTAATCTCTATTTTCCATGACTGTGGAAGACCCTTCGCCACTCGCTGTCAAAACTACACTAAAAGCAGCTATCACGAGAACCGAAGAAAGAATCTAACATCGCTCCCTCCATGAATGCTCTAAACGCTCCCGCTCACTCATCCCGAAGCAATACGCACTTAAATCAACAATCACATCAGCGATCCTAGCCTATGCTAGCTCCCTTGAACCTCTTAGCAAGCGCTTCGTCGGTGGAAGATCGCGAGGGACGTTTAGGGGGACGCTCACCGCTTTCCTGCAATATCGCCAACAGGGTGGCCCATCCCGGCGTGTTGAGGAGCTCGAAGCCTTCCGCGAGGTCGTGGGAGCGGGCGACGCGGCAAAGAAGAGTTTCTTCTTCCTGCGAAGACCGTGAGTAAATCTCAAAATTGCAAGGGGAAAGAATCGCAATCGAGGGATGACGCACCTTGCTAAGGACACCCATTCCATGGATGAAGCATAGGAGATGGAAGTCGGAGATGGATTTGAGGCTCGCGTCGGCATCGATGTTTTTCGACGTCACGCCTAGCCTGGCTGCGACCTCGCGCAGCTCCTGGCTTTGGCCTAACGAATGCCGGTTCTCGATTGCGAACTGCGAGGAGGTGAACATCGGGGTTTCGCTGGCTGGGAAGCCATGTGTGAGGGTCACCAACAGGTATTCGACGGGAAAGCTGGGCTTCGCGTTCTCCTGCACGCTGGCTCCGTACTCATTGATGCGTCGATAGAATACTTCTGGAATGTAACGGGATCGATTTGACGTTTCTTCTTCTTCATCCTGAACGAGCATCACTGCTGGGTCTGCCGAAGGCTCAACAATATCTGCTCGGACCATCTCGACTGCTGTGTTTGAGACTTGGAAACTGCTTATTGAGATAGCACCGTCCTCGTCGCCGCTCACGACACAAGTGACGAAATTTGACCCAAATCGGCCAGTGTCGCTCCATTTGGTCGGCTTAGGGTTCTGAGCCTGTAGCCTCGCTGAGAAGGCGATCTCTAGTGAAGACAGGTAGTAGGAATCGATGTGACGTTTACAGATGACTTTTCCGTCTCCAGTGCCAGCGTCTGTAAGATCGGTGAATATCACACCAACCTTCTGTAAGCCACATAAGCGAGCCACCTCGTCGACTTCCTTCTCGTTTTCCCAGTCGTGCAATGTACATCCATCAGGCTCGTCTAGCTGAGGGACCTCGTATATTGCTTCTACGACAGCCTTGATGCCAAGCGGAACCTCTGTGTACTCTTCATAGTGACCGTACAGGAATCCTACTCGCTGGTCTCCTGATTTCCTCCAATAATCGAGCAATGTGTTGATGAGTCCAGACGAAGCAAACTCAACATGGTCAACCATGCGGAAAGGCTGCGCTTGTAGTGTAATAGCACTGGGCTGGCACTTTGTACATATTCCATCCGGCCATTGCGGGTGACCTGACGGACAGTCTGGCTTGACCCTGTAGTAAGGTTCGCTCAGTGGCGGCATGTAGGAGGATTTCAATTCAGGCTTGTTGGTGGCGGAGTTGATCTTTCGGAGGTAGGAGTGAAATGAGAGGTGCTTGATCTTCTTTTCGGCGAGGTAGTCTGCGGAATATGGCTCGAGAGGCATACAGTAATCGCACATGCCCCTGGGACCATGCCTGCACATCTTCTGGTCCAGTTTCCGCGGTATTTTTCCATCTTGCTTGTCTAATCGGTTATCTAGCGGTGACTGCTGTACTACTTCCCAGGGGTTCTTGATCGTGGCCGCAGGGGAGGTTTTTGGCGGAAGGGCGATTGAGAGCTCATCGGTAGGAAGGATGGGAAGTCCGTTGAGCCTGTTGGAGGAGTTATGAGGTTGCGATGCTGTAGCTGATGGTGCCACCGAGTGACCATTGACAGCCGGCTGCTCAGAGTACTTGATGAACAGCTGGTCTCCATGGCTGAGACCGACTCTTTGGATTGAGACGCCAGCTAGCGAGCTCAGTAACCGATCCTGACCGCCTGACCGTTTGTTTGAAAGTACGATGGATCTGGAGTCAGTCTCTTTGGGCAGCTTATCCAAGATTTGTGGTAACAATGAAGGGAACTCGGTAGATGGATCTACACTCAGCCTAAATTGGCCATTCCTTGACTCAAAGCGTAAAAGAACGGGTTTGGAAGCCATTCTTGCGCTCCTTGGTGACGCTGGAAAGATGATTAACGGTAGCTATTTGGAGGCTATACGAGTTACCGCATGGTGAAAGACATTTGTAAGCAGAGAAGGAGGCAGGAGGCGTCGAAGACCTCTTCCTCACTGCCTACAACACGCATTCAATGATTCAGAGGCTCACCTCATCACATCATCTTGCATACGCTACTGGAAGCTCGGATGATCATCCGAGTGCACGGACCAGTGTCAGCCCTACCCGCGCTCATTGCAGACGCGAATTATTGAACATGACACGAAGGTCACTTTGATACAAGAATATGCGACAATCCGAAGTCAACCTCTACAACATCCTTCACCGCTTCCTCACTCTTGAATAATAACTGCCGTGGTCTTATCCATCCGTCCCCCTTCTAATCACACATCCTACGATCTACATGAGCCTCTAATTCAACCGTCAAAGAATCCGACAGTAACCATCTCACCATGGTAGACTGGGTAGGCCTCACAGTCCCCTTCGCCTACCTCAGCATCCTCGTCGGATCACTCGCCACCTTCTCATCCCTTTACCGCAAGCGAAAACTCGGTAAGCATCCCCCAGAACCCTGACCTGTCCCCACAGCTAACAAGCCTCTAGCGAAGTCAATATCCCTCGAACCCTGGTTCGGCCAACACCTCCAGCGCGACATCTACCTTTCCCTCCTACACCTCGAGCCCGACCCCTCGCAAGAGAAATCCCCAGCCGTCCCAGATAGCGTGCTGAAAGCCGCACTACTGCAACGAGCGGCCGAGGACATCAGACGGATCCTAGCGATCCGAAACGCAAAGCCTGCGCTGGGGAACTTGTTAGCGAGAGGGAGTGTCGGGGACGATTTATGGCAGCGCTTTCTGAGGGCAGAGAAAGAGATCGAGGCGGAGCTACGAGATGTGGTAGAGGAGGTATGTCTCTTCCCTATAGCGGTAACCTTAAAGAAGGGTAAAAGCCCGCTGACTCGAGATTAGGCGAACGGTCTCTCCCCCAATTGGGGCAACACCATCTTCCAGTCCGCCAACGAAATGGTGCAGGCCGAGATAACGCACAAGAAGATCGAGGAGCTGCAAGAACAGGGGAAAGCGGATCGCGCGTGGTGGGATCAAGAGCGAGCGAGTATCCAGTCCAAGTTCATGAAGGAGCTTGATGATGGTGCGCCCAGTAACCCGGCAAACAAGCCCACGACACCGGGGGCAGATAAAAGCGATGAGGATGCCGTGCTGGTGGAGGGCGGAGGACCCGCGGCGTCGGGGTCGGCCGCTGGGGCGAAGGGGGGAACGAAGAAACGAAAACAGAAGAAATGAGAGTTGTGTCTTTGTTCGTTGTATATTAAAAGTGCAAATCTGTTTCTCAGCTTACAAGCGTACTCAATGTTCTGGGATGTTGGCGCCCTTATCAGGATCCAAAATCCTGCCCTCACGGCCGTTCCTCAAGGCATAATACTGCACAAGTGCAACTTCTACACATGAACGAGAGTTTCGCCATGCAATGGTTTTGATCAATAAGGTCATATATGTCTCGCGATCGGGCATGGCAGCGAATGCCTCAATATGACGACTTCATTGGGACAAAGGCCCAAGCACTCTGTGACAACCACGGAACTCCCAAGTCTGATACGAGCTTAGCTCGAATATATTTCAATTTATTCATAATATTGCTAAGTTAGTCTCCCTTACCCCCATGCGAATGCCCCGACGGCCGTCCTGAACCTTTCTATGTGATTGCCCCTGGTCATGCACTGTCTAGTCAACGGAATACCACTCACGCCGAGCTCATTGGGCGACGCTCGTGGCAAACTTGGAAGGAAATAGCGCGAACTCAAAAGCCTTTCGATTCACAATTAGCGAATCGAGGCTTCGTAGCTTTTCCCATTCTAATGGTTTCATGCTACAGCCAGCTCCTCGGTACCATCCGTCTCGTAAAGCAGAAACGAAGTTTCCACAGGGAGAGTCGGGTAATACAGAATAAGTCGGATGAGCCATCGAGTCCTGCGGACCAAATCTGTCCATTAAGTGCCCGAGGGATACTAGTTGTGCTCACCCCCGTGGTTGGACAAGTAATGCGATTTGAGCCTACGCCCTTTGGCGTAACCGTAGGGCGTGAAACTAGGTATTTTAGGGGTGGGTCAAGGTAAATAGCCCTTCATCAATAGAAAATTCGAACAACAGCAATCAGGATATAATCTCTCAGAAACTTGCTCACCTTTCAAGACCGAGATTCTACGATTGGCTACAACTAGGGAAATCCATCGCAACGTACCTTAATATACCCCATACCACAAAGCAGTCATCAGAAAGCTATGCATTACCTGATGCGACTATTTGGAAAGGCTCGACATGATGGAATGACGGCCGATTAGAATGCTTGCATTGTAGAAGGATATGAACATCGATACTGATGTCCCGTGCGTCGGAATAGGGTGAGAAACAGTCAATAGGCAACCGTTAATAACAGTGATCCAGGACGTCTATTCTCGACTTCTGACCGAGAAACTGAATATTGTTTGTCTAGGATGTGATCGACTTGCAAAGGCGAATATTTATTAAAATGCGATTCCAATTCAAATAGGCCTGGGGGAAATGACTTCGGTGAGCGTTCCGCTAGACGTTGCCTGCACTTCGGCAGGTTTAGTCTCACTGCAGGTTATATTGGCCCTGGTTTCGTTGGATTTACCGTTGAGTTTTACTGAGTTTGGGGTAGATAGTTTGATGAGGGTCGAGAGAGAGAGAAGTATGACCGTAGTATTGCAGAGTTGAACCGTTCTGACCCCTTGACATTGTCGTCCATAAGCTTAAAGAAGCCTGATAGCTTTCAGAATAAAAGGCATGAAATATGCACCATTGTCACTTACCTATAAGTTAAGAATAGTGAATGTCATTTTGGCGATACTAGTTGATACCATTGCATCCTGTGTGGTGCTGGAGATGACATTAGGGCGGATCGAGTCATAGCAGGTGCATTTGTTTGTTGGTTCACTGCTGGGCGAATGGCGAGATCAGCTTGGCGATAGTGATTACGGAAAGGCATATTGGGTCATGTTGCTGGCGTGAGAGATTACGGAAAGCACTGATTGTCGCAGCAAGGACCGAATATGCGTCCGTGTCTGTTGCGGATTGATCTTATCGGATCAGGTGCAGAGGCAGTCGATAGTATTACATGCTGATGGATAAAATGATGATGCCGACTTCTGGTTGATAGAGAGCCCTCAACGCGCCAGCGCCCCGATGTGATTCCCCGTATGAGAAAAGGAAACCCGCAAATCCGCCGACAGTCGACCGGTGACCTCAGCCAGTAGTGCAAATGATTAAGAGCCAGCTGTGATGGCTGCCAGATCCTCTCAAAAGCTTCCGAACCGCCGCAGAAGGATGATGAGGATGCTTTTGTGATAAAGAAATGGTACCTTGTCGAAGTGGAATCTAAGGAAGTAGAGAAAGAGTGTTGGCAAAAATAGCAACGAACAAGCGACAGTACCAAGATTGCTCAGGTTAGTGAGGGTCCTGCCTATGTCGACTTGTTGATGCAGGTGTGGGCGCTGTTATTTGGCAGAGCGCTCCGCACCTGAGTAGGTTAGCGAGCCGCAATTCAACGACGAGAGTACCTATCGTCTGGGCGGTCCTCGAGAACTCTACCTCCGTAAGGCTCGCGGGTGTCTCTTGAAGGCGCCGAGTCACCGTAGCCTCCATAGCCTGAACGTCCACTGTCACGACCATAATGTTCGCCACCGCCACCACCACGACGATCATCGCCGCGGCTGCTGTAGCGGTCCTCGCGGCTTGAAGCGTAGCGGTCGATTCCACGAGACCCGTAATCATCGCGACGCCCATAAGAGCGTCGATCGCGGTCGTCATAGCGCGAGCTTCGATAGCTGTCGTCATAACGGCCCCCACCGTAGCCGCCACCGCGACGGTCATCATAACGGTCGAAGCGTCCGCCACGAGGCGGGCCGCGGAAGTCCTCTGTTACGATATCAATGAGTGTTTCGAGTTATGGGCTCTGTTGATAGATCATGTCTTACCTCGCTTGGGTGGGCCAAAATATTTGCCGGGCGTCGGAGTCCGGGGCCGAGCACGTCGGGCTTTCTCGATACTTAATGTACGACCTTCAATATTTTCACCTTGAAGGCCCTCTTTGGCAGCATCGGCTTGTTCGGCAGTAACCATTTTGACAAACCCAAAGCCGCGAGATTCTTGAGTATGAGGGTCTTTCATAATGGAGCAGCCCTCAACGTCACCATATTTCTCAAACAAACGAGAAACATCGGCCTCATTGAGGCGAGGATGGATGCCAGTCACGAAGAGGTTGGAACCAGGGTTACGAGCACCTGACTCGCGCTCATCGTGGTTGCGGTTGCCTGGAGGCGGCCCACTGCAACAGCGGTCAGCTATAGAATTTAGACATGATATTGAGGACTTACCGAGAATCGACACGACCGTTAGGTGAGGCGCTTCGGTCACGGCCATTGTGGTAGCTGTCTTCGCGCTTTGGGGCATAGTTGTCGTCTTCGCGCTTGGTCGGGCGTGGAGAAGCGCTACGATCACGCTCATAACGCGGTTCTTCTATATGGAGGGTATTTAAGCAGTTGCTCGCGAAAGTATTACCAGTACGCATGTGAAGCTCTCACGTACCTTCGTAGCGACCGTTTTCAGTCTCGTATTCCATTGAAGCCATGGTACTTTAGTATCTGATGTAGCTTGGAGCTTTGTCAAGAATATCGAGTTCTGCAGTGAGTGATGGAATACAACTGTGATGGATTCTGCAGAGTGACAAGAAACGAGGATGGAGCTACTTTCGTGTGAAAAATGGATGAGGTAAGTGGAGGCAGAAGAAAGAATCGACAGATCTAAATAAATTTACACTTGGCCGGGAGAAGAATTGCGCTAAACTTTTTGGGATGAGTGCCAGATGCAAGCGGAAAAAGGGGTGAACATTGACGGTGACTGGAATGTGCGGCCAAAGTGTAGAACAGAAAATACTGTGTCTGTCCAGCTTTTTGGTATTAGAGTAAACGATCTAGGCAAACACTACGGCGACTATTCTTACATGTTTGGATAGGGACATAGAGGATTATACACGTCATGCTTTCCATGTCTAATGTAGCTATCCCCATGGTGAGCTGAATGCTTTGTTTGGTATCATAAATTCCAGTATTGCCATACACCCGCAGCAGAACTTTGCATCAGAGAAGCACAAGTGATGAGAGTGACGATGCTTAGCGATACCCTCGCCACCTCCTACGTTTTGCAGCCGCCTTGCGACGTGCCTCTGCCTTGGCTGCTTCGGCGGCATCAGGTTCGACGACATCTTCTTCCTCCCTGCCACGCGTGTTTTCAGATCTCTCAACATCGACCAAACCTGACAGTTCTTCGTCGCCCATGTCACTGAGCTCTTCGCTCATCCCACGCACCAGGTCTCTGCCGGTCCAACGCTCCTCCTGGATGGTTGTACCGTCCGGATCAAATGTCTCCAAGTACCAAGGGATTCCTCCGTTCGACAGTGGTTGCGGATCACCACCCATGCTTGTTGGCGGTGTTGGTGGTTCAAAGATCTGTATACCAGGGCCCGTCTCGGATTTGTGTGCTCGGAGATCGAGTCCTTGCACTGCTGGAGTCTGCTTGGAGCCTTGAGGTGTGGTACCTTGGTGTCCGATGCCGTTAATATTAATTCCTCCGCCTCTGGTACTTACCACTGAGCCATCGAGGCCCTCCAAATGTGAGGTTGGTTCGTGATGTATCCCAAGGCCGTTGACCGTAGCCAAAAATGTTTGATCATTTTGGGAGTCCCCATTCGAGAGGGATCTACCGGCGGATGTTCCGTTCACAAGTTGCTTCTCTTCGGGTCCTATTAGTTGAGAGGCTTCTCCGATGAACGAGCCGTTCAAAGAATCGCGTCGAGATGAAAGACTAAGTTCCAGGAGACGATCCAGATGCTGCAATTCTTTCTCGAACGGCTTTCTCAACAATTCACTCTCCTTTCTTATGGCATCTTCCAGTGAGGGTTGTACTGCTTTCACAATTCGCTTAGCAAGCTTTCTTTTTTCCTTATACTCTGCGCTTAGCTCCTTGCTGTTAGCATCGCCGTTTACGTGAGTCTGAGTCCCAGCGGTGTCAGCGTTAAGCGTCTCCCCCAATACCGAACTAAAGACGGAACCGAAGTCGGCTGAAAACGCCAAGACTGATGTGTAGAAACGAACAGCAAGCCTGTCCCGAAGGTCAGAGAATCCCGTCTGGAACACTCCTTCTCTGTCAAATCTATTATGTGTTAGTTTCATACGCAGGACTGCAGCCAAGGTGCCGCTTACTGTTGAGCTTTTTCCAGGATTGGCCACAGGAGAGGAACTATCGGAAAATAAACGGTCTCAATAATGTCCTTCAGCATGTATGCACTTTTCAACTTTTCTTGTTCACGCTCCTTGACGACCTCGCAAAGTGATCTCAGCTTCTCGACATCAAGCTGTAACTGTTCTGCAAAGTCAATTCGCCGCTGTAGACGCACTCTACCGGCAGCTCCCATCCCCACAAAATTGCGACGGGTAATCTCCATCGAAGTAAACGTCTCCATCTGCAGTTGGAGTCGTTTTAGCAAAGCCGCTCCACGGCGAGACTCCCTTTTCAAAGTCCAGTATTTGCAAGCCTCGGCGGCAAATTCCTTCCGTTTTCTAATCATGAACCGTTGGAGAGAGCTCTCGACCGAGTTGTATAGCGCTTGGGGGATAACGGGCGCTCCGGATGGTAACTTCCACACGACCTTTGGAGGCTGATTCCGTTTTCTTTTGTTTGCGTTTAACGCCAAACTCGAATTTGCATCAGCTCCATCTTCGGCTGGTGGTAACAGCGGCATTTCATTGGTGCTTGGGGCGCCCATGTTCAAAGCTGCCTGTTGACTATCTGCCCACAATCTACCACGCATCGCATATCGATAGTAATCCATTGCATCAGCTGTTGCAGCCTCTACATCATTCTCTCGCCGCCAGTCGGCAGGGACATGCTTGTCACAATAGGCTTTTAGCACGCTCGCATCCATGCTCGCAGGTCCACCGTGCGTGGATTTGGTCTTGAGAAAGAGTTTTGCTCTTCGCGCACAAGTCACATGAAATGCCACGAAGCAATTCTTGTTCCCGCACTGTATGCATGCGCCCATCTTCTGGCGACAGATATAGCAGTGTAGTTTCCACCTCGGCTTTGGAACCTTTTCAACATCCATCACCGGCTCCATGAAAGTGGTATTGCCTAGTGAGACCTCTGGGATCCATATTGCGCATAGCAGGTGCGACCATCTGGAGGCGTTGGTCTGTTTGAACGCACCATCAGTGTTAGGGCAAAAAATACATGTTGGTGTTCCTCGACCAATTAGCTGGCATTTTCGACACAGCCATTGACCTTCCGGAATAAACGGTACACCATAACATTCCTGATGCACTGCCAAGTCGCAGCCATCGCAAAAAACGATTGCATTTGTATTCTCGCAGTCTCCGTCGTCGCATATGGCGCATTTGCTGTCTTGCTCCTCTCCTGAGGCGGCAGGTTCTCCATTTACAGCGGCAGCGGAGCTCGACCGAGGTCGATGTGTTTGGGGAGGTTTCGGGTTTGGCTTAGGAATCCTTTTCTCGAGAGCGTGCCATTCTTTCTCTATTTTCGTCATAGTGACCTCGAACACCGCAGGCTTGATAGCCTCCACCTGCTCAGCCTTCCTTTGCTGATTGAGCGCATCGAGCCACTGGGTGTCTTGCTCATCCATATCATACTCGACGCGACCAACACCTGACCCGCCAATAGCCGCATTGGTCTCCCCGTCGCTCTTCGTGCCAGGTGTGACATCGAGATCTTCTTCAATTGTACCGTCAGAAACCCGGATCAACATTTTTTCTGGACGGATGTAAATGTCGCTCTCTTGGTAACCAACATTTGCCATTGTTCGATCTACGTAATTGAGCTGTCCAGCGCCTTTGTGTTCATAGGACACGAAAGGATCTACTGGTCGGAATGAAGGCTTTGGTAATGTGAGCTTCTCGCGAGGATTGGGTCCTGGTAGTGGTACAATCTTAGGCACATCGGGACTGTTGCCAATGCCTTTCAGCATCGAGTCTGCACGCCTTGGTGGGCGCCCTGGTCGTCTTTTCATGGGCGTTGTAGAGTTTGGATCTGGTGTCTCTGCCATATCCTGTAATTCGCCATCCCTCGATGGGGTTCTCGCCATTTCTCCATCTTCGAGCAGCTCTCCATGGTGATCTTGGAACGACCCATCGATGTGTGGAGTTGAATTGCTGTCGGTGATGGAAGTGCCGTTTGTCTGGCCCCTAAACAGAGGGGTGGAGGCAGGCCTAGTGGTACCATCAACTTCCTCAGCACTGAATATTGGAATTCTAGCTTCGATGTCAAGATCCTGGTGAAACTCCTCCCATCCGCGTTCTTCCCTAGGCTTAAACCCGTCACCTTGAACAACGGCAGCTGCGGCTGCAGCGGCCGAAGTGAATCTAGGCCTCGCTGGAGGTCTCTCCCTCCGACTCTCACGGCGTGGACGGGGAGGATACTCCATTGGCTGAACTCCGTTCACCGCGTTCTCTCGACCTATACGACCTCTTGAGCCAACGTAATTGTAACCTCCCGGCCCTGTCCCCCCGACTGGTACTTCGTTGCCTTCGTTATCCACGTATGTCCCACCACCCCCTGGTCCTCCTGGAACGTATCTGCGTCGCTTCCGCGGCGGCTCGAGCATGAATTGGCCTTCGACAAGAGGCCTTTCTGAGGGTGCCTTCCGTAAAACTCGTGCACAGGTGTTGAATGATCGTTCAGGAGAAGGTATGGGTGACATTGCTATGCCCGGCATATCCGAGCAAAGTCTACTGGAGATGAACTGTGAGGTTCCATGTCCAAGCAGTGAATGACTGTGGTAAAGCTCAAGTGATAATTACATAAGATCACACGGAATCTTGAAGAGCTATCCGCACTTTGATGAATCGATGTGACTTCGCGGTGGACCCTGCAAACGCGCCAAAATTGCTCTAATCTCCGAAGTCCGGTACTAGTGACTAATTTCAGAGCTGGAGCTCAAAAAGTTGGAGGCTTCATCGAGCGGATTCCTTGGACCCCAATGATGAGTGGTGCTAATGAAGAACGGTATGTTCCTCCTTTGATACAGTTGCATGTACTACATGAGCTCTACTAGTTTGCTCACGGAGATGCAGCTGGCGGCCAGCGCGAGGGCAGCAAAATCCTCCGCCTCAAAACCCAGCGCGGCAAAATAACCAACAACAGCGACGCAATGTTTCGCGGGAAGGCAGTGAGTCTCTAGAACCTTAGCAAGTCGCATTCGTCGCATTTTCTTACCGAAAGCGCTCAGTTAATTCTTGGCAAAACAACGATCGTGGGAATAATAAAGACTGGCCCCCTTCCGGCCCACAAGAACAGCATGTACCTGTGAAAGGCTTTAACGCCCAAGAAGTACGAGAGGTGCTAAAGATGGGTAAGTCTGATACTTGATCCAGCACCTCATCAGTCCTAACTCGAATACTCAGCCTACAACAGCAGCAGCCCTGGAGACGACAAGCCCTTAAAATACAAGGCTCCCGCAGGTCAGGCGAATACCGCCAAGCAGGGAGGGCCTTGGGGATCGAAACGTTCGATAAACCTAATAAGTGGAATGAACTATCGTTTGCTGATCTGTGACAGCGAACACTATGGCTGGTGGCAAGGACTTCTTCCTTGAGCTGCGCAAGCAGGTCTCTAATTTGCAGCAAGGAGTGGAACGCGCAGGTGGTTGATACCCCACTCCTTTATGGATTACCAAATGGTGTTCCGATAGCATTAAGGGCGTTGGGGGCAATTTTTTACACGATACCCAAACAAGACATTGGCAAGGAGCGATAGAGATGAAAGGAAATGGTAAGCATATATTGTACAGCGTCTCTTTTGGCTTATCCTAAGGATAAAGTACTAAAAGTGTCCAGTGAATGTATGAGTCTAGGCTACAGACGTTGTCCCTTGTTTTCAAACGTACACACATTTGTCGCCTTTCAGACTATGATGGGAAAGAATGAGCTCAAGCGAATCCCGTGTTTTTGATAGCATGTATGTTTGCCTAATTAGTGTATTATTGAGTAGAGTTCCAGCAGCATATTTAGTTGATGCAGACTTTCAGCGTTCTATTAACATGAATGTTGTTGAATATTGGTCAAACTGTCAGGTCATCACTTTGTCGAAAATTTCTCCGATAAGGCACCCGTACCCTTGGTGATGACGAATTCAGCATCCATGATTATTGACCACTCAGCCTGAAGCCGTAAGGCACGTTCCCTGGGCAGAACGATGCTGCGGTATGAACTGCACCTCAGGGAAGCTAGAGCACTGGAGTAAGTGTGAAAGAGGAAGTGCTGGGAAAATGACTGCACCCCCTTTTGCAGCTGTGGGCTTTGAATTAGAAGCCACTAGTGACTTACGTAATTAGGGTTAGGGTGAAAGCGATGATGATATCGCGAGCTCGCCTCGCTCGCGTTCTTGTTTCGTGAATCTGGCTGACGATGGTCGAGGCCTGAAGATTGTCAATTGCGTTTTAGCCAGTTTGCAACAATGGCAGCAGGTCGTAAATATGCAGCTCTGCCAGATCTTGTAGAGAAAAGCGCCCACGATACTGTTCTTGCTAATCGCTAACAACTATACAGGATGCTGCTCCAGACACTTACGAGACACCCGAGCTCACCGATGACAACTCAACAATACCTGTATGACCTTATACCTATTTTTTGATACCATGCGATTAAAAAATTAGTAGCCGTCCTCACTGCCCCGGCCTGAATCCCCAGCATCATCACAGGACGAAACTGACGAGGACGTGCTCACTGGCATAAGCAGGCGCGGTCTCGATCCAGATCAAGCACGCTCGCATTTCCTCACGTCTGGGCAGGAATCTGCGGATCCACAATACACTGGTCGTATCAAGAGTAAACGAAAATCATATAAAGAGTCTGGTAAAAGAGGTCGTCCGAAAGACGCTGTAGGCGTCGGCGCAGAAACTTCCAGTGATGAAGATGAACATAGCCTTGAGAAGAAGCTCGCTAGACTTCGGAGGGAAGTGGCTGAAGTCAAGGCGGCCTTTGAAAGGAAGAAGACACAGGAAAAGAGTGCGACTCAGCCAACTGCGGCTGATGGTAATAGCCTCGAGGACGTAGACCAGATGCTAAATTCTATGGATGTACAAGGTTCTCAGACTGAGAATGGTGCCGCAAGTCGCTTGGTTAAGAGCCTCAGTAATGCGACGAAACAGCACTCCGTCTCGGCAGCAGGCCCAGGATATGAGTCTCAGCCGGACTCATTATACACGTTCAACTACATTCCCAACTACGGTAAAGAGCATTCAATTGCAAAAGTTGCAGAGTTCGACGCCCGACTCACGTTGCTGGAGAACGCACTTGGCATTGATAAAATTGCATTACCTACTCAACCTGGACCTCAAGCTAAAGCTGTCTTGCCTACCCTTGCAAACATTGATAGACAGATATCCATAGTGTCAAATTCTACCGATTCAACAATGGATGCGACTAACCGACGAATACGACAACTTACACAAAATGCTCAAAGACTGACTGAGGCTCGCAAGTCTGCCAAAGCCGCACAGGAGGCTTTGAGTAATAGTCGGAGCATTCCTGGACCGCCAATAGGTTCACACGAAGGGGTTGATGGCTCAAGTACGCCAAATCTAGAAGACGAAGAGCAAATTTCGAAGATCAACGCTCTCTACGGCACCCTGCCCACGATTGAGGCTTTGTCGCCTATACTACCTTCTCTGCTGGACCGTTTGAGGTCACTGAGGTCTGTCCATGCCGAGGCTGCAATGGCAAGTAAAAGTCTCGCCCAAATTGAAAGTAGACAGGAAGCGATGGCAGAAGATATCCTTAGCTGGAGGACCGGACTTGAAAAGGTCGAAGGGATCTTTGCAGAGGGACAGAGGACGATGGGGGAGAACATGCTTGCGATAGAAGGATGGGTGAAGGAGCTGGAGGAAAGAATGGTGAAGATCCATCCATAGACAGATCTGACTCGATTATCGATATACTGTTCTCCAGATCAACGAACCTGAGAAACCCTTGTATCTGGTCTTCAGTGTCCAAGAGGAAGATTGCATCTTGAAATTGCATTATTGTGAAGCCTCCAACCCTAGAGCTGGGGTTGTTGCAAACGGACGTAGAAAATGAGCTGAAATGAGCCATCACGTACTAGGTAGATAGAAGTCACGAAACCAAGTGATATGGCTTGAGAATGATCCACAAACTATGATTTCCGGCTCTTCTAGAGCCTATGTGTGCGTATCGTGCGCAAAGTTAATCAGAATAAGGACGAGGAGCTATGCCACCACGAGTTCACCAGCGCCTGATATCTACGATGTCGTCTGCGTAGGGGGCGGTCCAGCAGGCCTCAGTCTATTGACGGCTTTACGTACTCAGTCCTCAAACTTCTTGTCCGTTTACGCTCTGCTAACACTGTTAATGTAGGTTCCTCTCCTGTGACGTCTCACTTGCGCCTTGCACTTATTGAGTCACAATCCCTGGAACCGATTCGAACATGGTCTCTTCCAAAAGGGAAATTCTCGAACCGGGCATCTTCCCTCACTCCTACTTCTATCGCTTTCCTAGAAAAGATCAGGGCATGGGAGCACGTCGAACGTGCACGCATACAGCCGTACCATGACATGCATGTGTGGGACGCCCTATCGTCCGAGGCCAAGATAGATTTCTCGGCGGGACAAAGTGCAGCTTCTGCCATAGCATACATGACCGAGAATGCAAATCTTACGCGAGCTCTCCTTGCAAGACTGGAGTCACTTGAGCCAATCTCGAAATTTGACAATACAAAAGTTACCTCAATAGATCTTGGGCCGCCACAAGACAAGCCAGGCACACTGAATCTTTCATCGTATCCACAGGTAACGTTATCTTCGAGTACTGCCTCTCTAGTAGCTCGTCTCCTCGTGGGGGCAGATGGGATCAATAGTCCTGTGAGGAGTTTCGCACACATCTCCACCAGAGGATGGGACTACGAAAGACATGGCGTTGTCGCCACGGTAAAGCTGACTTCACGATGTGCATCGTCCGATGAAAGCGCAGGTGTGCCAGAGGTCCAGGAACGTGCAACAGCTTACCAGCGCTTTCTACCATCAGGCCCTATAGCTTTACTCGCCCTCCCCGGTGACTATGCATCCCTAGTCTGGAGCACGACCCCCGAGCAGGCAGTGCGCTTAAAGAGTTTAGACCCTGTTGACTTCGCAGCTATGGTCAATGCAGCTTTCAGGCTCAGCGTAGTTGACGTCGACTACATGTCTAAAATGCCATCGGGTCAGGTCGACGAATTGGAATGGCGGCTTCAAGCTACCCGTACTCCAAGGGAAGACGAAGCTAGCCATCCAAGGATGGTCGAGTCAGTCCAGGAGGGTTCAGTAGCATCATTTCCCTTGAGAATGCGCCAAGCCGATCAATATGTTGGGGAAAGGGTAGCTCTCGTTGGTGATGCAGCTCATACGATCCATCCTCTCGCGGGCCAAGGCTTGAACATGGGTCTTGCAGATGTAGCTTCACTTGTTCGGGCCATCGAGTATTCTGTCAGCCATGGTGGTGATATTGGTGTACAGGGTAACCTGGAAGCCTACGAGAACGAGATGTGGATGAAGAACAACCGCATGCTAGGCGTGGTAGACAAGTTGCACAAGCTGTATGGCGTCAGCTGGGGACCTGTGGTTGGCTTGAGAAGCTTGGGGCTTGGGACTGTGGATCGGTTCAACGGACTGAAGGGATGGATCATGGGACAGGCTGGCGGATGAACTAGATGCGTTGAGGAATTGCCAGGCTTTCCCAGTGCCCGACTGGTCCAAAGGGTTTTTTCCCAGCAGCTGTTTCGAACATCGCACAGAGAAACACTCTTACAGACCCGTCCGGCTTATGCATCTCAATGTCCTTCCTAATGCTATTGGGGACTATTTGATGGTCATACTAACTCATTAGCCTCTACCGTTACGACGCATGATGCACAAAACTGGTCCAGCACCAGTCGCCGTTTTAGATGATGACGGGTAATGGCTTAAGGTTGGTCAAAAACGAAAGATCATGCTGCCTTTCTGGATGAAAGACGTAAGACGTGGAATGAAGCTTATTTCGGAGAAAGTAACATAACATGCAGCTTGAAAAATGAGTCACAAAACGTGAAGAACATTCAAGAGACAAGCATGTGTAGCAGAGAGGCCAAACAGGTATCCAAGATTCTGATGAAAGAGGAAAGAGCATCCCCCCACAAATCAGCGTGGGTCTGATTTTATGAGGTAAGCGCTTGAGAGCAGCAGCTACCTATCACGACAACAGACCAAGATTACGACTTGAGACATGCATTCTTCTAGCACACATTCAGGATTGCAGACAAAGCTTTGAGCGAGACTTTCAACTCATGAAACATCCACGGACGTTAGGCAAGCATTGATCACCTGGGCAAAGAACTTGAGAAGAACCCGGGGAACCATTAGCAGAAACTGGCATTTTCAACACAACGACATGATAAATCCCTTCGAAATCCTCCGCTGAAAGGGTGGAAGAAAGGCAAGCGAAGCTTTCGACTAGGATCGTTTAGTGCAATGGACGGGGAGATTCCATGGGCTGTCATAGTACATACCAATCTTTGAGATGGATCTCTTTGGAAAATACAAATTCTCTGTTTACCACCAAACTCTTACCCATCCACAGAATATAACATGGTTATGTCACGAAAGAAGCATAAGAAGCTCCATCGAAAGGATCTTACTTGTTCGATCTCATCCAAGGTCGAGTATCCACTGGGCGACATGTGCACCACTCCCTGCAAGCGCAGGGATAAATTGCCTGCGAAAATAGCAACGAAAGTCCCGGTGAAGGCTCATGCAATAGCCCAAAGTAGAGTCTGCGGCTTATTCCTCATGTAGCAGTTGTTGTCCTTGCCAGGAAAACGCAGTGGTGGTACAGAATTTCCTAGAGCCCAGCTCTCTTCCTTAATTAAAAATTACATACGTGTATGCCAGAGGCTAATACTATCCCAAAATGATTTTCTACCATTAAAGCCGTCTCGTATCCAGCCCCGTGTTCGTTCCCCATGAACAGATGTCGCCATGTAGCTTGTCCCATCAGTATCCCGCCCATTCTGACTATTTCAAGCCGGCTAACTCTGGGCCATCTCAAGGTCATCGTCCGTATTTTCAGCGCTGCTAGGGCCCGTGCTTACCCCCAGCTCTGGGCTTCCTTCTCGAGAAGTGCTACTCTGCGTTGCCGCATCAGAATAATCCTCATCCTCCCCCGCCTTCTCAAACTCTCCCGACACCACCCCGCTCTGATACCTAGTGTTGTCGTCCTCTGGATCTAGGAAATCGAAAGGGTGGATGGTGGGGTACCAGTGGTCGTAGGCGGGACTGGTGGATCATGATCCGAGACTCTACAGCGATATCTTGGCTATGGTCAGGTACGCAGCGATGAGAGTTTTGGAATGTATGGGTTCTCCTACCTTCCTCTACGATCCACCTATTGAGCACCCATCTCTGAATTCTTCGGTAAATCCGTTGGTTCAATCGGTGAGTGCGCCAATAGGCCCAGAAAGGCCGTTCTAGGGAGAGCTATGAGGGAACACAGAGGTGTTATTGCGGTTCGAGGGATTGGGGGAAGGGTAGGCTACTCACCACTATACATGTAAAATACTGTCCAGTGTGTGGTACATTCGCATTTTGAGCAGTATGGGGTAGGATGTAAACGCAACGAGGTACCATACTTCGACCGCGAGGAAATCTCCCAATGAGCACTTCTCCGACCTGCGGTGTCCGGGTTAGATGTTGGTCCATTTTGTTTGGTGGATGTTGCTAGCAGTCTGTCAAAGTATTCGAGCAGACACGAGTTCGGGACGTTGACTAGCAACGATGGGTTCTGGAACGGAAACGGTGGCTTGTTAAGGGCTGAGAAACGAAAGAAAAGAAAATGCAACTACCAGAGTTGCAAAGAGCGTAATATTAAAAGGACTTAGAAGCGAACTGTACTGCACGGAGGAGAACTGTACGGAGCAGAGAACTCATGTTATATATCCAACTCCCAGCCATGCTGTCGCCCCATGTCTCGAATATCAAAATCTGCCTTCCCGGAGGCGTTTGTTGTACTGTCTAGAACAATCAATAGTGCCTTTAGTGAGATAAAAGTAAGACCGATCTCATTGGGGGCCCCCCTTAATCGAAATTTGAGCCTGGGAGCAGGGGGACGAAAACGTACGAGCGATCGGCTGGTTGAGGAGCAGACCCGGGTGATTCAGTTGGTGAGAGTCAAATTGTACACTACACATTGAATGTCTCTCAAATTGACTAGCAATTTTGGTTCCCATCGAATTGGACACAAGAAATATTTTCCACGGAACCATGAACTTGGAACGTGCTTCAATTAGTGTCTCGGGAGCGGACAGCGAAGTGAGACTTGAGTGCAGTATGTCGTTGTCCGACACAAGACTGGACCCTGGAATAGTTTGCGGTCCTTTAAAACGTGATGTCAAGCAGGTACCCCGTGTAGACGATTTCGAGACATACCAACTCACATTTCTACAAAGAGCACGTAAAGACCCAAATTGAACGACGTGCTAAAGTCAAGCGAACAGAGCGCCAGCAGTGTACGAGCCTGGATGAAAAATTGGTGTGATAGGGCCCTGTGGACTGTGTATGCCAACGCCAGCGGGCCCAGAGTTTCAGCGCCTTCCTTGGCAGTATACGCTATCGGTTACCCGACCATGGAATATTGAAGAGTTGATAGTCAGAGGCGTCAGACTAAATCATCCTGTCGCATAGGTCTCTGGTCTCCTTCCGATACGCTAATAGATTCCTTGCGCGAAGGCTTGTCATCCATGTATGCCGGTTCACCATCAACGATTGGGAGACTGCCAAATGAATCTGCTTGACCGGATCGCTGCGTGACAGCAGTATTGTGAGGTGGATCGCTACCATTTCCTATCCAATTCCTCAGTGGCCAACTTGTAGCTGTCTGCCCAAGGTTAGGATCCCGAGACCCTTGGGATTCATTCGCCTTCTTCGGTCTAGGAGGTTTCATGCGGTTTTTGGAATACATGTCGATGAATGACCGTATTTTCGAACATAGATAGCGGAGGCAGGAGGCGCAAGCTGGCATACAAGCTACTTTGATGGCAACGTTGATCTCGACGATACTACTGAGAATTTAGCATTGTGAGATGAAATAACATCGATAAGAAAGTGGGCCTTACTGGAGAATACCTACTACGTAGGAGTGCCACAATATGTCGGTGTCATTCGCCAACTTTATTTTGTATACAAGTGCTGTAGCACTAGCAGCACAGGCGCTATGGCAGTCCAGAAAGATCAGCTCGCACCTCAAATTTGCATGCATTTGGAAGATTCTTACATGAGACCTGTCATGAATATGCTCAATACTCCAACTTTCCTCCCCAAACTCATCTTTAACCTCCAAATTATCGGGATAGGTAAATACAGAATATAGAAGTCGAGAATGACATTCAATGTTCCCCGGACAAGTACCCATACTCGTAGGCGATTACATCCGAATTTTAAATTCCGCCTATCAAAAGATTCTTCAGTTCGTGGAGCACATGTTACGCTGGCCACTATGATCGTCATGAGTGCAGTTGAACATGCCATGAAGATGCCAAAATACACCATGTATCGCGTACGTCGGTTTGGCGAGAATAGACGAAGAAGTAGTAGGAGAATGGAGAGTTTAGATAAAAGAAGCCCCATGGCTTCGATGATAATTAAAGCATACAACATCTGAAAAATCCCAGCGGTGAAGTCCCTAAGAGGTAGGTCCCATGCATGCCTGGCGTAGTGCCGGGTATGTATTGTGAGCCCAGTGTAAGTCATGGAGAACAGGAATGCAAGTATGCAAGCATAGTCGTCTAGTCCTGAAGAGTGTGTGATATAGAAAGTCCCGACGAGCCTTGCTAGTAGTTGAGAGAACGTCAACACCGAGGTGATCGCACTGATGCCTATTATGGCTTGAGCCAAAGTTTGGGGATTATTGAAATTGCTTGTGTGACCTGGAGGAGGTTCAGCAACCGGAATCATCGAAAGGTCGGTGCCTGGTGGAAAAGAAGCCATGGCTGCTGTAGTCCGAAGCAAGTGTAAATTTGGAGCCAAGAGATATCTCAAGAACGAGAGATGCCCTACTGAGGCTGTGGAGTAGAAGACTTAGAAAAAGATCAGGAGCATGTCGCGGTTAATACCGTGTGTTGCAATGCCTGTTGTCCTACCTTAACGCCCTCCTACACGGTGCTATGCAACTCCACTAATGTGCCGGCTTATGCACAAGTCAGAATAGATGATTGGAGAAACTCAGCCAATTCCCACCCCCATGAACGCCATGATCTTCAAGAAAAAGAGGCAGACTTGCATGACCACAAGGCGTCAAGGATTGCAGATCTCGACCGCCTTGTCTCAGCTGGGTTATGGATTGGAGCGACTCTCAAAGGAACAACAGGCAGGTCCAGTCGGTCCATCTAATTCCTTTCTGTTGTCTCCTGATAGGAAAGCCAGTCGATCTGTCTCACATATCCTGCGGGGCAGTCCGTGGCACAGTAAGACGCCACTTGAGTTAAGTGCTGCGGAAGTGTGCATGGAAGCTGAGACTGAGTTACAATAACGTCCCTGAGAAGTAACTACTTGAAACGCTCTTTAGCGAGTGACCATGATCGACTTACTACTTATCGTAGGTAAAGACCAGGCCGTTGAGTTCCAAACATTGGCGGATCCCGAGGTTGCATATGTAGATGAGATGGTCGGGAAAAGATAGCCATGCTGCAATCTGTAGATCATATTCAACATGGCTCTTCCTTTACCCAGCAAGCTCTTTCCTTATTTAGTTCTTCTCTAAGTTCTTCTCAATGCTCGCATTGTCGGCTACTCCCCACATCGCCCACCCGAGCCCCTTGTGATGTTCCTTTTGAGTGCGTTTCGTGCTACAAAGCGCTTCCAATCTGTCATCAAGACACAGATCGAGTGGTACTGCGCCCCTCGATTTAAATTCTAGAGCGCAGTAACTGTACGAGTAGCCCCGGAAGTCATTTCAAGCTTCGATTTAGCCATTTCACGGCTGCGGGCCGTGTTCCGGCGCTGACGCGACCTGAAAGATCATCTAAGGGTCACGTCATAAGGTACCGAGTCACAACTAGCGCTGCCTTGATACGAAATACAAAAACACTCGAAGCTTTGACTGTTCGAGACCTTTAATGCAACGGCTGGTACAGTTTATACAGCATCCCAAAATCTTTGTGAAAGGCTTGCTTCCACCTACGAACGAGTTTGTTTTATTGTTGGATGTTGTAAGCATAGTTGGAAAAAGACCGCATTCGAATGACTTCAACTTGCCGACTTTGAATATATAATCCGAGGAAGCTGATTTGAGATTCAAATCCACATGTACCGCTCAGATGTCGTTATTTATAGGAAAATCCTGGTGTCTACTCAGTCCTTCTTGAGCATTGTGCCCGCGGAAGCAATTCGTGGCAGGCATCCTTCAGCGACTCTGCGCCACGATCCTGCACCCTATCACCCACGTGAATTTTCGGACCATCTGTCCTCGGAACTTGTTGACCACTCGCTATGGTGCTCATACTTTTCTACATTTTCAAATTGAGTATGATCTCATATGTCAGATTCTGAACAGTCCATTCCCACATTTCTAACAAGCTACTCCTGAAACATGTCCATCGAAGACTCGGAAAATAAGTCTTCGTCTGAGCCCGATCCATGTGCCAGGCGTAGTGCTCAAGGTATGATATGCCACACGAACCTGCGTCGATCCCTACTTGTTGTCATATCCACTATTCTCGAGATCCAAATTTTGGTTTACAGGTTCTTGTCGCCCTATAGTTACTAATGCTACTCTGTTATTTCTCAAGAAGGTCTTCAATTGGTGCCACCCTCTGGTCTGGAGCTTTACCAGGAGCCACCCCAGACTCGCTATTCATCAGAGAAGGAAAATAATGCCACCTTCACCCACAAAAATCCATCCCAATCGAACCCAAGGTTTCAGAAGTATTCATCGGCCAGACGCAAGTACTGCGGCCTGTCGAAATCCAGAGCCGTCGGAACTTCCATTCTCGTATGTGTTGTGATCGTTGTTGCAACATTAGGCGGTGTTTTAGGGGGTGTACTTGGAAAGAGAAATAGAACGGATGAAGATGGCGCTCGATCACCGGCAGGTGCGGTGAAGAGCGTCACGATCCTGCGCACGATAATCACTCCCCAACAAACAGGAAGCTTACAATCGACCGTCTCATCTGGCCCCACACGTACAATCACACTCGGCCCCACTGAGGCGTACTCCAAGATCTCATCACCTAGCGGCACCCTAGCCCGAGACTGTCCGGCCACCAACGGTACCACTGTGATCACTGATAACATTCCACCACAGCGATTCCTGAAAACATGCGACTGGATCTACAAGCCTACGGCTGGAAATGTATTTGATACGTACACGAGTACATTAGATGCGTGTATCGCTCTTTGCGCTGCATACAACGCAATCAACGCCACGGAGTCACTAGGAAATTGTACGGACGTCGCATGGCGCACAGGTTCGGGCGAATGTTTCGGCAACGTTGGTGGCAGGGCCGGGGTAGGTGCTGTAGCTACGGGCGGATCAAGTCGAAATGTGCCTGCAGATAGCGCTTTTTTTCTATCCGGATCCTGAGATATATACTGCCCAAAGCGCTGTTTTCCTTGGGAGGTCTGCTCTGCCAACGTTGAAGTTAAATCTATCCCTCAATCTACGGATCTTTACATGAAACTTTGCGAGCTGAGCATTGCTCCTCTGCCGATCCGTTTGAACGAGAACAGGCTCAGCACGTCACTGATAAGTAAGGAGTGGGAGCTTGTCTCATTCTTATCCGGAATGCCAGTATGATCTTCGCATCCGGTAATTTGGGTCGTTTGGCCCCTAAGGCGACAATAAGCTAATAATCTGGATGTGGGAAAGACTATACTTGGGTCATAATTACTCATCGTTTGGCCCAGCGCAACGACATGAATTGGCCGAGAATGAGTTAATGTCAACTCAAGCTTGCCGTCTAAAAAGAGCACAAGCCACCCGTGGACGCGCCTACGGACCGTTCCTAGGCGCTGTCAGACCCTGAAAATCATCACTCTTTAGCGCCTGAACCCCTACCCGGATGCCGAGGAATTCGATTTGACAGGTGACAGCGGAAGTCAATTACCTTAACCACCCTAAGCTCCACCCAACCTCGAAACCCATTCTTCTATACCTACCTAATTCCTCGAAAAAACTTCTTTACTCGACATGGCAGCACCACCCTCTAAAACCCTCAAAGACCTGAATGGCAAATGGATCATGGTCTGCCCCTCCATCCCACCCCCCACAATGCAAATCCGAAGCTCACAACCCCCACAGAACAAAACCCTCTCCGACGACACAGACTCCATCCTCGCCATGGTAAGCCCCCCGACTCCTTTACCCTTTCCCTGCCCTACGTTTCTCACTTAACCACCCTCTCCAAAAACCCAAAAAATAACCAAACAGCAATCCAGCAAGGCGTCTCCTGGTTCCTCCGCAAAGCGATCGCCTACGCAACCATCACGCTCTCAATCACCGAATACGAAAAAGACGGCACGACGCACATCGACATCGCCCAGACCGCGACAGGCGGCGTCAGCGGCACGACCGAGCTGCGAGCCCTGGATTGGACCTACCGGCCGCACAAGGATGGCATCTTCGGCGAGGTCAAGGGGAAGAGTCGGTGGGTCAAGGTCCAGGATCTGGACGACGATGAGGATAAGAAGTGGTTGAGTATGGGCTGGGATGATCCTGAGGGGGAGCATGTGCAGAGTTATGTGGAGAGTGTTGGGGGTGGGTGGACTGCTAATCAGGTGAGTTTGCTGTTGTGGCTTTTGGGCAAAGGGGAATGGGTGGGAGGTCGAGAGGAGTAGGAGGGGTGGCAGCTTTTCATGCGGAGGGAAATGGGCACAGAAGGCGGCTATTCAGAGATCACAGCTGACTGTGGGATAGATTTGGGGGTTTGAGGTTATTAATGGGAAACGATATTACGTTAGACATGTTGTTGTACGGAAGAAGGACGATTGGAAACAGGCTCGGCTGGTGTACGACTACCAGGGTTAATGTAGAGAAATTGGAGATTTGGCGCACTGGCGTTGATAGAAATCCAGCGTGGCAAAGTTACCTGTGATTTGCTAAACATATGATTGGCTGAACGGCGATCTATTCATACCCATTAGATTCATGACTCCAGCCGTACCATCCAGCGTTTTGGTTCATCAAAACTTTAACAGCCACTATTCGATGAAAAAATGCTTGGTATCATCAGTAGCGGAGAGTGAGAGACCCAGACCCAAAGTATTAGCAGCTGATCAACCTGCCGAGCCTGACCTTGAATTATGCTCCACTTCCCTAGCAACCCTTTCTCTCTCCGCCTTCTCCTTCTCCTCACGAACCTTGGCCAAAACAACCTCTCGGAAGATGGCCCCTTTGGCAAGCTTGCTAAGACTCTTCTTCTCTGGCTCCGCACTGGTGTTCAAGCCGTGCCCATCTGGAGGAGGTCGGTCACCTAAAGCCTGACCAGCCATTTCTCCGGAGTTGGCTGGAATATCTGCTTGACCGCCACCAATGTCTTCGTCATCTTGCATCCTGAGTGCTTCAATACGGTTTGCAAGCTTGATGATCTCAATACCGCGCTTTAGACGAGCCTTGGCCATGTATGCGCGGAACTCGGGTAACAAGTTGAAGTCTGTGGCGGTCTTGCCGCTTAGCCAGAGGTCTTGTAATGCTTCCTCGCTGGTGAGTCGCTTTGCGGGATCCGGTTGAAGGAGGTTCAGGATGAAATCTTTGGCTTCTACGCTCACGTCCTTCCAGTATCGTCCATGGAATACAATGCGGCCGCTTTTGCACTCGTCGACCAGATCTGCAACGTTCTCGCTGCGGAAAGGCGAATACCCACAGAGAAGCGTGTAAGTGATGACGCCCAGAGACCACATATCAACTGGTTTGCCGTGGCCTTGCTTCAGCATGATTTCTGGCGCAGCATATCCGAACGAGCCGGCCATTGTACTTAAGACAGCTTCGTTGGAGTCCAGCATCTTCGCAATCCCGAAATCAGCAAGGACGAGGGAGGAATCTGGGGCTTTTGTAAGGTAAAGGAGGTTTTCGGGTTTCAAGTCTAAGAGTTTGGTCAGTAGACGGGACCGAGTATGAGTGTAATGTATTACCTCGATGAACAACATTGTTGTAGTGTAAATAGTCTACCGCTTCCAGGACCTCACGTATCGTTCTTGCAGCGTCTTTCTCGGTAAATTTACCGTACTCACAGATGCGGTCGAACAATTCTCCGCCCGTAGCAAGCTGAGTGACGATGTAGTATTTGTCCTAGATGCAAGCTTGAGTATTCTTTCCCCCTATCGAGCGCATGATCTTACCTTTGATTCGAACCAGTCATGGAATCGAACGATATGTGGGTGTTTTATTCTTTGTAATAGGACCATCTCATCGTAGACCATTCGCTCGTTGCCTTTGACATTCTTCTTCAGTATGATCTTGATGGCGTATCTCTCTCCGTTACACTCGGCTTCCCGGACGATACCGTATGTACCGGCGCCGAGCGTTCGTCCAAACTTGTATTGAGCTCTGTAAGACTCGATGAGTGACACGATGTCAAAGGCCTGAGGAGCACAAACTTCTTATCGTAGCTGTCTGGTTGGCCTTGCAGCTTGTTAAGCATACCCGAAACTACAGTAGTATCTAGTTAGCGGCTGTGTTTATGATACCGTCTCGTTGGGCGCTGCATGCGCAGTGGTTTTTACCTCGAGATTGAGGGGGGTGTAAGGAGGTGGCATGATTTGCCTTGTTCCGGTCTTGGAGGTCTGAGTGACGAGATCCGGACATGACCACCGTAATTTTCGTGATCGAACTTAGGATAAAAGAATAGGCTTGGTAGATACATAGGAAGAGGGAAAACGTCGTATGAATCACTTACAAGCCATCGCGATAGCTCACTACTGATTCGTCGCGAGTCAACACAAGCGTGCGCCTTCTCGACCCTGGGTCCCCTTCGAAGGCCTGATGGAGGAAGGAGCTTTCGCACGTGCAACAAGGATGCGGAAAAAGTATACAATGGTCAAGAACGCTTTGAGGTGCGCTGCTAGGACCACGGGCAGGTACCTGCACGATTTGGATTTCGAGTATCAGGATACCGTGTGGAATGGGAGCAGATCTGATGTTGGCCTGGGCAGCTCGAGAGATTCCAAGCCAAGATTGAAGCAGATGGGAGTCATGAACGAAGGACGATAGCTTGCTCTTAATTGACACGAGACAGGTCGAGCAGCTGTGGTGATCAGCCTTGTGGACAACGCAGCCTCGTGCCAGTCCACCCCGCGTTCAGCTTCAAATGTGGGGGCTTCAAACCGCGCCACAGCTCAGCCTCAATCACCGAAATGTGCAAATGAATTACCCAAGCGCTTCGATGCATCCCGCGACATAGGCCACATGTTCCGATTGAGGACCCAAAACTACATTCTCCATTGGACAGGGCAGCAGGGCAGCGTATGACTCGAAGAACAATTCAACAGGCCGCGGAGTTAATCTCTCAATCTTATACGAGAAAACGCCGGCAACCTACCGATAAGGATGAAGGGAACATCATGGGATGTGAAACAGCATTGTCAATATTACGGGTGGTCTGACGAATATTACTCTGTTAGATGCTTTCTTATAAGCTAAGTAAAGCTGTATAATTAATTGTCAGCAGAGTCCGATAACAGATGCTGGAAAGTTTGGGCTCTTGGAGTAGTCGTCAATAGCTTGACATTTTACCTAGGCCGCTTGCGAGCGCTATACTCCTGATGGAAGAATCCTCTGTTGAGATCCTATGAGCATGAATCGGTTTCCTAACCGAATGTACCATGCTTTTTTCTTCCTTCCCTGCCATCTGTATATTTTGCCAGTCAAAAGGACTCAGACGAGTCTTCTCCGTCACTCGTTTCACTGCTGCTCTTACTGCTCCAGTCCTCCTCTATGGTGCTCTCACTGTCGACATACGTCGTGGCTTCTGAGGTTAGAAGTTCATCATCATCCACAATCCATTCATCAACATCATCGGTTTGGGTAATCTCATCTTCGATGACCTTGTCGGCAATCTTTCCCCTCTTCGTCTTGTGTTTTCCCTGCAGTGTGTTAGATTTGTAAGCTACTCGACGGTGCAAGAAAATTACCCCACGCAGATCTCGTATTTTGAACAATGCAGCTTCTAGAGCTCTGACGTTGGTGAACCCTTTGCCCATGGTTCCTGACTTCCTTGAATCGAGCCATTCATCCACCTTTGAGGCAAAAGCTAGGAATCGAGGCGTATCCGCTTTGGCATCACGCCGATTCCGATTACGACGCATTGTCTGCTGTAGAAGACTTAAATTTCTAGCAATACCCTTGATAGCCTTGTGCATTGCCTGCTCGAATTGCTATATCTGATAAGTTGCATAATGTGCCACTATTCGGGAGACTTACAGTCGATCTTCCACTGGATATTTTCCTGCGACGCCTCTCGGCTTTCTGCTTCTCCTTGACTGCACGCCTGGATGTCTTCGAGTCTCTAGTCGTAAGCTTAGAGGTCATCTTGACCAGGCTATGTCTCCTATGTACATCATCAGCGATCACTCTTAGGACGAAGAAGAGTCCTACTAGTAAATACGAGTCGAGCTGATCGTGCTGCTGTAGTCCTTCGAAATCAGAGATCAGAGAGGAGAAGGACTATGATCTTCTTACTTGGAGCGCAGTAAGACAAGAGCCTTGCTTAGGGAATTGCTATCAAGCTGATTTCTGTTGTTGAATGGGTGAGGTGAAAGCAATGAAGCCTGACTCAGTTGATGTCTATGTAGATTCAAAAATCGAGATCAAGATCTTCAATTGTAGACAGAACACGTAATGAAGTTCTTGCACGTAGCCCAGATAGAGAAACCAGTCAGATCATTTGTGGCAATGACACATTCTCCACGCCGTCTTTGACAAGTGAAAACTGTCAGATTCAATCCTTTAGCATAGCTGGGATGACACCCAAGATCTTGATCATGGGTGAGAATCACTAGCCAAACAGCTAACAACCGAGATGATTCGATGTACGAGTATTCCCTCAACTAACAGAATTCATTCGTGAGTAAAAATTGAAAGATAATTATTCGTCGAAATGCTTCAATCAAAGGTGGCGATTTCGTCAATTTACTGACTCTGATCGGGACATGTGGGGATTTCCGTTCAGACTTATGTCTGGCAAAACAAGTGATACCTTACGAATGCTAAGCCATCAGCAGATCGGAAGGGTTTGAGTGATGCTTTTCTGCTAATAGGCTGAAGACCCAGAGTACTTTATGATGGTAGACAGACACGTCATCCGATCAGGACACCAGTCATCTGCCTCTTCTGATCTGCTTTCATTGACGATCTCTCATAGCCCAGGAAGTGTTTCTACCGAACCCGCAGGTGCGTCTACCGAAGTCGCAGGTATGGATACTGGAAACCCAACAAAAGGAAAATTTGCGACAACGAAGCGGTTCAGCTGATGAATAGCTGCACTCAAAGCAGTATCAAGATGTCCACGAAGCTGTAGGAAGACTGGTCAGGGAGGCCGTTGGAGGCATCTTTACAGCGGCCGGCGCTGGCATGACAGTTTCTGAAGTTTCGCCAATCAACATGGGAGACTTCTTCACAAGCACTCTAAGGATGAAGAAGCTGTCGATGCTTCACAAACGTTTGAACAAGGTTTGCAGATCTTGTGATCCCTGCACGGGAAATCGGTGAATGGTCGCCGTCCGTGCAGTCTTGGCAACGAGATTCAACGTCGTCCCATCATCTGCATCTCTTTCGAAATTTCCATTCCCCATGGCAGCTTCTTACGCCTCAGAGTAACATGTGGAAGTAGTCGTCCACAATATGAGCGCCGTCAAAGCGGTGGTACGGCGAGCTTTGCTCTATGGTAATGCCTGAGGTTCCCATGAATGAGGACAAGAGCCTGATTGGTCGATAGTCCCAAGCTCCTCGCAAAAGATGCTTGAGAAATCAAGAGGATTGAACGTCGACTGCATTGCCTATGATCTCGAAGATTCCGTGACACCCAGCAAGAAGCCTGAAGCGAGGAAAGCCCTCGCAAAATTTCTAAATCAACCAAGAGCGACCGGCATTCGTGAAAATGCCGTCCGAATTAATGCCGTCGAAAGTGGGATTGCCCTGGACGACTTGAGTGAAGTGGTACGCTGCGGCCTTTCTAGATATTTGCAGTCCGAAATTGAACAGTTGCTAGCTCAAAGCCCCTAATCTCGACACCATCGTTGTACCAAAAGTGAACTCCGCTTCGGACCTCCACTTCGTTACAGACGTAATACGACATACTTTACCATCAAGGCACCCCACAGTACCCAGCTCTTCCTCTTCTGATGCTCCTGCCATCAACATCCTTGCTCTCATCGAGTCTGCCAAGGGTCTCTCTGACCTTTCAAGTATATGCAAAGCCTCTCCCTACCTCTCCGGTCTCATTTTTGCAGCCGAGGACTTTGCTCTCGATCTTTCCATCACTAGAACCCCATCTCTGTCAGAATTTCTGTATGCCAGATCTGCGATAGCAACAGCGTGCCGAGCACATAACCTTCCTTCAACTATTGATCTCGTCTGCACATCCTACAAGGGTGATGCCGGTCAGCGCACGCTTGAGGAAGAATGTCTAGGCGGCAAAGGCCTAGGATTCAATGGCAAGCAACTTATCCATCCAAGTCAGGTCGAGATCGCACAGCGAGCTTTTGCTCCTAGCGATGATGAAATCACTTGGGCCGTGAGAGTGGTCATTGGCGATGAGAAAGCTGATCGTCAAGGCCGGGGCGCATGGACACTCGATGGAAGGATGATCGATGCGCCAGTGGTCGGTAAAGCAAAGAGCATCGTCAGCAAGGCCGAAGCGTGTGGATATGATGTTTCAGCTGCAAGAGAGAAGTGGAAGGATCAAGAGCCAGAGTGATTGTGGGCATGTAAAGACGTTGAACGCCTTCGAAGAGGAAGTCACTATCATCACCATCCCCGGAAGCTTGTCCAGCACGTTTTACAGGAACACAAAGTGGGAATTAGAATCCATCGTCAGCTCCCTGAGTATCACGCGAAGCTCTACAGGCCTTGAGTCAACGGTAGCAGCGTTGAAAGAATGTCATCACCCTCGCCAAGACCCATATTCAACACCCGCTCAGAAACAACCTTAAGTATTCAAATTAGTCGACCCCTCTCGTGCTTTCAAGCTCCATTAGTACAGCGGTTAACTTTCCAATCTCAAGTTCCCGCTCGCTACTTCATCACATGCGAAGACCCTAGCCCCAAAAGCTACCTCTTCCACGCTACCTCCAATGCGATTAGTCTGTAGGGGGGTAGAATGGGAGGGGAGCTCGAAGGCGACGGTGTATACTGTAGCGGGTGAAGTAGTGGGTAGGCCTTGCAGCTATATGACCTCGGAAGATGGATGGGGGCAAATCCCCCGAAGGCGCACAATTCTTTTGTCGTTTTTGGTTTTGGGTGATGGGGGTTCGAGCCTTGAGGTGGGCCACTTTTGAGTTTTTTTCTGGGCTGGGCACAGTTTTCGAGATAATCCGTAAAAAAGGGATTCAAGGGCTGGAAATAGCGATGTGGCTTCGAAATTATCATTTTGCGAGCGAGCTTATGCTCTCTCAGTCAGCCGTGACGGACCGTGCTTATATCAACACATTTTGCCTGCTCAACAACGAACGCTCACGGAAGTGCTGGGATCGGAATGATGCTTGGCGCTCTGGTTTATTACCCACACTTCCTTCAACTGCATGCACCTTCCTCCTCCGAAATGTGCCGGGAAAGCATATCCTAAAACTTTATAACGGAAAGAAGTGGGTCAACAGAAGCAGAAGTACTAGAGTATGGGTATAATGGGAAACCAGGACGACAAAACACATGTAGAACCTTCCTCCAACTGCACCTTCCGTTTACCACACCTTCTACGAGTATGTCCAACCGTCACTCATTTCTCGCCATGAAGAACTCCTCAGCTGAATCTTTGTTGTCTGTCAGCGACACTGAATCACAAAGTTGGCTGTCTGTCAGCGACACTGAATCACACACTTCACTGCCTCTCACCGACACCGAAGCACAGATTCCTCCACCACCCTACGAGGACACCACGACGCCTCCCTTCCAAAACCAAATTACTTTTGGGGATATCCTTTACTGGGCATTCCAGTCGGATTGGCTTCTCTTCTGGATCATTCTATTCAACACTGGCTCCGCAATCTTTCGCTTGTCACAGGTTGAAGACATTCTCTTCTTGGACGAGCTTACAATCAACATGATCTTTTCTCATATTCCGCTTTTCGCGTATTTCGTCTTGTCTTTGCTCCGCCAGAATTACCAGCTATCGTGGTTGGCGGAAAGACTCTCACTGTGGACGCTTTTGCTTCACCTGTGGATTTTCCATGGGATTTTTTCTCTATTCTCGACAGGGGCTCGAGAGAACTCCGGTAGAGTAAGTTTCTGTATCCTTCATGTAGATGAACTCTAACAATAACAAAGAACGCTTCAGGCAAGATACAGCGTTTTCAAAGACAAGGGGTTGACAATGCGACTATGGTTTCGATGAATCGACTGTAGCAAGAGAGCCGAGTCTATGGAACGTTATGTCTTAACGGTACGTCGTTATGTGACATGTTTGAAGGTGATTGAACGCTGACTGATATTATAGGTTTCCGGTGCGGACGCTGTCGTCGCTAACCATGGTCTGGTAGTAAGTGGTGCTAAAAGTTAGGACACACCGACAATTACCCGTCTTAGGACGGAATCAGAAGATGATGCCATTTTCATGCCGTCTTCATATGATTTGTGCCAAACACGGGTACGCGTTTTATCAGATTGGGTGTGTTGGTGACGGTGCATGGGAGGTAGGATCGCACCACACTAGACCATGGGATAACACTCGGACTGAATTGCGGGCACAGATGGGGATACCAGAGGCTCCCTTTCTCCATAAGTATGCTCTGGCTTAAGTCTTGTGTTTGCTTGTTTCCCGCCTCTGCCGTGACTAGGCAATCTACTGCTCATAGCGACACACCCAATACAGAACTTTAATCAGAGCATATCATCCAGCGAATTGCTTGGGTACAAGACGGCCACGAAATAGCGTCTGACGCTGGACTGGAGGATCGTAGATAATCTCCTGCAGTGTTCTCTTTGGTCTTGCACTCGACGAGGTACTTCCATCGGAAGAAACCGCGTTCTCGAAAAGGACAAAGTCCGCCGCTGCCCCGCTGGAAAAAGGATCCTCTGGCTGGGGAAAGCCGATTGCGGCTTTGGCGGTCGATGAGACGCAATTGAAAAGAACTTCAGCGTCGGCTTTCGTTCCGGCTTGGTAGATACCGACACCCATACTGGCAATGCTCATGGGGTCGCAGTTCCCTTGAGGGGTGAAAGCGTTGCCGACGTTGTTCACTCCTATGCACCCTTGAAGGCCGTATTTCTGAATCATTTGTGGGATCTGGAGTGTACCTCTCACCCTTTGACCACCTCCGTCTTCTTCGCTGGGCTTGCCCATCATGAAGATGTCAGATGTTGGCAGCCCAACGAAGTAGACGGGCAAGTCCGCAATGCGATCCCTTAATTGACGCCACTCGTCAGCCTTAAATAAGGTCAGGCGGGTACAGTGGCCCAGCACAATAGTTTTGCTCCGGTTTTCTGTCATCCAAGCCTTGTGGAGTAGGTCAAGGACATGGAAAATGAGTGGTGGCTTTGTCGAGTCGAGGTTGTAGTCTATATGCAAATCCAAATGCTTTCTATATTTCACCGCGGTCGATATCGCCCATTCCACATTTGCACGCATGAGATCTGGGCTGCTTTCGACGTAGGGGGTACTTCCAAGGACATCTACGCCATCCCGGCGTAATGCTTCTTCGATTAGCAGCTTCCCTTGCGGATGGTTCTTGCCTTCAGAAAAGACGGGTTCCTGGGCAAAGACGCAGATTTGTATCTCACAAAATGGCGCGAAGCAACGCTTTAGTTCAAGCCCAGCATCTAGACATTTGAACTCTACGGTAGTGTCTACTTCAACGAAGGCCCGAATGTGGGTTACGCCAGTGGCAATGCTCTCCCTGATCAGCCATTCACCTCTGGTCATGAGATCATCATGCTCGAATCTGCCTTTGGCCTGGGAAGTCAATTCGAGGGCCTCTGCGAAGTCTCCTGTGAGAGGCTCAAGGTCGTCGTATTTGGCGTGGGAGAAAAGGAAACATTTATCCAGATGGATATGTGGGTGGCACAAGGAAGGGAGCAAGAAAGCTTGATTGCCGTTCAGGATGGTGAGCTTATCAGACTCGCCAGAAGTGGTTGATCGAGTATGTGGTTCAATGCTAGCGACTTGTCCTGATTCGAAGACAACGTCCCAAGGGTTTTCCTTTGGCTTGCTTGGTATTCTAATGTCATGGATTTTGGAGACGAGCTTCGAGAATCTTGGAACGGTATCGGTTTGGACAGAAGTCGAGGACTTGTGTTTTTGAACATTGTCCATCTCTCGCTGAAGGTCGACACCATGTCCTTGGAGAAATTGCGCCGCCATTGATGAGTAGATAATTTTATCATCGGGCAATAGGTACTCAAGCTGCTCGTAGCGTGAAAATGGTGCAAAGCCAAGAAAGACATCTTACCCAAAGGGGTTAGGCGCTTCCACTTCCAAAACCATCATCTTCACTTCCATCCCTGGCCAGAACCTCACCTCATCATTATTCAGGATTCGAGTCGCGATTATTACAATCTACTTCCATCTCCATCTCCATCTTGAAACTTCCAAAACTTCAAGAAAGTATACAGATCAATGTGCTTCCACGACATCCCAGATGCGATGTGCCTTTCATCAGCTACCTGCATCAACCGATCTATTCCATAGAGCCAGCCTGGGGATGCATTGACGAGGATGTCGGTTGGAACTCACTTCTCCGATCGAAATAGCCGCCTAGATGTACACCAACAGCTTTGTAGGAGTCTGGGTACTTCAAGTCAGTGATACGAGGACTGCACTCCTGAGGCTAAGCGACTGTGCCGTCCAATGTGCCCAACACTGTTGTGCATGAATCGAAAAGCATATCAAATATCTTTGCAAACTTAGAGCCGCTTCTCCCTGGGTCTGCGGGGTTGATCACTTGTGGGATTGCATGCGATAGGCTCTGCTCTCAGCTGTGCGGTACAGCCATACCCTCACTTGTTCCAGCTGCACGGCCAAAACACGGCAGATGGAGGGACTCGTGTTCATCGCTGGAAGCATCCTCAAGACACGGCAGTTGCTACGCTTCCAGTATGGATCAGAAGGTGACAAAGTGTAGTCTATCCTTTCAGAGAACTCCAATCAACCATTAAGTGCATGGGCTGATACACCGCCCTCTTACCACCCATGCAGAATAAGTGTTGGCAGCATTGCTCCCGGAGGACAGGATCAAACGGTGGCGGACACGTAACTGCAGTCTGAGATCGCAAACTATCCCTGTCCCATTCGTTATTATCGATGCTACAGGAAAGGCGACCAATATGCAGTGCAAACTGTTCACTGGCTAAGCAGAGCTCTAGATTCAGGAAGTACTGGGTAGCCATGGTCTAGTATTGTCCGTTTCATTGCTTCATTATACGGTCTTTTGCATGATTAGTTCACTAAACTCGTCGGAGGTGTGTAGAAACCATCCCGTAAGTTCCTTGATAGTATTACCACAATTGCGTCAATCTTCTTGAAATTCGCTGGCTATTGTATGAATGCAAAAGCCAAGGAAAATTCACAAAAAGCTCGAGCACTAGGGGAATCTACTGCCAGAGTAGAATCCCCCATCAAACAAACCGCCCACACGCTGGCATAAAAGACCCTCATTATTTATTGTTACCCCTGCCGTCAGTTGATCCATCTGATCTGCTTCTGTGTTTGAAGACTCCAACAGCCCTGACCGTTGTAGAAAGTCGGGGACATTCTGTGGAGACTTCAGCGACTGCTTCATACTAGGGGCTGTGGACTCTCGACAATAGACTCACCATATGAAGTCTTCAAGCTTCCTTATTTTTGGGTGTGTTTGCACTCGACCTCTTGCTTCTGTCTCTTTGTACGGCTTTCACTACTTGGGCCTCGAGGATCGTTGATGAGAAATTTTTGGTAGCGGTCTGCCTCCTGAAGGTATCTTTCAAGAGCGGGAGAACGGTGATGGCTTGGGTTATCTGCCCAACTCATAACCGGAAGGGTAAGCTGTTTGGAGACCGGTTTTGTCCTCAAGGATAGTCAGCTAAGTGCGGCCATGAACTAGTCAAGGTACAGCTTACGGCATGATCAGGTGCTTAGATGCTTGTTGGAAAAATTTGCGATCGAACGTCTTGCAGGTATCTAAGCCCGAAATCGATATAATGAAAGATGTAATACGGCTACAGAAGGTACAACAAGCGTGCAAGAGACATTGACGTTAGAGAAGAGCTCCACTTCTTATACAGCATCTTCCCCCTCTGTGCTCCCCCACTCCGATCCAAAGCACTGCTTGAGCGAGGAGAATCGAAGATCAACACAACTTTTGGTCTTGGCAGAAGTATCATATTCGACTTCTTTGCGTCTGAAGGCTCCGAAACCAGAGACTAGCCCGAAGAATCAACCACTGAATAGACTCTCAAAACACGACCGTTGAACGAGAATCTGTTGCATGATGTGCATGACGTCGATTCAAGACAAGTCACCTTGCGGCCATCGACAACGATTACCCGACCTTGGTTACTTCCAGATCGTAAAACGGCTAAATTATGCATATTTGTCAGTATGTATAGCCGCGCAACAAAGTGCCGGCGTTGCACGGTGTAACTCTTAAAGCATTGTAGATCTTTACAAAATGCCGAACGGGTATTTCTCACCAACCACGCGGAGCTCATCTATACGTACTACTGCTTCAATCGTACCATTATCTATATGGAACATCCGTTGCATTGGACCATCATAGAAAAGGTTCCACCCGCTCGGTCACAGCGTTGGCAGTCCGTCTCGTCTCCGCTTCTTTATCTGAGAGTTAGGCAGAGGTCAAGCAAGCCAATCGCGGCTCACAAGCCTGTAACATGTGGGGAGCATAAGTGCTCTCAGAGCGGGATGCCAGAAAAAGGTAGCGATGGCTAGATCTGAGTTCTGCGAACTTATGCCCACGATGGAATAACTCGAAGCGCTTGGTTAGCCATAGGCCGAGTACCTTACAGTCCCTAGTGACTTCAGAGCCTGGGCTGTTGGCAAAGGACTTATTCGTTGAGAGGCGATTATGACAGCGCGAACGGACCTTGTCAATCCCGACAGAGAAGACTGACGTTTCGTGGGGCGGACATTTGAGATGTCTGGATCGGTCTCCATGCTATCGCGTGCTCAAAGCGACGAAGGCATTGCTCACGATGCAGGATTGAGGTTGATGATCCAATTCACATGACGACCAGTGGATGCATCTGTCCAGTTTCAAGGGTGCCCTGGTGCATGATGGTCTGTTCATGGCGACCACGGTTTAACGCTCGAATCATCACGCATGTTCCGCAAGTCAAATCGGCTGCCTAGTCTGCCTGAAGATTGCGAAGATTGCTTGGTGCGTTTAGACACCCAGCTGAGGCTCTCCGCGTCACATCTGAGCACCGACAAATTCTGATCGAATATCTCCTAGCGTAGCACCGTAGGCGCTAACGTAAGGATATCGTCTTTTGAGCCACAATGCAATGCCTCGACCATCAGACGCCGTCATATTGGGTGTCATTCTTTCCTCGACCTTCCATTCCGCGTGACACACTCTGGCCATGGGGTTGTGTGCACTTCGTTATTATCTCAATCCTTGGCAGTCTTCATTGGTAGTCTCCGTTGACTGTTTGTCGTCTTTAGGGCGATAAGCTGATCAGGCCTGAGAGAACACCTCAGGCGCTGTTCTTGGATTTCTGCACTACTAGTCATTACAATTGACAAAGTCTTCCATATCAGAACACAACTACAATCTTACACTGCAGTATTCCGGCCAACGAGCTCGAAAAGAATTGATTCTGTCGCTTTGTGGAGCCATTGGTTTTTCCAATGCAATGGTATGGCACACATTTTTAAGGTAAGCCTCCAGGTGCGCCGAGGCCCGAGGCTGCTCCCAAAAGCATGCCAAACCGTGCTAGGGAGAAGTCCTCGGGCACCAACCTTTAAGTGGCCGGATCTCTTGCTCACCTACATAGAACCAAACCTGTAAAGAAAGTGCCATACCACTGCATGGGACAGCCTGTCCTCCGAGTACACCGGCGATCAGAAAAGGTTTTCCGTCCTCGGCGTGAGGCACAATTCATTGCAGTACCTCCGTGTTGTAAAGGCAAGACTAGCCAAGTAACGAGCGAGCCTTTGTCACCTAGCAAAGCTCACGTCTGACTGAGTGGGCGTAGTATGTGCATATCATCATCGACAGTGCAAAGTTGATCTCATCAAAATTTATCATTCACAAACTCATTTTTGTCCGAGGCGAGTATATCAGAATTAGTGTCTCTTCAGACGACGGTATCTCTTCATTCCCACCTCGTTTAACCTGGCAGCACCTTCGCTTACGGCTCGCTCTATGTGATATAGCTGGACAAGATTTCAGGTTGAGCGTACCGCTAGCGAGGTGCTGCCTACCTTAAACGACGAACGAGGGGCAAAACCCTTTTGCAAGCCATTATGCGTTGTCAGACGCCAGAAGGTGAGAAGGTGGTGTGGAGCTGTAAAGAAGCTTTTACTCTCAGATTCTCGATCCCGAAACGCATGCGAATGCTTGGCGTTTTTTTTTTTTGGGGATCACTATTCGGAGGATACATTTTACTATTTGGAGGTTAGGGTTAGGGTTGTCTTCCCGGGAGCTACCAATGGACGCACCGGAGCTATCTATTCGCATGCTAATTACACGGTTTGCCCATGTTGCAGGCATAGCATGCTTCAGAAACCACGTTTTCTGGTCTTTTGCCCGCCTCTGTCTCAAATGCCAGCTCAAACCTGGTCGTCAAATGCCTGTTACACGGTCAAAAGCCTGACGTGAGGCTTTTGAGGCAGGTGCTTGGCGGGCAGGCAGGGCGGACTCGGCGTTTCACCAAATTGTCTGAGATCAAAACATCGCACCTCAATTACTCAATGCGCTTCGAACCGATTTCTTTCATTTTTGCAGCATTGGAATCCGCTCATTCAGCTCTACGAAAGTCATCTTTCACATAATGATTTTTTCCAGTGAAATGTCGAAAGGTGGGAGTGAAAGCATTAAGCAAAAAAGTTGCAGCCCTAACCCTATCCTCCAAATAGTAAAATGTATCCTCCGAATAGTGATCCCCTTTTTTTTTCACACTTGACCCCGCGATTTGGATTTCTCCCACCAAAATCTATCGCAAGCCTAAATCTGGCTTGTAGTTTTCCACATCGAATTTTGCAATTTTCACAATACTATTTTTGTTTGTTTTCACATTCTGAAATGAGGTTTACATTATAGATAGTATCAATTGTTTTATACAAAATATGGATTGGAATTGTTTTGTTGCTGAGTTTAGTCGCTTTGAAAAAGAACAGAATTGCTATCGCGGGGTAAAGTGTGAAAAAAAAGGCAAGCATTCGCATGCGTTTGGAAAATCGAGAAAAGCTGATCCTCGCCTATTCTACACACTTTAGAAGTGGGGGATCTACGTACGTCCGTACAGCTTGTGCCTAAATCTGCATGGGAGTGTGATTCCTCCGATAAGGTGGGGAGAGTCAGCGAATGGTGTTGAGAGCCCAGGAATAACGAAAGTGTGATGGATGGATGTCTACAGGCTTCTATGCTCGTATATCAATCTCCCGTCAGAGTTTCTGAGGAGATTGACGCCGGATAGTGCGGCAATCAAAGGTTATGACCACAAATCAACAGGAGGTTCTTCGGCTGTTCTTTCTCCTGGTCTTGTAGAGTATCTGGATTCTATTTGGTTATTCGAACCTCCCCTCCCCTAAAACTACTTCATACGGGTGGTCTGCTCTCGATCCTTGCTGGAGGGGAGCATTTGGTTCTACTGAACGACCAAGAGTCTTCCTTACATCAATATCACTCCTCTTTCTAAATCTAAACCACATGGACTCTGGAATATTCGACCTGCCGAAGTGGGTTTTGACCCATAAGCTAGCTAGTATAACAGCGACCGTAGCGCTGTATGCTTTGATTTATTTTATGATTTTGATAATGTACCGCTTGTACTTCTCTGAACTCTCAGGCTTTCCGGGACCGAAGACCGCAGCTGCTACATACTGGTACGAATGCTACTACGATTTGCTATGTAAGGGCAAATATATCTTCAAGATTGAGGAGATGCACAAGCGATACGGTCTGTGCCTATGTGCTTGCTCTACCGGATGAGGCCCGTGGCTCATCAAAGGTTCTGCTACAGGTCCAATCATTCGTATCAACCCTAACGAACTATCTATCAAGGACTCAAAAGCATACGGTGAGATATACGTTTCCGAGAGCCGAAGGCGTACCGAAAACTATCATTCTTTTGTTCAAGGGATCGACTTCGATGGTATATGATGTATGACCCCATCATGAATGCACGAGACTTACTATATCAGGTTCTCATATGTTCTCGACCTCGCATGAGTTACATCGTCGTCGAAGGAAGCCTCTTGAACCATATTTCTCGCGTCTGGGCGTTTCACGGTTGTGGCCGGTACTCGCCAAAGTTGTGGATAAATTTGCGGGTCGACTTGAGGCCTTGAAAGACTCGAACTCTGTCATTCGGTTCGATCATGCTTGTCAAGCTTTCGCCGGAGATGTAATGGGCCAGATATGCTTTGAGGACGGCGAAAAATTCCTTGACGATCCCAATTTCGCTCCCGAATGGTTGTATGAAGCCATCAACCATGGTGCGAAGCTGACTTTGCGAATCAGGTTCAATCTTCACCATACGATCGTCCAAGCGCTCCCAGTAATTACCACATTTCCGTGGCTCGTCCAGTAACGATTCGCACAGTCCAGCCGCGAACATCCGCTGATCGTAATTAGTATATTGTCTCTGATCCCAGAGTCCGCGATCCTCTGGGCATATCCTGGCGGCCAGATCTTCAACGAATTCAAAAAGGTTAATTGATCGCCAATCATGCCAATCATCATAATTGCTAAGTATATCAACGCAGGTAGCGCTACAGCACGTTCGTCAAGCCAAAAAGGAAAGATTGGAGAGTTCCATGTCGAAGCGCGACATCACCAAAGGCGCCGTTTCCTTGTTTCACCATATTCTCGACAGCGATTTGCCGGAGTCCGAGCTGTCGGACGACCGGTTAGCTAAGGAGGCACAAATACTGCTAGGTGGTGGGACTGCCAGCACTGCGCGAACCATTGGGTACATCTCGTACTATGTATTGGCAAGACCCGAAATTCGATCCAGACTCCAGGACGACCTCAAGGAAGTTATGGGTACTTACCCGGAGCAGATTCCGACCCTGGCAGAATTGGAGAGACTGACGTATCTCCAAGCTCTTATCAAAGAGGGCTTACGGTAAGTTCGAAGACGGCCACGTACGATACGAGAGCAACTGGCTCGCTGAACATTGTATCTAGTCACAGCTATGGAATCATGCATAGACTGCCTCGCTGCTCACCTGATGTACCCATTCAATATAAGGAATGGACTATACCTGTTGGCGTGAGATAAGGCACTCGATCTGGTCGAGAAAAGGCCGCTAATTCGACCACTTAGGTTCCTGTCGGCATGTCCAGCTACTTCATGCATACTGACCCCGCGGTCTATGAAAATCCTTTCGAATTCGATCCTGAGCGTTGGCTTGGTGAAGTTCATCCAGATATGAAGCGTAATCTTGTCGCATTCAGCCGAGGCTCTCGTAATTGCCTAGGAATGAAGTGAGTAGCCCAACACGCGTTGATTTGAACCGTCTGAACTCTGAATATAATTGATTTGCGAACAATCTTGTAATTTCCTGGATATCAATCAACTTAGCTGACAAAGAATCGATTCTTGACAGTCTCGCTTATGCGGAACTGAGCCTGGTCATTGCTGTTTTGTATAGGCCGGGAGGACCACAGTTCGAGCTTTTCGAGACTGATGAGAGCGACATCATCCATGTCCATGACTTCCTGCACCCGCTCCCAAAGTTAGACACCAAAGGATTCAAGATCCTGATTCGTTGAGCTCCAAGTACACGGATCATCACTTGCCTCGGATAAACCTGATCAGGGAAAGGAAATGGATAAGGATGAACGTATGATAGCCCGTTTCAGGACAACAAGTGATTGTGAGTGCTACGAGAGGATCTTTTGTACTGATTTGTTTTCAATTCGGGCTCCCACGTATTCACGTCGTTCCGGGCCTCCATTTTGTCTGGGGCGAATTCATCGCCATACCCAGCCACACTACGTGGGCAAGGTATAGTCGAAGATTATAGATTCCTTGATTATGAGCGACTAAAACGGCTTTTCTTGCATCTCTTCACAGACTTCTGATTTCAAGACTCGCTAGGAGGTCACGACCGACCGCAGACCTCAAGCTAGGGTCCTTTAATAATCATCAACTATAGTCGTCGCTTTGCCCTTTAGCAACAAGTCATGGAATGTGAGAATTACTCGATTCGTTTGATCGCTGTATCGTCACAAGGACGATAGGTTATGCCATGAATGGAACACTATGGTAGGCAGCTGAAGGCTGAGATTCTCAGTGATCCAGGCATTCGATTAGTCGAATTAGCTCTGACGAACTTGACGATGAGGTTGCCTGTCTACCTACCCTGCACCACAAATCATGCACAAAAGCGCCAGCGGCTTGCGTGTTGAAGATTCCACCAGCTGACCGGGACATCTCCATCACAGAATTTCAATTACCTACGCATCAATCATGAGACGTAGCTGCCACGTTCCTGCAGCACATATATTATTATACAAATGTTTTGATACGACTATGATAATCCGTACTAAGTAATAAGTTACGCGTTGAACGGACCATCAGCAGGAAGAGACTTACATCTTATCCATGTTAAACCCATTCCTCATCCATGTCACGAAGCGCAGCGGGTTCGTGACTTGTGCAGGCGCAAAACTGATTCATTCGGTCAGCCATGGGTAAAGTATCATAACCATCTCCTCGGGTTCTTCCCGCCTGATTGCTACGTTTTGGCCGGCAACGAGATGGCGAAGCCTTCATCGTTATGAGCTGGCATCATTCATCGTAGAGGCGGTAAAGTCCGCAGCGCCGGCCGGTCCGTAGACAGAGCGCAGGAGGGCATCCGGAAGATTAAAGACCTGCCCCCGCAGTCATCTTCTGCAGCAGCCGGATGCATTCATCGCTGCGGAGCTATTTAATCTATTCACTCGAAGGCGTTCAGGAGGGGAAATTGGGACATGCACATGCTTTTAGAGAGTGGTGTGAGTAGCAGGCTTCAGATTGGTAGTATTCATACATTAGGTTGATAGCATTGATTCTTCACCACATCTAGCCTTGCGCATAGCTGAGTCATGAATGATCAAGTAGGTGTGTTCACTGGCGCAGCCAGATGTCTGGGAGCAGAAGAGAGAATGCCACAGTTTTGATGAAGGTACTATCACAAGATGTCGCCACACTACCGAAACTAACAGGGCAAAGAACTACACGCGATGTGTAAGCTCAACCCAAAGCGGCGGCTTATCCCACAGCAAGTACGCCTTCTGCTGCGTCCAGTCGTTGCTTTCTCGACATAAGGTCATATCAAAATGCCACATCATGCGGGCCAAGATGGACCGCATCTCGAACCATGCAAGGCTATCATCAACCCACAGAGTCAGCATGGGAGGTTGCTAACGCTATTGGATTTTTCTAGGCCCTTACTTACTTTTTCCCGAGACAGTTCCGAGGTCCCATGGAGAACGGCTGTAAAGCAGCTTTTTGGTCGTTACGGTAACGCTCAGGGGGTTCAGGGAGCCATCGTTCTGGAACGAATAGGTCCGGGTCTGCGAAGTTGGTGCCAGTGTGGTAAGTGGACCACTGGTGTACACCGACGGAGGTCTTATCAACGCGTTAATGGGAAGCTTCCATCTCTTTAGTACAGGCAACTTACATTCGCAGGTACAAATTGCCCATCAATAATCTCACCATCTGGTCCCGTCACGCGAGGTAATGATGCTGGGACGGGCGGATACATGCGTAGGGATTCTGTCAAGACGGCTTCCATATACGGAAGTAGACCTGGGTTCCCTACCGACAGAAGAGACATTTCTTTGCCGCTCTTGAACGCACCTCGTACCTCGAGCTGAAGCTTTTTCAACACGGCAGGATTCGTTAGGAGTTGATAAGTCGCCCCGCTCAACAATGTTGCTGTCGTTTCCGAACCCGCCACCAGCATGATACCCGAGTTGCCGATTATCTCTTGTCGCGTCATACCCCGTTCGTCGTTGAATCGCAGGATCTATGCGGTTCATCAGCAGAGGCCCACCCATCCACATTGGCTCAGGTCTTACATAGCTTGTGACGTCTTTTCGATCAACATCGTTGTCCAGACGCTTTTCAGTCTGCTTCCTGGTGAAATCGAAGTGTGATTTCCTTTTGTCGGCCATTGAGGGGACTGCCAACACCATAAACTTGAAAATGCGATCGATGGCTGGATAAGTTGCTGCGAAACTCATGACGCTTAGGAATTTAACCGACTCAAACATATTTCTATGGTAATCAGAGAACGATCAGATAAGCGAGATATGGCAGTATACCTCATCCAAATGTGATAATCACCATTTTGAAGGGCATGGAAGGAGTCACCAAGGACCAAGTCTCTATCGATCCAGTGAGTATGTCTTCTTGCCTGATCAATGATACTAATGATGCATCGACGAACCCGATTATGTCGAAAGTAGTGAAGTTATACCACGACATAATATCAACCTTCCCATTAGTCGAGCCGTCGATTTGCTCTTGCAGTCTCGAGACAAGCAAGTCGAAATAGCTAATAAGGATAGGCTCTTGTTCTCGTAGGGCGGTCTCAGAGAATCCATGTGATAGTAGCTTTCGAATGCGGGCATGATCAGCATCGTTCGCCGCTACAGTCATCAATCATCAATACCGACCAAAGCCATCATGGAAATACTTTACCAATGATATCAGGCGCAGGACCTGGTTGATAGATTCGTTTATCTTTGGCTAATTGCCCCTTGCCGGTCCTTTTTCCGTAGATGTCTGATTTGCGTTAAACAGCACGGTCCAATATATGGGTAGCAAGTGAGAATCTGTAAAACCTTTCCATGCTTGGGCCGTATTGAAAGACAGGGCATTGGGCATTATCCGCACAACATTGCCATATTTCTCATGGAGCCTATGAGTATTGATATGAGAATTGCCTCTGAACATGGACCAGCACTCTAGGAGATAGAGTGCTGCCCTCGAAGCAGGCCCTGGGTCATGATTAACGAGAGTTCGAAACCGCTGCAACTGCGTGTTACGCAAATACCAGGAAATTTGGCCAAAGGGTGAAAGTAGACGTTGTAGATGACCCCTGCGACTGAGGGAACGAGGAACTACTGCGATCAGTATCTTGCTCTTCTGATTGTACGACGTTGAGCTTACGCAAACAGCCATCCCAATGAGCGCGGTACCAAAATTGGAGAAGGGTTGCAACAGCGAGATGTTAAGGAGAGCCATGTCGAAGATGAAGGCTTGACTAGGTGGAACAATTGATCGTTGGTTGACGACTTACTCTCTTGTGAGAGTTTTTGCCCGCCCGACGTGGAAGAGAATCTGGGACCACAGAAGCAACTTGCTTTGAGACAACTCAAGCAACAATCCAGGAGGAGAAGGGGCATGTCTCTCTCTTGACTAGGCCTTATCGCGTGCGTGAGCTGCATAAACGACGCGGGAACGAAGCAGTAATTTTTAGAACGCTATCCGGAAAGCTACTAAACTTCGATCGAATGGAAGACGTGTGCCTGAGCTGCTTATACGACACGGGAACGAAGAAAAGCCATTGGAAGACTCGCCCTCTGACACAGGTTCTAGGCTTAAGCTGGACGTAGATGCTTACCGCTTATCTGAAACAGTAAAGATTGGTGTCGAGAGTCAAAGCTTCACACCTTCTCGTCTTCTGGTATCTATCTCCGACAACGTATCGTTCATTTCGCAATCTCTGGCCCTGAGTAAACCTATAGCAATGCAGTATCTTAGCCTTCTCGTAGCGCGCCTGACGCAATGCTTACTTCCACGCTGAGACGAAATACTTCATGGAAAATAAATTGTTGTTCTAAAGCAGCCTATATGATCTGCCAGCGCTCCTGACTTGTCGTAATTTGCTTTTACTCACGTTCTGGAATCGTTTCCATTGAACTCAAACCGCTTGTAGAGGCTCCCACTGATCGTTCAGCAGTCGATAGCTCGACAGAGCAATGGATTTTCGGTACTCAGATCTAATTGACCCTTCTACCTACGAGACAGAAGGACTCTGCGATGGCATCCCACTTCGTATGCACCGAGAGCCTTCGAAAGAGAACATTGGTGCTATTCGAGCTCAAAGTGACTGGACCAGACTAGTTGGCCCTGTCGGTTATTATAGAGGTGGCTTGGGTGCACCGTACAGTTTCTTGCGTGTTTCTGTGCCAGAGTGCATTCCGGAGCGTTTGGAAATCATTTCTTATGCCAACGAGTTCGCTTTTCTCTACGACGGTAAGTGCAAACTGATGGCTCGAGGTAAATATATCAATCACTGATGACACAGATGTTATGGAGAATATTGACCCAGATAAGGTAGACCCACCGATCCTGAGCGGCCTCTAATTTTGATTGATGATATTTCAGGGCATCGAAAGCGAGCGACGTATACTAGATGTATTTGGCGACGACGTATTGTCTCTAGACGCAGGCCCAGCGGCTTCGACCAACGGTGCCAAGTCTAAGGTCTGTGGACAGAAACGAATACAGTCGCAAATCCTTGCGGAGATGTTAGCACTGGACAGAGAACGCGCTTTGACATCGATGCAATCATGGGCGACCTTCGTCCGACTGTCTGCGAGTCGTCGGCGATGTCTGCCCTTTGCAAGCCTAGAAGAGTATCTTCCGTACAGAATAATCGATGCTGGCGAAATGTGAGTCCTCATAGAAGGATAAATAAAAATATCTCTCACATAGGTTCAGGATATGGTTTGGGACAGTGACGTTTGGAATGGCACTCACCATTCCCGAGGATGAAATGGATCTATGCAAGCGACTTGCACGGCCCGCTTTTGCTGCTTTCGGTTTGACTAATGACCTCTTCTCCTGGGACAAAGAGCGCGATGAAGCCAAACAGCGAGGGGATCCCCATCTCGTGAACGCTATCTGGGTTCTGATGGGAGAGCTATCAATCTCGGAGAGTGAAGCCAAGGTGGTATGCCGAGATAAGATCAAGGCGTACGTTGCCGAGTACCTGATCATCGTCCAAGAAACCAGGATGAAATCGGAGCTAAGTCAGGACCTTCGAACCTACATTGAAGCTCTGCAGTACAGTATCAGTAGAAACGTGGTCTAGAGCATAGACTGCCCCCGATACCACCCGAAGGCTTCTTACGACTCCGCTACGCTATCTATGATAGAGGCTGTGGCTCTGATAGCACAGGAGAGCTTCTAAAATAGTAACGTCGCGGAGTCAGGATGTACTAGATCGGTACAGCCAGCATCTGTTGTCGTGTTATTCTAGCTGGTAATACCCTGGATTTGAAAATGATGTTCGAGTGGTAAAGTACGATGGGCATGCGTGAAATCCATTCGTATTGCAGTGAAGTTGAAGTAGCATCAGTCAGCTGAGAGCACTATCGGATGGATATTCGATGCATTCAAACCGAAATTGCTACTTTGATATTATTGTGCATCCCCAGAACGTGTAGAACGAGTAGGGCAGGAGGGTCCCGACCTTCGGCTGGTTGTCTAGCGAGCCGTAAGTAAAGTAGGCAGGTGCTGCCGGCTTAGACCGTTAAACGACTTGGGAACGAAGGAATAGCTTAATCGTCATCTCAAGAGATGCTAAACTTCGATCGACCTTACCTGCATTCCGCGCGTGCGTGGGCTCCTTAGATAAACGACGCGGAAACGAAGGAATTCCCAGGTGACTTCCGAGCACAACCAGAAGTAGGACTAGCAAGCAGAATGACAGACTCTGCCAGTCGCGCAGACCGCATTCGCTCAACAGCCGAGTCCTTTTGCAAAGCTTTCGTCTCCGGCACGGCACCCACTGAGATTCTGGACAAGTACTTCACGTCTAACGCCAAGATTCATGAACATGGGCCTTCATGGGCCACAAAGAGATTGCCATTTCTAGGCAAGACTTTCCAGGGGCGACGCCAGCCGGAGTCAAACAAAGATCGCAAAACTTCAACTCGCAATACATGCGATGACTATTACGATCTTCTTACCTCCACGCTCTCTTTCCACCCTACGGACAAGACATTACCGTCAAGCGATCAATTTGTAATCGACGCTAACGCAGTGGGTCCGGAGAGCGGAAGGATGGGTGTTGCGACGGTCAAGCTGCGGGCAGAGTTCAAGAGTGTGAAGACCGGGAGGGGGTGGGAAGAGGACTTCGTGTATGTGCTGAGCGATTTTGACCATGAGGGGAGAATTGGGAGACAGGAGCTTTGGGCGGATCCTTTGAGTGCTTGGTTTGCTGTTGGGGCTTAATGGGGACCCTTGGACGAGCAAGAAAGCTGTATCCTATCCATTATGAGCTTAAGCTCATCCATTTCCTGGGTCTGTCTGGAGTCATCATTGTAATACAGCATAATGTACCCCCATGAAAGTCATGTGATAGGGCGGGCGATAGTATCCAATAGTGCAACTATCATGTGAAGCGAGCAGTCCAACTTGACTCACCTCTATCCTTCTGAAAGCTCAAACCCGACCTGGAAATAATTGAGAAGCATTGCATGAGGTACTCATTTAGGACCTACGCGCGACTATCGCAGATCTCACGGTCACCGCCCGCATCTAATCGAAGACCTACATACCCTAACCTCTTATTTCACCACTCCGCAAGCCTTTGGACGGAAAACGAAGAGATGGGGAAGGACAAGGCACAAATGTCGCTGAAGACACCCAAGGGGACGCAGGACTGTAGATGCTGCCAGCTTATCGTATAGTGAAGATTGATTGCTGACCATCTACAGGGGAGGGAAAGGACATGGTCATCCGTGACCGTATCTTCTCTACAATAGCTACGGTCTTCAAACGTCACGGAGGAGTGACAATAGACACGTACGATCTCGGCTCCAATTCATCGTGTCTGGCGACCTGCTGATTCTCTTCGTAGTCCTGTCTTCGAGCTTCGCGAGATCTTAGCAGGCAAGTACGGAGAAGACAGCAAGCTTATTTATGACCTACAAGATCAGGGCGGCGAACTCTGCTCTTTACGCTATGATCTTACTGTTCCATTTGCGCGATGGCTTGCCATGAATCCTCAAATTCAAAACATAAAGCGATACCACATTGCAAAGGTTTACAGGAGAGATCAACCAGCCATGACAAAGGGGCGAAAGCGAGAATTTTATCAGTGCGATTTTGATATTGCAGGCAGTTACGATCCAATGCTACCAGATGCGGAAATTTTGAGAATTACCTATGAGATTTTTCAAGAGCTTGGTTGGGACGGCAAATTTAGCATCAAAATAAATCACCGAGGCATATTAGACGGCGTATTTGCAGTGTGCGGTGTTCCTGCCGAGAAAATAAGAGCAATAAGTAGTGCTGTCGATAAATTGGACAAGTCACCGTGGGAAGAAGTACGGAAGGAAATGGTCGAAGAAAAAGGTCTTTCAGAAGATGTTGCAAATAAGATTTGGGAGTATGTACAAAACAAAGGTGGTGTCGAGATCCTCGAAAAATTACAGAAGGACGGATCTTTGAAAGACAACCAAAGCATGCAAAAAGCCCTTTCCGACATGGAAATCCTATTCCGCTATCTGGCCGCCTTCAAAGTCCTTCCATTCATCGAATTCAACCTCTCCCTTGCCCGCGGCCTCGACTATTATACTGGTGTCATTTACGAAGTCGTTACTGAAGGCTCTGCCCCTTCTTCATCAGGTACTGCTAAAACCCTCCAACGCTCCGCGAAGAAAGCAGCAAACTCTTCGAAACCCCCCGCTTCCAACAATCCTGACGACGAAGACCGCTCATCAGATCCATCGGTTGGCGTGGGCTCAATAGCAGCGGGCGGTCGCTACGACAACCTTACCGAGAAGTTCAACCCCCGTGCTTTAGTTCCATGCGTTGGCATATCCTTCGGCGTAGACCGGATCTTTTCCGTCACAAAAGCACGGATGGACGCCTCAGGCGGTACAGAGAAAGTGCGTCTCAACGAAGTAGACGTCTTCGTAATGGCCTTCGGCGGTAAGGGCTTCGAAGGGATGCTAGAAGAACGGATGAACATCGCTCGCACGCTCTGGGAAGCCGGCATCAAGGCCGAGTTTTCATACAAGGTAAAGCCTAAATTACCTGCACAGTTCAAGGCGGCTGAGGTAGGAGGCGTGCCTTTTGCTGTTATTATAGCGGAGGATGAGCAGAGAGAAGGGAAAGTCAAGATCAAGGAGTTAGGATTGCCAGAGGGTCATCCGGAGAAAGAGGGTGTCTTGATCAAAATTGACGATTTGGTGCAAGAAATGAAAACCAGGTTGTGGAAGAAAGCCAGAGAGGAGGGCATCGACAGTGTGGGCAGCATCACCGCAGAGGCAAATGGGTTGAAGATCGGGACCCAGGATTCAACTATGGAAGTGAGAGGAGAGGATATGCCCAGAACAGGGAACGACGGCGTATAATCGGGTATCGTCTAGAGGTCAAGACGTGTAAAATTGCTTTGCTTCGCTTGCAAGGTCAACATAGCATTAGCATCGGAGTTCTCAGGTCGCTCGATCAGGGCCTACGGCCAGGCTTTGGAATGTTTAGATGGTGCCGCTTGCTTCACATCAGGTCGCCAATTCACTCTAGGAACCTCACTGTTACATGACTCTAATACCCTAACCTTCCAGCAATTTTGCACTACCTACTTTCATCTACATATTGCATCAAACATAACCTCTAAGCAGGATCATAAAAATAGTCTTCTACGATACCATATAAGGCCTGACCAACACGCAAGCTCTGTCTGAGCTCAAGCTAAGGTGAGGGCCCAGGAAAGTTAGCCCAAAACTGAACTGACAGATTTCAGATGGATCAATTTATCAAGATTGATTTGAATGGGCCCAAACTCCTCACCATTACCCACAAAGCTGTCCAAAACGGTCTTCCCATCCCTTCTCTCCCACTCACGCTTACCATAAAACGTATCAAGATTGGGCAAAATTCATTTCCTATGCTCAAAGTGGATTCGGACTCGCTGCCCCTGTGTATGAATCCTATTGGTCCAGGAAGTGAATTCGAGATTCTGGACTCCGAGGGTCATTCGTTGTACACCTGGCGACTCCAGGACGATGGGCGCTCCAGCCAGCCTGAACCTCAAGTCACTTCTACTCCAGATGAACCCATCGAAAACAGGTCAAACGCTCAAGTCGACGCAGCAGACAGTGCAAGCGGGGCTGACGAGCCACAACCAACATCCACCCCCTCCAAGCCTACACGAAGTCGGAAGAGCCTACGTCTACTCGAAAGGGAGAAACCGAAGGAGAAACCGAGCTTGCTGAAAGAAGAAAGGGAGTTGTTATTCTTCGTCCTTTCGAAACTATTCGCCCAAATGTGCAACTACTTCCGATTGCTCTTCTGGGAACCCGTTGACCCAGACGAGATGGACCTCCCGACCTACAGACGCATCATCAAACAGCCCATGGACCTCCATTACATGGAGGTCAAGCTCATTGAGCAGCATTATTCTTCCACTCAAGGTTTTCGGGACGATTTCGAGCTGATGATCAGAAATGCGGAATTATTCAATGGGCGTAACCATCCAGTAACTCTAATGTCGCACCGAGTCGAAGAGGCTTTCAGATCTCTGATGGATGGTGGCTCGCAGTGCCCCAAGCTTGAATGTGGTGAAGCGGACTGTAGGGACTGCGGGAAATTGGGGAAGGAGAACAAGGCTGGAAGGGGCGAGAAGAGGCCTGTGGCAGCTGAAACGTCCCGCTCAGATCATGTAGCGAAGAGGAAGGCTTTCAGAATGGAATCCGAAAAACAGGATAAACATTTGGAAGCAGTAGGGTTGAGGGATTGGTAATGGCTCGGCAAATGGTGTTTATGGTTCCAAGTCGTGAGGTAGGAGATGTCACTCGTCAGCTGTGAGCAAGGAGTGGTCTGATATGGAAAGCATGTTACCCGTCTAAGGGCTGCTATGGCTCACCCCAAGTCAATATAGGTGTCAGACCAGCTCATGGTCATACTTGTCATCTGAAGTCGCTAACATACGATGGCTAAGCCGTGAACGTCACACCAGTCCTTCGTGACCGTGATCGTCATCCGTTTCAACAAACCTTCAAAGTCGGCCCGAGGATCCCACGCAGAAAATTCAATACCCTCCAAAGACGTAAAAGCATATTGGTATCATCGCTCCCTCATCATCAACAAAAACCCGGCTCAAAAAGCGCTTCGCCCCCACAAGCCACCTCCACCAGACCCCAAACCGCCCGAAAGCTACAGCTCCCCCAGCGCCCGCGCACAAAGCTCCCGATACCTCTCGGGATCAAACCTCTCCCTGACCCACCCCCTCGCCCTCCCCCTCTCAATGCTCGCCCTCAACTCCCGGCTCCTCGTCTCCTCCCCTTCCTCATCCAGCGCCCCGAAGCCCCCATTCGAACTCGCGAATCTCCGCAACTTGGGCCGATTCATCTGCGCTTCTTCCGCGGCTTGGATTAGGATATCGACGACTTCGATGTGCGCGATCAGCATGTTCGCCAGGGTGATTAGGTGGCCGTGGTAGCGGTCCAGGGCGCGGTTTTGGAGCCAGAGGGTGGAGGAGGTGGAGAATGTCACGGAGAGCGGGCGGGAGGGGGTGCTATTTAGATCGGACGGGATAATTTGCGAAGGGGGTGTGGTTGGTTGGGTGGTATAGATGGAGGTGGTGGATGGGTTGAAGGTGGGCGTCTTGGGGATGCGGAGGGGGGAGGGGCGCAGACGGCGTTTCGTGGTTGGGGTGAGGCTTGATGAGGAGGCGAGCGAATAGTTCGGGGAGGAGAGGTTGAGACTGCTGCTTATGGACGGGGAGGGCGTAAGGGTGGGCGGCTTTTGCTGGGGTTCGGGTTGGGTTTCCGTAATCGAGCCTGCTGAAGAGGCGGAGGAAGGGTAGAAGGGAGAGCTTGGGGGACTGGGTCGGGGAGTCGTGTTGCTTGTGGAGGAGGCCGAACTTGGGGAAGACTTTTCGGAAATTGTATCGAAGCTGTGGTACTGCTTCTGCTGTTCGTCGAGCGGATCCTCTAAGGTTGGCATTATTCGGGATGCCGCCTGGTAGCTCCTCTTAGCCTCTTCGAGGAGGGGGATCTTTGTGGTAGATAGGTTGTGCGTCAGGCGAGCAATGGCCTCATTGGATAGCGCGGCGTAGAAGTGGAGGAAAGCGGCGTACAACGGATGAAGCTGTGCCTTGATTAGAAGTGGAAAATACTTGTTTAACACGGTGCTTACTGAGTGATTGCTCTCGAGGAGTCTGTTGCAGCGGGCGAGACATGGTTTCCATTGATTCTTAAAGTAAAGTAGCTTGACTCGTTGAAGTGCGATTTTCCATTCGCGGGACGTCTGAGGCTCTTCGGGCTCGGGAATGACCATGGATGTAGAAGAGGGCAAAGGCTTCTTCGACTTGTTTGGCGTCATCGTTCTGTGTATTGGTCTTGGAAAATGATATTGATAGAGTAATTCCAGGTTGCATTCGACGAAGGAGCTCGAAATCCTAAACGAGCGTGGTAATTGAGAGATATTTTGGTTCGGGAGTCTCAGACAACAATGTCAAGGGGGCCAGGGGTGAGGTAGCGACCGAAGACTAAATGGAATTGTTTTGGTCACGGGGACTAGTGACAAAAAGAGATGATAACAACGTCGTTGTTGTGGTTTGGGAAGTAAACAAATTTTGTGTTGATCGGGCTCATTCATGAGAAACAGCGGATTCCCGCCTCCGGAAAGAGGTCGTAGGACCTCGATAACGACCTCAGTAGCGAACGATATTGAAAAAGAGAGTAGAAAGTGACAAAGCATATGAGGAAGAAATCCTCAAGGCTTCGCAGTCGTTGAGCCCTGTCTATGTTCGAAGTTTGTTTTTGCATTGGCATTCAGGTCAAGATGAGGAGAATGACGAGAAAGACGGGAGACAGTTGGGAATATGATACTCGACCTGTCAGTAGGAAATTGACGAGCCATACGAATGATATTGCGCAGCAAACATGCGTCGACCAGGGTTGCGAATTTGCTATTGATCCTGTCCAAGCACAGTCCACCCGACAGATTGAGCGAAGCCCGCATCGGAAAATCCATGGTGCACGCAACACGTTGCTCAAAAACCCAGACGATGGTTGCCGGTAGCGAGGACATGCATATGCAAAGGTATACTAGATTGAAATCTAGATGAACAGGTGCAGAAAAGGATGCTGAAAGTGGAGTCCAATGTCGTGAACTCGCGTTTTTGGTCATAGCTCTTGGCAACGAAACCCTGCAGGGCGGCCTTACCCCTGCATCAATTCGTACAGAAATAGATGGATGGGATGGTCCAGATTGAACAGGGAAATATTAAACGTTCGTCACGTCAATGATGCCTTGCATATGCAGGTCCAGAACTCTCTTCTACATGTAATCGGCCATTGCCCCCAACAGCAGCCTCTGGTGCTTCTCCACCACCTCTCTCGTCCGAGTCAGAACCCCAGCAGCCAGCATCCTCACTCTATCACCCTCTTCGCTACCTCCTCCAATTTTCTCGAACACTGTCTGTACCCATTCCTGCGTTTCCAGTAGTTCTTTACCGTGCTCATCTGCTATACTTCGATGGTTGTTTTCGTTGACATCAAGCAATGTCAATAACGCAAAGAGCAGTCCCTCTAGTACGGGTAAATCACCCGCATGTGAACGCAGTGACAGCAGCAAATCCCATACTTCAGCAGTTACTTGTAAAATGGACGATATTGAGCTTCCTGCGGCGTGCAGAATCAAGGAGAGCGTCTTCAGATAGAGAGTGAGAAGAAAAGGAGAAGAGTGCACAGTCTGATCCCCGCTGTTGCGAACCAACAATGTTAGTCCAAACACAATAATCTCAGGACGTCTTTGTAGAAATGCAAGAGACTCACTAGGCCTGAGCGTGCATGCGCCAAAGTCCGGTCAACGGAAAAATGAATCCTTCAGCGGCCATTTTAGCGAGCGAATTGGCGACAGGCTTCTCTCGCTTCTTCTCGACAGCCATTCGAGATGAGAAAGTTCGAACTTTCAGTGCTGAAGGCCCCGACAGCTGTTCTGCTGCCTCAAGCGCCATCGGCTTGATCATGCTCTTCTCAAGTCGCTCAGATATATCGTCTACTGGCTTAGCTTCTATAGCGTATATCTTGTGTAATTTGTCTGGTAACAATTTTGATGGAAATGGATTCCTTGAAGATGTATCCGCGCCGGTAAGCGACGAGTCCTCTTTTTGTAAGCCTGCCAACTCGCGCGCTCCCAAGCCTAGAGTTGTCAGTACGGAGGCCCTCTGGCCGACCGAATAGTCGCCGTTGAAAAACGTTCTTGAGAACCATTGAGCCATTTTTAGAGGTTGCGCTAGCAGCACTGCTATCATCCCGCGCAAGCGCATCTGCTGGAAATCGTCCATGTTGTATTTGTCGCCCAGTCCAATCAGATAGGTGGCTAGCTCTTCGATGTGTTCTGATACCTCTGAGCCAAAGCCAGCTTTTCGCCGTATCAAATCTGAAGCGTGACTCAACGCAAGCTTATGTCGGTCGAAGTTCTCAGTGTCTCGTAGGCCTGCAATCAAGTCACGTATGTACCTTCGCTAACGTTAGTGAAGACTTATTCACCACTTTGGAGAACTTACACCGGTGCAGAAGGTCTATCTCGTTGCACTAGAGTTGGGTCTTCATCGTCGTCGGAAGCGTCCGAGTCTGGCTTTTCGTACATCACAATATCCTCATCCTCCGACTCTGAATCAACGTCTACTTCTTCTATAGCTACTATTCGCGATGCTGTGCCTGTCTTAGAAAGGGATTGATTGTTGCGCTTGTCGAGATTGAGGCTTTGGTTGTCGACAGCGGATAGCTTCTTTGTAGGAGCTACTTCTGCAATGAGGTCTTCCAGAGAGCCTACAGTATCTTGGATCGTGGTCAAACTTCTGTACCATTTTCCTTCAGCAGTATCTGTCTCTTCCGCGGAGAATTTCATCCTTTTTCCTTCTACATCGACGAGCTCTGATACTGCATTTCCAGTTAGCATACCAAGTAAGGTAGCTCGTTCGGATGATGCTGAAAGTCGATTGGAGATTGCATTGAGATAGTTACTTGACCGAGATTGCTGGGAGAGGTAGATGGGATTCATGCGATGTATATAACCAGCAACAATCAGTAGTATCTGAGTAGTCACTTCCTACGATCAGCATGGAAATGCTAATGAAGAATGCAGATCCAAACCTTCCTGCTGCAGTAGCGGTGCGTGCTTAATATATAACTTGTCGCCGAACAATGAGAGTGCCTTCTCAAAAACTATCTTTAGGTGTCCTGTGATGTCTTAGCATAGACTCGCCTACAAGAAAACCTGTGTACCTTCATCCCGCGCAAGGACCGCGATAACGGCCCTATGCACTTTGATCCCTTGACCGGCAGCGGCCGCGCTGCTGCTTGTCAGCCATTCGCACAGGCACTCGCTTAAAGTGTGATTGTCTGTGGTCAGGCTAAAGAGTAGGCCTGCGACTCCTTTCGAAACTTTGGACCAGCTATCTTGCCGGTACCCATCCAAAAGGTCCTGATCATGGCTTTGAATTCGCCTTGACGTGATACGCAATACTGAGTGAAGAACGCTTCTCTGCTCATTGACAGTTAAGCTTTCAAGGGTTTGCCGATAGACGTTCAGATCGCGTCCGTTTCCAGCAAGGGCGCTCGAGAACACTGCTCCAACGACGTTGTCTAGGTGGAGTTTAGAGAGTGATTCTTGAACGGGAAAATAAGCCTCACCAGAGTAACCCAGCACGAGGGCTTTGCTTAGCATCTGCGTCACCGCTTTCCGATTTTCCTCATTACTGACATCCACGTGCTGAGTCATGTACTGAATGGTACTTCCCAGCCATTTGGCATACTCTGCGCCGTTCCCAAGCCAGCCTCCTTCCTTGAGGACAGAGCTGGAGTCTCTTGTGACCTCGTCTGCTCGAGCCGCTAGAGATAGTATCCTACCTGTAGCTAGCAGAGACACAGCTTCTTTCCAGAAAAGGAGTCTCTTAGCGGGGACCGAGACAAAGGAAAATAAATCTTGCCAAAGGTCGTGAGCGAACGCGGTCTTCTTCAGGACTTTTTGGAGAAGGCCACTCAAATCGATCACGTTGCGTACCTGACTGTCCTTTTCAGGTTGCGTCTGGCTTTGACAATTGTTTAACAGCAAACCCAGCCGGTTCGCAATAGTGCTGATGCCCGTGACGCTGCTTAGACATCGTATCAAAGAGTCTCTTACTTTGGTATGGGAAGTATCACGAGCGGCCTCCAAGACACTCCAATAAGTTGGAAGAATGACATTCACTAAAACAAAGAGGACTTGCGCAGACTTTGAGTTTGATACTTTGATGTTGGACGCATCATCTTTCAGAAAATGCGATTCAAACCAACGTAGTGTATGCCTAAGGGTTTCGATGCCGGGCTCAGACTTCAGAGTCGCGATAGCATCGTCGAGAGTCTCGAGCTTTGTCTCAGAGACCTTCTTCAGACTAGAACTGACAGGCACCAGAAGGTCCTCGCGGCGCCATGTTGTGGAAGTACTTGTCTTCACTGGGGTGATCAATGCTTCCATGACGCTGAGTAGCTCGCATACATCTCAGGCAGTCACTTGACTGTCTACGGTGTGATCAAGATTTGCTCGACTGTCCGGCGCCAAATGTTCTCGACAAAGCTAATGCAAGGCTGTTATCGATAAGATGAATGCCAAGGCCGCATCATAGCTCTGACGATGTTTTGTGTTTTCGAATCTACAGTATGTGACGAGAATGAGAATGTAATTGATCACTCAAGGTGTTTTCAATCGACTCAAAGTTTCTGTGATGCCAAGATCTTTCAGCGTGCCTGATGATTCATGAGCCTATTCACGACATACTAACCTTTAAAATCGCCGACCTTAGCTTTTCTAGAGCTCACCGGAAGCAGAGTGATCGCATCTGTACGATGGCCAGTCCAATCTTACCTGTCGAGAAGCTAAACCAGCTTAGCATTACAGATATGGCAGCTGTAGCAGCTCCTACATTACCAAATGGAGTGGAATCATCAAGGGAGCGATGGTGAGAGCAAAAGCTCGCTCTGCGATGGGGAGACTCCAACCTGACAGCTTCCAGGAGACATCTAGATAGCATCATAACCAAGGGAGGTCCTTTTACAGACCCTGATTCAGACCTCGGTCAGGGGACGATCTCAAGATTAGAAGCAGCAAAGGTTTTGTCAGTGAGCATACTCAGCCCTTTCATGGGACTATCCACTGACCTGTTCCTAGAGTAATGTAGGCTTCCCTCTATATATGGATCAAGTACTCGAAGCTAAGAATTCCTAGTGGAGCTGGAGGTCTAGGATGCGAGATCCTCAAAAACCTGGCCTTGTCAGGCTTCAAGGATATTCATGTCATCGATATGGGTATAATCCACCTCAAGTTACGAAGTGGAGACAAGGTTAATCATTTCCAGATACTATCGACGTCTCAAATCTCAATCGACAATTTTTGTTTCGGGAGGCAGACGTGGGTAAATCGAAAGCCGAAGTCGCTGCTGCTTTCATTGAGAAGAGGGTAAAAGGCGTCAAGATAACACCCTACAACGGCAAGATCCAAGACAAGGATGAAGACTATTACATGCAATTTCAGCTTGTTTTATGCGGTCTCGATAGCGTGGAAGCACGACGATGGATAAATGCGACGCTTGTCGGCATGGTCGACCCTGAAAACCAGGATAGCTTGAAACCACTGATTGATGGAGGAACAGAAGGTAGTCTGACGGCAGCTAAATGATCGATGGAAGTCCCTACTAAAGCGTCTGTAGGGTTCAAGGGCCAATCTCGAGTCATCCTCCCCACAATCAGCTCCTGCATCGAATGCCAACTTGACCTCTCACCACCACGCGCCGCTGTACCTCTCTGCACCCTCGCCAACATTCCACGCCAACCGCAACACTGCATCGAATGGGCGAAGATAATTGCTTGGGAAGAACACCGCAAAGGGGATGTAATTGATACCGACGATCCCGAACATATCACCTGGCTCTACCACAAAGCCCTGGACCGTGCCCATGAGTTCAAGATCCCTGGAGTAACTTATTCTCTCACTCAAGGAGTAGTCAAACACATCATCCCCGCAATTGCATCCACAAACGCCATCATTGCCGCCAGCTGCTGTAATGAAGCACTCAAGATCGCTACAGGCTGCAATCCCTTCCTGCAGAATTACATGCAGTACACAGGCGATGCCGGCATCTACACCTTCAACATGGAGTTTGAGCAGACCCCCGACTGCCCAGTCTGCGGTAACTTACCCAAGGATCTACACGTGAACCCAGATTCCACGCTCCAGGACCTGATCGAGAGCCTAGGCACAAGGGCAGAAGCGCAACTGAAGAAACCTACGCTACGGACGGAGTCTACTTCGCTGTATTCGCAGGCACCGCCTTCGCTCGAGGAGCAGACGAGACCGAATTTGGAGAAGGTACTGAGGGATCTGGTGGCGGATGGAGAGCAGATCGCGGTGTCTGATCCGGCGTTTACGATTGATTTTAAGTTTAAGATTGTTTATCGGTCGTAGACCGCTCGCTGAGAGAGGAGAATTGGCTCTTGGGGAGCGAAAGGTCAGGGATCTGAGATCGCATTGAAGGCGTCTACTGTCCACGTGCATGGGTAGCGAGCTCTATAGAAAGATTTGGTGCAGATACTACGTCGGACTTGAGTAGTACCCTGTAGAATTACCTCAAGTTGCATGTTTCGAGGTGCACTTGTCACCCGGTTCGTCGTTTCAATTGGGATGAGCATGGCTTTTCTCTGAAAGAAAATTTCGTTCATGCCCGTAGATATACAAGATATGCTTTGAAGAAGAGCGGTTGGTTAATGTTTTGCTCCAAGGACCAGACGCCTTCACTTACGATGATGCGGATGATGTGACTGTAGAGTAGGATGTAGTCCTCTAACAGTCGTGACGACAAGGGTAGCAGATGGCCTACCACACAATGATGCGATAAGCATTAGCGAAATTTGATGCACAGTCGTGACAGGACGTCCGCGTATGGCCCGCAGAATTCAGGGCAGTTCGGAGGCGCTGCAGTATCATAGACTTTCCTCAACGAAATATGTACAATCCCCAGACGCCCAGCAGCGCATGCATTCAAATCTGCCTCTCTTCTCCGTTCCCTCGCGCTATCTATCAACCTCGCCAAACACTAAGCACGATTAGCAGACCATACCAAAATCGAAGAAACAACAAGAAACTCACCTAAATCCATAGTCCCAATAATAGCCACCGCATCAGCCAACAAATGCCCTCTCGAGATCTGATCAAAGCTGCCCAGATGCGCGAACCCGGGCGCCCGGATCTTACACCTATACGGCCTCTCACTCCCATCACTGACAACAAACACCCCCATCTCCCCCTTCGGTGCCTCGATCGCTGAGTACGTCTCTCCAGGGGGAACCGTATACCCCTTCGTGAAAAGCAAGAAATGGTGAATCAAAGCTTCCATATTCTCCTTCATGGCCGCCCGTGGCGGCGGGGAGATTTTATAGTCTTCCACGCGCACAGGGCCAGGGGGCATCTTATTCAAACACTGATGAATGATCCGCAAGCTCTGCCTGAACTCCTCCATGCGGCAGAGATACCGATCATAGCAATCCCCGTTCACGCCCACGGGCACATCGAACTCCACGTCCCCGTACGCATCGTAAGGCTGGCTCTTCCGCACGTCCCACGGCACGCCCGAGCCCCGGAGCATGACGCCTGAGAAAGAGTAGTTGAGCGCGTCGGCGGCGGAGACGACGCCGATGCCTTGTGTTCGCCCTTTCCAGATCCGGTTGTCGGTGAGGAGTTCTTCGGTTTCGTCGATGCGGTCGCCGAATTGGGTCGCCCATTGGTAGATGTCGTCGAGGAGGCCGAGGGGGAGGTCGGAGTGGACGCCGCCGGGGCGGACGTAGGCGGCGTGGAGGCGGGCGCCGGAGACGCGCTCGTAGAATTCCTGCGAGATGATTAGGTTTTTTTGTGACTGTTTTGGAATGGAGAGAGGGGGAAGTACCATGAGCTTTTCTCGCTCCTCGAAACCCCATAGGAAAGGTGTAAGGGCTCCGACGTCCATGGCGTGACTGAGGACACTCATCAGATGGTTCAATATCCTCGTGATCTCGCCGAATAACGTCCGTATCCATTTCGCCCGCTCTGGGATCTCAATATTCAGTAGCTTCTCTACCGCCAGTGAGAAGCATTGCTCGTTCGTCATCATAGACACATAGTCTAATCGATCGAAGTATGGCAGCGCTTGTAGGTATGTTTTGTATTCAATCAACTTTTCCGTCCCTCGATGCAATAGCCCGACATGCGGATCTGCACGAACGATTTCCTCTCCATTGAGCTCTAGAATCAACCGCAGCACCCCATGCGCGGCAGGATGCTGTGGCCCGAAGTTGACGGTATAGTGACGTATCTTGCGGTTTTCTGATACATCGCCTTCGTCTTTCGGGAGGTTCATGTGCTGAGGTTCGTCTGGATTGATAGGGTGTCCGAAGCGTTCGTCCACAGGTACCAATTTCGTGCCTTCCATTTCTGCAGGCTCGGCCATGCACCGTAGAGCGGTCGTTGAGAGACATCGTGCGGCTGTAGGTAATCGGAGGAGGGGAGAACGAGGGGTGGCGACTGGTCGGGTGCAGAGGCGTTTGGAGGAATTGCTGAGGAGACGGGTGAGAGGTGCCATTGTGGCCGATGGCTTGCTCCTTGAGCTGTCACTAGGTTTGGAGCTCTTGGTGTTTACACTGTTGAACTGAAGATCTGAAATCTCAAGCTGGAGGTTCGCCGCATTTGAAGTTGTGGTGACGATTTCGATTTGGCTGGGCTGTGATTGGTCGGCGCTTATCGATCTGCCGCGGCTAAGAACTTGGAGGTTTTGATATCGAAAACCCTAGTCCTTCTCCCACCAAAGGCACAATGTAGAGCAAATTATTTGCGCCATCATGGCGCCCGAACGTATCTCGCCTGATGAGGCTTACAGACGGAAGGTCAGCTATCAATTGATTCTGCACTTCCTTCCAACCACTAAATTATTCAGATCGTTGGAGTCAATGAACGAACAGTCACCAATGTATCCTCCACCGACTTCCCTGGCCACTACCCCGGCGAAAACCACGCTTGGAACCTCGAGGAATTCCGAAATGTGAGGATCCCCTCTTCCCTCCAATCCCATCCATCAATTCCAGCCATACTGTAAACTCCGCAGCTAAACCAATCCCCAGTCCTTCCGCGTCCAATTCCACCAAAACAGCGCCCACCACGCCTCCTTCTCCCTAATCGGCATCGACGCCTCCCTATCCAACGCCTTCCGGCGCATCCTCCTCGCCGAAATCCCCACCGTCGCCATCGAAGACGTCTTCGTGCACAACAACACCTCGATCATCCAAGACGAAGTGCTCGCGCACCGCCTCGGCCTGATCCCGCTCACCGGCAACCCGGCCGCCATCACAGACATGAATTTCAAGCGCCCGCCCAGCGAGGGCGACGCCGAGGGCGACAAGGCCACGGATCAGAATACCATCCTCATGAAGCTGGAGGTGGCGTGCGAGTGGAAGGAGGGCGCGCAGAGGCTGTTGAAGGAGGGCAAGGCGGATGATATCGAGGAGCTGTATGTCGGGCATAATGTCTATGCGAGGGACATCACGTTCCACCCGATCGGTAAGCAGATTGAGTCATTTAAGGGGGAGCATGCGGTGAGGCCGGTGAATCCGGATATTCTGATCGCGAAATTGCGGCCTGGGCAGGAGATCTCGATGGAGTTGCATGCGAGGAAGGGGAGGGGGGGCGATCATGCTAAGTTTTCGCCCGTGGCTACGGCTAGCTATCGCTTGATGCCGACGATTGACATCGTGAAGCCGATTCTGGGGAATGATGCGAAGAAATTCGCGAGATGTTTCCCTAAGGGGGTGATCGGTCTCGAAGAGTTCACCGAAGAGGATGCGGCGAAAGCTGGCGAAGCTTTTGAAGACCAAATCGGCGAGAAGAAAGCGGTGGTCAAGGACGCTTTCAAGGATACCGTGTCCAGGGAGTGTCTGCGCCACGCAGAGTTCCAGGATAAAGTCAAGTTGGGAAGGGTGCGGGACCATTTCATCTTCAGCGTCGAGAGCACGGGGCAGTATGACAGCGATGAGCTATTTATCATGAGCGTGCGCGCGTTGGCGGCCAAGACGAATAAAATAAGGAGGCATTTGGCGAATATGCATATCACGACATAGGATCCAAGCATCCGTATAAAAGTCCGGATAGAATTGGCGAAAAAGGCGGCATTGCCTGGCGTTCGGGTTAGAGGGCCGTTATACTATGCCAATATTCCAAGGCAAAAAAGCATTCATGCTATAATAATTAGAGAAGCCACCAGATATTTCAGTGAGACATTCGAACCCCCTTCCCTACCCATCCAATCACCAATCATCTCAACCCACCAAGACCAATCACAAGATCCATTTCATCCCAACCATTCCCCAATCCGAGTATCAAAACGACGTTCAGCCAGGAAGCAGTTGATGTGAAACCCCCGTAAGCTGCCAAACAACGCTTTTTGCCAACCTCCCCAAGAGACAGAGGTGGAGGATCGGCAGCGATGGATGAGGCGCCGTGGAAAGGTCCTGTTACCGTAGCTCTTCATGGCGGAGCTGCTCTCCGTGGAGATATCTGCTTCGCTGCTCTCTGACCGTGCTGAGTGGAATTCATTTAGCGAAGGAGGTGGGAGGCGAAAATGGGAAACGCTTTTCGGAACCAAATCGAGTTGAACAGCGTGTATTTGAGCACGACAAGCCAAAGAACGGGAGCTGAAGAATGGAGTCCGCAATAGCTACGTTCGCTCATTCAGCAGCTGGGCTCCGTATCGTCAACAAAGAAAGACTCGGAGGTCTCAATCTCTATTTCCGATGTCTCTCACACTGCGTTATCTAATCAGATAGATTTGGAAAAAAACAGTCCTACGATGCGGCCAAGTCGTCCAAATCAAGGGGGCATAACTTCCCAGTAAGCAATCGCAGCGCCACCAACAAACCAGCCCCCATTGCAACTCTCCTATCCCACGTCAGTCATTCTCGTTCAACCGCTCTTGCTCCCAGTCTTGTTCTCCAAGTGGCCAATGCCCACTTCTTCCTCTCCCTCGCCCTCGTATTCGCCGTCCTCGTCGTCCGAATCAATGCCGTTGTTGATCCCAATAGCAGCCATATCTGCTTCCCACTTCTCGATGTACTCGTTGCGCTCCACATGGCCGCCGTCCAGTCCAAGCTCCCGACGATGGAGAAGGATATTCTTGAAAGTCTCCAGCGACTGTTTATGAGTCGTGAGAAGACGCATGAGTTCGGCCAGTACGACCTCCTTGGGCGCGTCCTGGGCCATGGCTTCCTGGCTGAGCGGCGCGAAGTCTGGGAAGCCCATCTTCATAGCATAGGCGTGACGTTCTGCGTTGTCGACTGTAAGCTCCTCCTTGGTCATTTCACCACGAGGTCTGTTACAGCTTAGAGGCGGAGGCGCTGGCATGCCCTTCCAAATTGGGCGTTTCTCCTCCGGCTCGTCCTCCGAATCGGTTCCGCAGGTAGCTCGATACTTAGCAGGGAGTTTTCCCAGACGGCGGGCGGTTGCTTTAGAGGCCTTTGGCTGCAACTAGATGTTAGCTTATTTGTTCGAAAAACAGAATACCCGAAGCAAAGCCAAGCAATTCGGACTAAGCAGTAGGAGGTCGGAGCACTCTACAGTTGTAGGGGCCTCTTACATTATCAACGGTGATTCCAGGCTCCTCGTCGGAGTCAGTGGAAGGAGGTCGGGTAGAGCCTTCGTCGTCAGATGACAATGCTGCACGATAAACCTTCCGCTCTGCAGGTTTTGCATCCTCCAGCATCGCATCCAGATCTAACATTCCGCTCTCTGAACGTTGAAAATCCCCAACAGGAGCGGTGATCGCATGTTTAAGTGCAGGGCGGACTGGTACAGTGGTCGGAGAAGTCTCCTCAGGGATGTTCATCTGGGGAAACACAAAAGCACGTGTGTCGCGCTTTGGTTCACGGAACATAGGCGTGGCCTCGTCGTCAGTATCTTCAGCGTCCACGGCCTTTGGAAAGCTCCAAGCCATTGTGTCACGCTTGGGCTCCTTGGGTTCGTCGATAGTCGCAGATTGCGGGAATGTCCAATTCATGGTTGCACGTTTAGGCTCATTGAAGCCCCCGTAGTTGGCATCGTCGCTATCATCGTCCTGGCTACCAGTCCCCATATTACGATTCAGCCGATTAGCCTTTATGGTTCCGACGTTGGCAAGATCGATGTTAGGAACAGCGGCTTTTGCTTTATGGATGTCAACGACATCAACTTCTTTACGCATCAGGGCTGATGACTCGGTTTCGTCTCGAAGTGGGAGGTCAGATTTGACGCGTCCTGCTGTAGGACGGCTGGACTGAGTAGGGCCTTGAGCCGAGCTATCTTTAGCGCTGTAGACGTAGGGACTCTCAGTCTCATCGAAAAGTCCCTGAAGATGTTTCCCGCCACGCTCAATACGTGCCTCTTTGCTAGTGTTCTGATCCAGATTGTAGAGTTCCGGTTGATCGTCCCGTTCAGGTTCTGTCATTAGCGAGGTAAAGCCCGGTGAGGTCAAGGGAGTGTAGATCTGGGAGTCTACAAGGTAGCTGTTGAATGAGTCCTCTACTGCTTGTGTCGAAGAGTCCCCGAACGAGTGATCGTGGCCAAGTCCTGGACCAGATTCTGATGTGGGGTTAAGGGACCGGGCTGGGGTAGAAAATTGTTGTTCAAAGTTGGCAGTTGTGCTGAAGTTCCACTGTTCTTCTGTTTCTTGCAGATCTTCAGGAAATTCAGCAGCAGGAGCACCGGCTTGGATAAATAAAGATTGACGTTGCCCTCCAGATCGTTCCCACTGATAATACTTCTTGACTAAATCTACCAATGATGCAGTTGGGTAAGACTCCTCCGTGTCTTGGATGTAGGAGTTCCGAAGGACACCATCCATCGAAGGACGATTGGCAGGATTTGCACTTAAGACAAAAGCAACCAAGTCACTCAGCCCTTCGGAAAACTTTGACTGCTTCAGCCTTGGAGGGTCTCTTGTCAAAGAGATGCCCAACATACGACCTGGGGCGGTTTGAGGGAATGGTGGTAACCCTGTGGCAATCTCATATAAAGTGCAACCATAAGCCCATACATCGACCTGACAAGTTTTTGCAGGTTAGTTCTCCCTGAAAGTACCTTGTCATTGAAAAATATGAGTACTTACCTCAGTACCATAGTTCAGACCCTCGGGAGGTGCATTCTTATGTAATTCGGGTGCCATCCAATGTGGCGTGCCGATTACAGTTGATCTCTTGTCTATGCTAGTTTGAAGAACGCCGGCTACGCCAAAATCTATAATTTGGACCATTCCTTTTTCATGAATCATTACATTGGCAGCCTTAATATCTCTATGAATGATCCCGGCATCATGGATTGCCTTGAGACCAATAGCTAGCTCCCGGGCAATAGGTAAGATGTACTTCTCCTCGAGTTTGTTGTCTGTTCCACGCATCTTTCCATCATTAGTACGGGAACAATACATGAACTACTTGATACGAGCGGCGATTTCATACAAAGTGGGGTTCTAGAGTGCTATGTTGCCCAAGGTGGGTGTAAAGAAACGATGAGATCGCGACGCCTCTGAAAAGGTAGGTTCTCAGGAACCGAGATATAAGGAGATATTGCTTGAGAACTTACCAGAGTACGGACACTTCCACCTGGGCAATAGTCGTTGACGATCCACAGCTGAGAATGGATCTGGAAGGCATCGAAGAAAAGGTTGATATTCTTGGCCTTGCTGTCTTTAAGCTGCTGTAGAACTCGGATCTCGTGCAGAGTCTCCTGAATGCCATTATCTTTGGCGGCGGTGTTGACTTTATAATCTTGCGAATCGACGTCGATGACTTTGAGAGCTACTACACGATCGTTCTTGACGTCTTGTCTGCATTCCAGTGTCAGCACGATACTAAATTTCGTCGGCCGTCACATTGTTACAAACAGCTTACGCTTTAAAGACTCGACCGTATGATCCCTTCCCAATCAGCTCGAGGAAAGTGAATTCGGGGACAGGCAGGCCGTTCCGTCTCAGCTTCTCGCTAATGGCCGCTTGCTGTTCTTGGGCAATTCGAGTGGTCTCTACCTTCTGGCGTGTCATCATGTCGGAAGGGGGTAAGTCAAGAAAAGCTCGTGAATGAGTGGACGCCATGACGATGCAGTGAGCTAAAGCAATGCCGGAGTCGATAGGAGAGATGATGCTTTTCTTAGCCTTGATCTGCTGATGAGGCGAGACGCAAACAAGCAAAAGGGATACAGGACCCTCGCGGATTACAGGTGTCAGCTCTAGCAGCGGTTCAAGCAGGTAACTGCGACGGCTGCATTTCCCGAGTTTGATGTGGTACAAGAGCGATGAAAACGGAGGAGGTATGGAGAGCTGACAATGGAAATAAACCAAGGGCAAGCGACACAATGATAACGTTCTTTCCCTGAGGGTGTTCGTAATTCCCAAGAGCTATTCATCACTTTGGCTCCCACCCACCTACCCTCAATGCCCCCTTCTTTTTTTTTCACCAAAAAACCATCTACTGGTCTGATACACGAGAGTACAAGCGGGACTATCAGAGGCGCAGTGAGGACATGATAGCGGTTCCCAATGACCTAGGATACAGTATGTAATTATGCCTTCAGAGTTCAGCGAACCACCGGCATTGCATTGAAGTGCCCTGGCCGGGAGTCATTCCATTTTCGGCAAAGCTGCTTGGCACCCGATCAAGGTACATATACCGTATTAATTGGCTTATAAGATTATAAGATACTGTTCTTATCCCATGGTCTGGTAAAAAGTGGTGCTTATTTTCAGGATCCACCGAGAGATCTACGATTACCCGGCTTCGGGCGGATTCAGAAGATGATGTTGTCTTCATGTCACTTTCATACCGCCTTCAGATCGTCTTCATATGCTTTGTGCCAAACACGGGTAAGCGTGTTATCATTTGGGGTGTACGGATGGCGATGCATTGGAGGCAAGATAGCACCACACCAGACCATGGGATAAGCCAATCGTCGGTCTAGACCTCGAAATGAACGGGTCCTTATACGCAATTCTGTCTTCTATGCGCAGGGACTTTATACGCCAGTTAGTAGCCTGACTAAGCTCTCAAAACAGCCCAAGATTCCGTGATTTGAGGGTATTTTTCTAGGGTTATCGTAGAAATCCCACTGTTTTTAGGGTTGTAAATGGAAAACAGTACAAATTTCACGTAATTTTCATCGAAACTTTCCGGATGTTCTTATTCGCCAGTACACCCAATTATGCTAGAACCCCCAAAAAGAACCTGTTCTTATACGAAAATATGCCTTATAGCCCAATAGGTCCGTATAAGCCAATTAATACGGTATGTACGGATGACCGAGTACGGGATAAGGGCTCGGTTCAGGGGGCACCTGCGATAGCAATGTGCTACCTATATAGATACATTATGCTCATGATCTTTATCTAATGTAAGTACGAAGCATCAAGCCTCATAAAAATGTCCGATCATTGAATCATGCTAAACTCTCAACTCATTCTTGGAAACCCACCCACTACTACACATCAGACCACCTTGACAAATCCGATTTCAACCAACTTATCCACATCTACATTGAGATTCGCTACCTTGCTACCAGTATTCTCTCGAAGCCAGAGGAATGCCGCAAGAAACATTCTCCTCAGCCAGCTTTTGGCATTCGATCCCTCCCGGATCCGCATCTGCTCTTTGCCAACCACATAGGTGACCTGGTCCTTGTAAGCTGCCTCGACGCGGTCGAGCCGCTGCTGAACGCCGTGCATCGTAGCCCGTCGCTGCCGCGCCTTGGTCGGGATGGTAGATTCGCTATCTGAGCTGATATTCCCACTCTCGGCCTGCTCACTCGATGAGGTCTCGTCTTGGGACGAATTGTCTTTGCGCACAGCGTTTTCGCAGATGATGAACTTTCGGATTTCCTCGTAAATCACCATGCCAATATCCGGTGTGACGACTTGATCTGTATAGCCGTGTCGTAGAGTGACTCGGAAAAAGTCTTGTACCAATGGGTGGGTGTTGAAGTCGGGGAAGCACCGGGAAACCGTGAACCTATTCGCCCGATTGACTGTTGGTTTAGACATGGGTTGGATATGGAAAAATACAGCGACCGCCGGAGCAGCCTGCAATTTCTGCAGGAACTGTATGAAGACGACGGGAGTGGCAACCGGATCGCCAGTCTTATCAAAAAACACCCCAAGCCCCTTGATTGGGGAGATGATAGCGCCACCTAAAGCAGGCGTGAGATGGAAAGGCTGTTGGCTGGGATTACTGCCTGTGAGACTGGAGCCGTCTTGGCTGCTACCTGTATTAAACAGATGGGACATTGGCATCCGATCAGCTGCTTCTGCCCGCCATTGATTTTCCTTCCCATAGCGCCACAAGATAAAGATACTGCAGAGCAGAACTGCGAGCGCGAGCGTAAACCAAGCTCCGTCCGGTACCTTTGTCAGTGCTGAGGAGAGATATAGGCCGTCAAGCAAGCCAAAGACAAGGAAGCCCAAAAGCACGATAGGCAAAGGTATGTGCCAGACTATGATAGCGACGAGCGAGACCATTGATGTAGTGATGAAAGTCACTAATATGACGCAGACACCGTATGCCTCGCCTAATTTCGTAGTCTGTTTTCATGTCAATTCAACAGACATTAACGAGTCCGCCGGACCGGCACGCACAAGCACACCGCCGAAGATAACTTACGTTGTTGTAGGCTGCGGTCACCACAATTGTACCGACCATAAGCAGCCAATTAATCCAAGGAATGTATATCTGTCCGTGAAATATCTTGGACGTGTGCACAACTTTTATTTGGGGAAAGTACGACAGTTTAATGATTTGTGACAATAGCTGAAAAGTTGCAGTGATCATTGTCTGGCTCGCAACAATCGCGGCAAGAATAGCAACGACCAGGCTGGGATAAAACATTCCTGGTGGTGTAGAGTTGAAGAAGGGATTGGAATATGCAGCTGGATTCTTGCTGATATACGCTGCCTGACCAATGTACTGCGTAGGTGGATTCAGCAAAGTGAAATCTGTGGTCCAAGGGCGACAGAACTTACTGCTAGCAGCAAACAAGGGTACCCAAAACAGAGCCATGATAGTTGGATTGCACTGTTTTCAAGGTCAGACCGTGGCTCGGCTGACGATTCAAGCCATATCACCTTCTGCTAAAGGCTCCAAGGTCGGCGAACAGCGCTTCTACCCCAGTGAAAGCTAGTAGTATACCACCAAGTGATCTCCACCCATCGGTCTTGTTGCGTACGAGGTAGTCTCCCGCGAAATAGGGTGAGAATGCTTTGAGAACCGAGTGGTCGAAATGCACCAAATTCTAGATCTGGTGTCAGCAAGGGCATGGGCATTATGTGATCCAAGGCTCTGCTAACATAAATCCCAAAACTCATGTTGAAGATGAGCCATATCATGACAACGGGAGCAAAGGCACTGGCGATCTTCGAAGTCCCTAGAGGCTGAATCAAGAACAAGAGGATGAGAATGCCACAAGACGTCCCCACGATAGTGGCTGTTGAGATGTCTTCTTTCACGACCTTGAGCCTGCAAACCCTAGGTAAGCATCCATGAGAAGAAAGTAGTGGGACTAAAGCAGAGTGATCTACCCTTGAATGGCACCGAGGACAGACTGCGCAGGCGTGAGGACACCATCTATGACGGTATAAGCCCTAAGAGTCTCCAAAAGCGGACAGAAATCATACCTGACATAACGAGAGATACTCCGAGGACACCAATAATCTTGAGGAGAGTCTTCAGAAAACCACTGTGTTCCAGCAGCGAACGGGTGGATCTGCTAGTAGGTTTGAGGTCGACGGAAAGAGCTCGCTCCATTTTAATCGTTCTCTCTTCTCTTGGGTCCCGCCTTACAATGTTTGCCTGCGATTGAAGGCGTAGTTCTCAGCAGCCTCTTCAGCTGGATCAGAAGGAAAAGTCATACATAGCGGGAGAGCAACGAATAAACCGCAAAGGTTCCTCCCTCACCCTGGTCATCGGCACGAAGCACAATCAGGACGTATTTGATGCTGACCATCAACGTGAGTGTCCATATGATCAAGGACAGGGCTCCGAGTAGATCGTCATAACGGGGCTCCTGGGTGAATGTGGAGGAATACACGTAAAGAGGACTAGTCCCTATGTCCCCGTAGATGACACCAATGGATTGGTAGGCAAGCCTAAGGATCAATCGGTCAGCCTAACGCCTGGCTCGCGCATTTGCGGAGGTGGACCATAGCAGCTGCAGTCTAGTAAAGTCCTAGCTGTGCATCAGCGAGTTGGTGGTGACTTCTTCAGGGATGTTCTCCAAGACCTGTTTCTTATCGAGATCTCTTGCCTCAGAATCTCCGCCACGCTCTTTGTCCACGAAGCCGGCGTCTTTTTTACGGGTCACCTCTGTATCAAGCTTCGGACCCACGCTTACGGAATGGGTTGTGGTCACATTGGTAAGCTTTGGCTCGTGCATGATCTGTATCGAATCCACGTCCTGCATCATACGAAGCTAGATGTCTAGAATTGACAGAGCAGGGAGACGGGGAGAGGGTTGAAAAGAAGAAAGAGAGGTTGAGACACGGTGGGTTATCAACATTCCTGATGTCGGTGAAGTCAACCACCCCACCAAGGCGGTCTGCAGGAAAAGCAAGCGCCACCTACGGCCGACCGTCTGCGGTGGTACAGCATCTTTGGATCACCTTTGGATCATCTTGGGATCATCTTGGGACAATGAGGCTGTGTCGATGAAAGGACCGGATTGGTGGGAGAAACTGATAAACACTTCCGAATTCACGCATGGACCCTGTCCCAATCACCTGGAAAATGCCTCAAACACCTGGCAACCACTCTTATTGTTACCCTTACTCGCTCATCTCTACTCGCTGTGCTCTCCTGTCAGCTACGGTTCAGGTACGAGAGTGTTGGGGAGGAGAACCGGCAAGCAGGAGACTCAAGGAGCAGCAGGTTGGGAGTAGACACTACCAGACAGCTTATCGAGCCTGGCTCCCTTCATGGAGCTCTAGGCAAACCAGTTGAGCGATAAGAAAGCCTACTACGTAGTAGATTGGTGCTTATCCGTACTCGCGTAAATATTATCGTGCATGAGGTCGCATCTCTTGAAGCGAAGATAATGCAGGTTCAAATCAGAAACACTCCGGGTGGGATGACGGTGGGATGGTGAGAGCACAGACCCGGCCTGCAAACGGCTACCTGCAGATGCTGATCTGCAAACTGCACATCGACGTAACATCTCATGAATCGTTCATGTTGTGCTGACACTTGATGCAACCTCGCGGTCCTACAACCGGCGGGATGGGCTGCTTCTAGTACTTCTTATTGGTATTCGAACAGATCACCCTGTCAATGCCGAGGTAGTCCTTTTCTGCCTCCCTCATCTCGTTGCAATGCTTTTTTGCCTTTCCCAATGCTCCCGGTTCCTCGGACGCCACGCTAGATAGCACACCTGCCATGCATCATGTCTGAAAATATTGGTAAATCGTCACGGTGAGCTTTTCGTCGTATCTGTTGCTGTTCCCGCGTCTAATTCGCTCTCGGCCCCTTCATCATCCTCACTCTCGCTATCGTCCACCTGCTCATCACCCACACCCGGTATTCCGCTCCATTCTCGGTAGTCGCCTTCCACCCATTTCTTACTTCGTGGTAAGTGGTACGGGTCGAATGGGAAATACTCGTCAAGGTGATACTGGCTCTCATCTCTTCGAGCGCTAAGCGCCGTCTCTCGGCCAAGCTGACCGTAGGAACCTGCACGTCGAGAAAGGTGGATGCGCTTATTCGTTTCCAAGAGACCATAAACATAGAGAATGCCAAGGTGGTTGGCGATCTTGGCGAATTCCGTGACAATGGCTGGAGAGCACACCTTGAGCGGGTTCAACCGAGTGGAGAAGATATTCAATGCCAAAGTCTCTTTGACCCCGGATCTCCACCGATGTTCAACCTCATAGGGCGACGTCAAGTCCTCATCTTCTGAGTCCGAATCAGGATCGTATTCGAGATCTCGCCACCGAAAACAGAAAATGTACAGAAGCGCTTGCATAAGGCTATAATAGGAAGCATACCGCCGAAGATCAGGGCCTTTACAGCCGGGCTCGTATTGCTTGCGGAGTCTATCAAGCTCAACTCCGATGTAGTCGAAAACGTCTCGGACTATATTGGCAGGAACCTGAGAACCTCTCGCAACGAAGCTGGCAAGATACGCCGCTGCAGCCTGACGATTGATTGATGATTGTCCTTTGTCGAATGCCACATGGACGCACGTTCCCACAAACGTGTCAATAAATTCAGGCCTGGTCTGTGCAAAATGGAAAAGAAGGAATTGCGTGTGCCGTGATCGATGTGTGGGGAGGATGATGGTGATGAATTGAGAGAGAAGGGTTTCCAGAGCGCTTCGTTGAATTGTGATAGAATTTGCGGAGAAGTCTTGGTCGTAATACCTGAAAAGGGCATCGAGGACCCGATCCATTTTCTCCACGTTTCGCAAGATGTCCTTCGTTCTCTGGCTGTCTTCGTCGTCATCATCTGACTCACTCAGATCGGAATCGTCATCACCCAAGTCTGAGTCCTCCTGATCTGCGACATGTTTGTCCCGCATCTGTGGCAAGTCATGTATTAAATTTTCCCCAATATCGTCCGCGAGGTCCTCTATATCAACCTGCACTTGTACATCGATTTTAACCAGCCGGTCTGTGATGAGTGCAAGGACATCGCCACGTAACTCCGGTACATACGAGACAATCTTCAGTAAGCTGTTCACGTAATTCGTGTGTGTGCGCTGAGAATCGTCTTGATGAGGGAACTTAGTTGCAAGGATCGACGAAAGAGTGTGGCTTGCGGAAGGAGTCAAGCGAAGCAGGTATTGTAGAGCAGAGTGTATCCGTGTCTGGACTTGAGTATGTGAAAAGTTGGATGGTTCGTCTGACCGCCTCCTCCGAGGTTTGGCTTGTAGCCGCGTCAGCGATTTCGCTATGCTACCTTCTCGCAAAGCTAGACTCACCACCAATCAGAGTCTGCACCAACATATCGAACACGTCTGGAAGAAATGTTCCCTGTGTTGACATCAAGTGTGCCAAGAGACGAACGTACACAGCGACATAATCGTCCGTGCCGTCTATCCACGCACTCTTGAGGACGGCGTAAACTAAACTGGAACAGGATTTGTTAAGAGCAGTGACGTTGCTCAGGAGCGCAGTCGTATAGTTTTTCAGGGTGTTTGGGCTACGTTGCTCGCCCTCCACTACGCCGGGATCATAGATGTTCTTGACCTCATTGTAACCTGAATCATCTCCAATCGCATGCATCTGGAGGGCCCGCCGAACCTCTTCTTGTACCAGCTCTGGCGCTTTCTCCCATTCCTGAAGGTTCTTGACTTGAACATTGTCGTCAAAAGTGACTTTCACTTTCTTGGCTTGAGGCGGTGGAGATTTATCGTCAATCTCATCGTGTTTGCGCTGTAAGGTGGGACGGCGAACGGGAGGTTTTGTGGCTGCGGACATAGCACCCATACGGGGCAGGATTATGGGCATAGCTGATTTGTTTGAGATAGGACATATCAGAGGCAAAATTGAAAAAGCGCTGTATGCTAGAGGAAGTAAGTAGATTGAAAAGAGCTTTGATTTTTGACAGGCAAGTTGTGATGAAAATCGAAGTGCGGTGTGTCAAGCGAATGGCGCTAAAGAAAATCAGAAAACTGGAATCACGTGATCATCAGGGTTCCCGTCAAGAGAGAGGACGATAAAGCGCCTTGATGTGAGTATTGACACGAACGGGTCGTGGTCGTCATTACAAGTCATGCAAAGGTCTTTTCGATTGCTAATTCACACATAAGCTCTAAAATCCTCGTCCCACCCTCGGGGTTAGAGGCCGTTTCACAGTGCCCTGCGTCGCTATCCTCTTCACAGCCGATGACATTGGGCGAACTACTGCGGGCTTGAGTGCACCGGCAGCTTTCGCAAGTCTCTGAGCTTCCCGTTCCTTGTCTTCGGCCATCTGAGTCTCGATCTCCATCTTTCGGTTGAACACATGTTCTGTTACCCGCTTCTCGCGTGCGGAGTAGCCTTTCTCCTTTACTGAGTAGAATACACCACCCAATTCGGCAAGCCACTAGATATCCATTAGGCTCATATTTCCAAAAGGGTGGACGAAATCTGCTACTTACATGTGGATCGACTGATGTGACTGTCGACATATATTCCTTCGATGTAAGGATTAGCTCATGGTAGACCACATAGTCAGGCAGATAGCCAAGCCCGTACAGAGCACTCGTGGGATGCAATTGTACAGTGACACTAGTTCGTAGATTGACATATTCGCCGATCCCTTTAACCTTCGCCGCTTGATGGTAGTATCCTGAGCATATGCATTTGCGGATCACATCCCAGTCCGTGCCGCAACTGGTCATGACCATCTTTTGTACTTTCATGATATCATACAACTGCTCGCGAATTTCCTTGGCCCGTCGTAGAGCCTTGGGATGGAGAAAATGCCGAATGCACCATCCGTCCGAAAGACCATTCGACTTCCATTGCGTGTATACGTGAAGTAAGGTGAGATGATCCGATTCTGGGACGAAGAACTTCTCTCGCGCGGCATCCGACTCCTCTTGACGTTCTTTTGGTCGATAGAAAACACTTGGAACAGAAAGCATCGAGACTATTGTCAGCATTTCCTCGCTGCATCCGTACTCTTCGGACGTGATGATGAGTTTCGCTAGAGAGGGATCCATGGGGAAAGCTGTCATTTTCTTGCCCATCGGAGTGAGATCACCGATGTTATCCAGAGCGCCGAGTGCCCATAGGTCAAAAAGCGAAGTTGTGATCGTATCTTGGGGTGGAGGATCCATGAAGTCGAAATCCAGCAAATCCCTCACACCAAGCGACTTCAGGAGGAGGACCGTATTAGCAAGATTTGTCCGCTGAATTTCAGGTATTGTCTGGATGTAAAATTCATCCTTGAATGCCACTTCGGTGTAGAGATGGAAAGCCTTTCCTGGACCTGTGCGACCTGCTCGACCGGCACGCTGCGAGGCATTGGCTTGTGATATTGGTGTAATCTGAAGCGCATCCATGCCCATCCGCGGATTATAGACCTTGAGCTTCGAAAAGCCCGCATCAACAACGTACATGATACCGTCCACAGTCAAGCTGGTTTCGGCGATGTTGGTAGCTACAATAACCTTTCGTACACCGGGGGCAGCCTTGTCAAAGATCTTTGCCTGTAAGTCCGCAGGCATCTGACTGTAGATAGGAAGTATGCTCATTTTTGGTGGGTCGTTGAGCATCTTCAGACGTTCAGCGACCAACTCGCATGTAATCTCAATATCTTCCTGGCCGGTCATAAAAACTAGTATATCACCAGCGGGCTGAGAGACATGAATCGCCAGAATCTGCTTTACAGCACTGTCAACGTAGTCTTCGCAAGGTGTTCGTGAGTATTGTATATCCACAGGAAAAGTTCGCCCTGGGATGAAGAACTCTGGAGCACCGCCATAGAAACGGGAAAAACGGTCAGAGTTCATTGTTGCTGAAGTGACGATTAATTTCAGGTCTCTTCGTCGCGCAAGGACCTTTTTAATCAAGCCCATGAGCACATCTGTATTGAGTGCACGTTCGTGAGCTTCATCCATGATTATGCAGGAATATTTGTCTAGATCCGGCTCCACCAGGGATTCTCTAAGCAGTACGCCGTCTGTCATGTACTTGATGGCAGTTTCCTTACTTGTGCAATCCTCGAATCGTATGGCATAGCCGACCAGACCACCTAATTTGACCTCCATCTCCTCACTGACTCTTTTGGCAACACTCATCGCAGCCACCCGTCGGGGTTGAGTACAACCTATCATACCAAATTTTGCATAACCATCCTCATAGAGAAATTGGGTCAGCTGAGTAGTCTTTCCAGAACCTGTCTGTCCGACAACGATAATCACTTGATTATCTCGGATGACCCTTAGGAGCTCTTCTCGAACCGCGAACGCTGGAAGATATTCCCGCTGTTCCCTAAGACTCTTGCTCTTGCTAAAGGCACTCTGGCCCTCGTTCTTTTTCAGGTGTTCTGCAAATTTGCTTCCTGATTTGACTTCCTCTTCACCCGGAGCAGCTGCTGCGCTGTCACCTTCGTCCTCCTTGACACCCATCAAGTTCCCAAGTGTAGTTCCAGCCATATTGGTGGCTTCTTGCGCCTGCTTCTGTCGCTCTTTCTGCTGCCGTTTTTCCTTGACAACCTTGCTGCCTTTACGGCTGAAGACTGCCATGTCGCTTTGAGGGTCCCGAACTGCAGGTACTGGGTCCAACTGCTTGGTGAAAATCTTACGACCATCTAGAAATGGGGGCTTAATGTCGTGAACAAGTAGATGCACTCTTGTAGCTTCTTCGTCGTCCTCGAAGTCGTTCTCGTAGTCTCGCCGCTGCGCAACACCCGATGTGAGCATACGATTTGCTTCCCAAGCATCCAGATCCCGTTGCTTCTGCACAGCTCTCGCATTGACACGCTTACCCAGCTTCTTCTCTGCCAAAGCCGCTTCCTTCTGCTGGTCCGCCCAAGTCGCGTCGGCTGAACCAAACGGGTTGTGCGTTTCGTCACCCAATGTGTGACCAAATTCTTCTCCGGTATACCAATCTCGATCCAAGGCGTCCGAATCCTCCTGATTTACCATGGGTTCTGGACCCTCAAACTCGTTCTGTCGCGGGGTGGGAGCGTACCGCGACAGCCTCGGAGTTGAAGACTGTGCGCGAGATTCCAATCCATTACGATGTACATGATCGCTTTGAATTCGGTCCGTGTATTTTTTGTGTAATGGAGTTTGGCCAGAGAGTGATGTTCGGTTTGTCGAAGGTCTTGATGGAACGGCAAATCGATCTGTGTCAAGTCTTCTTCTCTTGGGACTATCTTCGCGTGACATATCGGCGAATATGTGTAGGGCAGCTGAAACAGGATTCTAAGTCAAGTATCCAAGCACGATTACTTCAACTTTGTGCTGGCAAGAAACATAAAGTAAGTATCGGAATTAGGGTTTAGGGTTATTTTCTATGAAATTGTTCTCGGTCGACCTCGACCATATAATTGAATTCTATGCCTGCGATTTTGTAGGTTTTGTAAAACCTTACTCTTTATAAGCGGATACTATGTCTATGATCACAGCATCGGTGTGGGTACCTCGCGGAGCAGCTGCCAATTTCCCGACCAAATATGAGGTCGATGAGAAAGAGCTTACAAGGATTTCGAAACTTGCAAAGCTGCACCTGGAGGATGCCGAACACGACCTCGACCATGCAAAGCATCCAGAAAATGGAAAGTCTGAAACAGACGAGTCTTCTGAAGATGAGAAGCAGAGTGGTGTGACATTACCGAATTCGCAAAGGTGCGAATATCTGGTAATTTGCTCCACAGCATCCGTGCGCTAATAGTTCACAGTGATATCGACAACGACTTGAAAGAATTTAATCTTGAACATTACGATAGTGATGTTGGCGACGAAGATGGAGGTCCCATGGCTATGCTTGGCGACGCTCAGTCCTTGGCGTATCATAAGACAAATGCTGAAGATCCCTATATAACTCTACAGGATTCCGAAGACGATGAAGAGCGTGAAGAGCTGCAAGTCCTCTCAACCGATAACATGTTAGTGGCTGCAAAAGTCGAGGACGAAGTAGCACATCTGGAGATCTATGTCTACGAAGATCAGGCGGATAATCTCTATGTTCACCATGATATTATGTTACCAGCTATTCCGCTCTGTGTAGAGTGGATAGATCTACCCATTGGGCAAACCGCACTTGATGCCAGTATGAAAGGAAGTTTTGTGGCTGTGGGGACCTTTGATCCTGATATTGAGATCTGGGATCTTGACACCGTAGATTGCATGTATCCAAACGCAATACTAGGTCAAGGCGGCGACGACCCAAGAGCGGATGATAATCCAGAGAAGAAGAAAAAGAAGCGAAAAAAGACTAAAAAGGCCAATGAAAATTACCATGTCGATGCCGTGCTGTCCTTAGCTGCGAACAAAAACCATCGCAATTTATTGGCATCTTCATCCGCCGATAAAACCATCAAGTTGTGGGATTTGACGACGGCCAAATGCGCCAAATCGTATTCATATCATACAGACAAAATTTGCTCCATAGCCTGGAACCAGAAAGAATCCACCTGCCTCCTCAGTGGAAGTTATGATCGCACAGTTGTCGTGGCTGACATGAGGGCGCCAGATGCTTCGGTGCCTCGATGGGGTGTGGAGAGCGATGTTGAAACAGTCACCTGGGATCCTCATGATGCTAATCTTTTCTATGTCACAACAGAAAATGGCGTGATCCATTACAATGACATTCGAACTGCCCCAAAGGCGCCCGACCAGTCCAAACCTATCTGGACACTGCAAGCTCATGATCAATCGGTCGCAGCCTTTGATGTCAATCCCATCATTCCAGGCTTCTTGGTGACTGGATCAACAGACAAGGAAGTGAAGTTATGGAATGTACAAGCCTCCGGGCCTAGCATGGTGACCTCTCGGAACCTTGACGTTGGTAAAGTTTTCACCACGAAATTTGCACCCGATCAAGAAGTAGCTTTCCGCCTGGCAGTCGCTGGTAGCAAGGGTTCCATGCAAATCTGGGATACATCTACCAACGCCGCAGTTCGTCGAGCCTTTGGGGACCGTGTAGCAGTGTCTGATGAGGATGTCAAAGAGAGATTAGTAGCGCTACAGGAAGATAGCAGCGACTCTGAACAGGAAGGAGGCGAAGAACCTGGTGAGGGGAACGGCAATGAGAAGGGGTGGGAGTCCATGGATGAAGATTAAGATTACTGCATGCATTCTGGCTCGAATCGTGCAGTTATATGAATCAGCAAACACGGATAGTAAGATCTGCGCTGCTCGTACGTCGGAAAGAGGGAAACCGACTGATCTAATCAGTTTGATCAAGATCTCTTGTACCAGACACATTTTACAGGTTCCAATTCAAAGGTCTTACTCCACACAACACCAGGAAGAAAATGAGACTTCTAAGCGCTGGGCAAAGATCTCCACGACTCACAGATCCGGGAATGTCCACTGAGTAGTGATTTCTAATCTGGAATTCATTGACTCGCAAGGAAAGCTTAGATCAGCAATAGGACACCGGCTGAATGAGCGATCGAAAATATGTTCAAGGTGGCGTGGCATGTTTCTGCTTCCTGAGGGAAGTTACAAAACAAGAGCCAAGAGCTGTGCCAGAGGATTTGGAGTCTCGAGTATGAGATCAGCAGGCGGTGTCGCGTAGAAAGTGATAGGGCAAGGAAGCGTCGAAATGCATTGCCAACTGTTTCGCATGATTGTGCAATAAACTATATTACCATGCAGCGAGGCAACGCTATTTGTTTGTTGCGGTGAGCGCTGTTCGTGTTGTTCAGTGAATGATTCCATCCGATCTCATCCCCCAGGAGCCGCCTATCCAAGGGACAGCTCACCTTTAGATAAACTGCTCGTTCTAACACTTTTATGGCAGGCGACAAATGTCGAGAGGGATGTCTGCCATGGGTCAACTGCCAATATTCGACAATGCTTCGAGCGTTTGTAGTAGCCTCGTAGGTAGAGCGAAATTGAAGCCAGAGTTTCAAGGGCGGAAAGGGGGACGGAAATGCTTGGACCAGGCATCATCAAGCGAGCGGGGCGTGACGGTGGCTTTTCCAATCAAGCCTCAATCCGATCGGGTAGTCCAGGCTATCGGGGTCCGTTTTGCATTGGTGTAAAATATACCGCTTCGGTCTTCATCTAACCTGGACCTTCACGTTTCAGGAAGCATGCGGTTGGTTTTGCGGCGCGGTAGATGGTGGAATCACCGAACATGATCCACTTGAGCTGTGAAACATGGCGCTTATGTAACACTATATCTTGTTTGTGTACGGACCTGCATCGATCAGTAAACTCTATTGGCTGGCTTACAGCACATCTGCTAGGCCATCACATTATTCACGGACCAAGGCTACTACATTAGCGAGACGAGAACCCCCCCTTTCCCCTTCTCACCTCTTATTCTCCCCTCGACCCCCTTTTACCTTGTTTTTCCTTCGCCGCACTTCGACTTGCTCCATATTTGTTATTTTCATCCTCCCACCGTCTGAGGTCATCGTACACTCTTTCACGATCACTCAGCCCCACGTTCTTTGCATACCCTTCAAAACACCACACGGACTGTGTCCGCAGGATTCTGTCACTCAATCCACCACAACAGCCACGCTGCTACGCTTCCTACAGCATCCATCATTCTTTTGTCCACGAATACCAAGTGACCTCCAACGATAATTCTTAAAGTCGCTGTGCGTCACGATTACGATCATCCCCCAGGAATAATATCAAACATTACATATAAACCTGAATCACTAACACAACAAACCATCCTCGCCTTCCCAAACGAACCGCCAACACCCAGTCAGATATGGAGCTTGCCAGAGCACTCACCAAGCGCAACAAGCGTCCGGACATTGCAGTCATGACGCCAGCGCGTGCCGCCAGTGCCCGTAGACGTGACGGCCCTATCACTCGCGATATAATCTCACCCCCAATCGAGCTTCTGTCAACAACCAATGTCCTCGCCTACAATGCGCCGAATATTTACGGTGACGACTCAGATAGCTCTCTCGGATCGCTGGCTTCCTCGCGCGGTACCACCCCAGACAATTCGTCCGTTGAGTGTTCTCCTAGTCCCGTCGAGGAGAATCACCTGTCAAATTTCTTCCGCTCTCCCGGGCTGCCCTTGTCAGGTCGTGGCTCTCAACGTCAGTCAAACGCATCGAGCGAAGCTGACGCGCCACTCATCCCGACGCGGGCTCTCTCGCACACCAAGAAGTCACATCAGGCTGTTGCACGCAAACACAGCGTATCCAGAACAACTCCTTCTACACCTGCGCTGCCAAGTCCGACGAAGGCTCGTAGCAGCATTGACATGTTCTCTAGCAAACCGGATGCAGATCATCCGTTTGGTGCTGAGCTCGAAAAGGTGAACGAGCTGGCCGAGGAGATTGGTGCGCGAGACGTACTTATCCTGGACGAGGAAGAACAATACTTGGAAAGTAATGGTTTATGCAGATTAGGTGTGCAGGATTATCTTAACGAGATACATGGGTTGTTCGGTGGGAGTTTCTCGAATCCCTTCGGACCCTTCACCCCTGTCTGGATATGATCAATCCGAAATCAACCTGAGAGCGTAACGGTTAGGGGACGGGCCTCCCTCTTCACATTCCACAACACCAGACCGGCTGTCTTATTCTTTGTGCATATGTTACTTTTCCCTATTTACGATCGGATTCACTTGTTCTGTGCCGGGCAAAGCTACAGTGGAGATGAAAGGAGGTTTCGCCATCGTGCGTTCCGAATGAAACGTGACGGAGAAAGGGAGTGGGGAGTCAGTCATTTGGACTAGATCTTCCGTGCGGTCATTCAAGCACCGAGTTCTAACGCTCCTTATTTGCGATGCTTTTCTTAAGTATGGTTGGGGTGGGCGAATAGGCGTTGTCAATACGCAGCTTAGAGCTGCTGAATAAAAGTGTTGCAAAATCCGATTTCTTAATGTGCCACTTGACTTGTCCATGTTTGCCCATATTGAGTGAGTGAGTAATCCCTCAATGTGACTACACAGGCGAGACAGGGAATTCCCGTCATCGGCTCCAAACCTAGATACATGGTTTAGCTCGTCTTTATTGAAGTTTATTGTCGGCTCGTGGGCTGGATCCTTTGAACCAATGAACCATGCTTTACGTGTCCGATCTATCGCGTTAGAGAATGCATTTGCTATTTTGATGCAAGCCTGAGGCGTTAATACAGAAGCA
>JABSSW010000016.1:600000-776766 GCA_018902385.1 Physcia stellaris | reverse complement strand
GAAACGAACAATTTGAACAAATCGATAAAATTTTTATTATCACGTTAACGCGTTGATGTTATTGTATATACGACGTTTGATTCGTACGTTGCATTGACGAAATATGCATGTATTAAATTTTTTGAAAAACAAATATTTTGAACGAATTTTACAAAATAATTTCGCGTGTCATTAGTAAACAATTGAGAATTTTGTTGACGAATTTCGTAAATGTTCGAATTTTTTGACAATTTAGTTGTTTATTTATCTCTCATTGCATAACATTTTACATTATTATTTATTGTTCAATAAAATTTGACGACAATTTTTGAAAATATTTTTGATACGATTCAATTTTCATGCGACGTAAATTTTGACAATAAATAACGCGAAAACGAAAACGAAAAATCAAACAAAAAATATTTGAATCAATTTGGAAAAACGAATTGTAACGAATTTATATTGACGTTTCTTGATCGATTACAAACAATAAAATTACAATTTTAATTATTTCGTAAAGCAAATTCTGTTGTTTTTGAATTAATTTCGTGAAAAACATCGTGACGATATTTTGAATATTTTGAAATTCGTCATCGTCGACATAATATCAAATTCGATTATGAAATTTCAATTCGATCATGCAACGATATTGAAAACGATAATAATAATATCGAAATTGTAATATATTATCGAATTTTTATTCAAACATTTCGTTTGCGATAACGATTTTGAAAAATCGTTATGTTGTTTTTCAACGAATTTTTTAAAATTTTTTCTTAACAATCAAAAATGAAAAACTGAATGAATGTGCATATCGTCGAAGGCAATTTCAATTCGCCAAACGAAATTTCTTTTTTGACAACGATAAAATTCAATTTTTGTCGTTCAATTTGTTTGACGAACGAATTGTTTTATATGACGACAATTTAATCAAACGTAATTTTTTGTTTCAAATTTATTGAAAAACGAAATTTGTTGATTCGAACAGTTATTTTTGTTTAGCATCGACAGCATTGACTTTGACGTATTCGATAATACGATTTATTTTTCGACAATGAATTCGTTTTGTTTAATCAACAAACGTTTTTTAATAATGTCGTAATCATTTAAATTTGATTCAAAAATCATTCGAAAATGATAATTTTTATTAATAAAAAATGAAATAAATTCGATGATTGTTGAAACATCGTTGTTGTCAACGAATTTTTATGTATTTATTGATCAATTCAATCGTTTTGACGATAATTGCAATACAAACGCAAACGAGTTTCAATATTTTAATTCGTTCGTTCGATTTGATCATCGATTTCAAATTGAAAAACAATGAACAATTTACATTTGATTTTTAATCGTTTACAAAAATTTTTTCAAACGCGATTTACGAATTGATCATTTCGATTTGAAATAATGAATGAAAATAATTCATAAATACGAAATACATAATGAAACAATATTTTGACACAAATTTGAATTGTTAAATTATCGTCATTAATCACGCAAAAAACGTAATGACGTTTTTTGATTAAACGATCGATAATAATACAAATGACATTATTGTTTTTGAAATCAAATAATTCGATTATAAAATTCATCGATATATCAATTCATCGTTAATTAAAAATTGACAATGAAATTAACAATTCGTGACGATCATCATGTGAAAACTTCGATTTTGACATTTGTGACAATTACGAATATAACGTTTGATAAATAATTTTTATTAAATCAATAATAATAACGTTTAATGAATTTTTCAATACGATTCATGTTCGAATGTGCTGCACAAAAAAATTGATCGTGAACGTCGCGAATTATTTCAATTATCGAAATTTAGTTGATTCGATATTCATAAATTTTCGTTTTAAAAAAACGTCGTTTCGATCGAAACAATTTTGCAAATTTATTTTTTCGTTGATAATTTGTTAAATCCCGATCAAAATTTGACGATAATTAATACAATTTTCGTTTTTTTCGATTGATTTGTATGACGCGTTTGTATAAATCGTTTTGAACGTCAATCGAACATAATTGCAATCGAAAAAATGATAAAATTTGTTTTTATAGAGTTTTCGTTCGTCGTTTTCGACAAAACGAAATTCAGACATTTTAATCAAAATATTCGTTTTGACGTTTTTGATTTCAAATTGATATTGAATTTTGATATTGTAATTCGATTAAAATTTCGATTCACGTATTTGACGAAAAATGAATTTTTTGTTTGTCGAAAAAATTTCGAAATTTTGTGATCGATGTAAATTTCGATTGATTTGTCGATATTTTCGAATTCGAATTTTCAATATTTTAAACATCGAATAATGACGAAAAATTTTTTGTCGTATATTTCGTAATTGCATTCGACAAAAATCGTTTTTGTTGAAAAATCATCGAATAGAAAAATTTCGTTGTCGTCGTATTGAAATAAAATTTCATTTAAATATCAATTTGAAAAATCGATTTTCAAAATAATTTTACGATTGCGATCAATGTCGAAAAATTGAAATTTCGATTATTTGTTTTTCAAAATTTCGAATGTTTCATTAACGAAATCGATTCATTCAGAAATCAATTTTTTTGATCATTCGAATTAAAAACTTGACGAATTTCGAAAACGTTTTAATGAAACGTCGATAAAAATTGCAAAAATCGACAAACGTTTATATTTTTTTGATGCATGTTGAACGGAATTCAATTGAAGATGTTTTGAATTTTTTTGAAATTCATACGCAAATTTTTGTCGATAATATAACTTTTAAAAATGAAATTTTTGTTTGAAAAAAAATTCGCATTTTTGATATCATTTAAAATCGATTTTTTCAACTTTTGAAAAATTTGAATGAAATGTCGTTCATGTTGTTTTCGAATTTTTTTGTAAATAAAAATATCGTTCAAATATATTTGACAAAAATGATTATTGTATTCAAATAACAAATCATTTATGTAATGTTGTCAATTGATTGAATCATTGATAAAATCGAAAAACAACACATGATATTTGTAAATGTTTAACGAACATATGAAAATAATAAAATTTTCGTTTTGTGAATTCATTCGAAATTTATTGAAAATCGATATAATATTCAATTTGAACAAAAATTTACAATCGATAATTTTAACGAGAATTTTTTCAATCAACGAAATAAAATAATTATTACGTTTGATTATGACGTTCAATTTTCGATAATCGACACACAAACGAAATTGTTCGTTCGATTTGACGACGAATAAAATGAATAAAACATAAAACGTTTTGTTTGAATTGATAAATTTTTTTTGAAAATTATCGTGTAAATATTTTTGAAAAGTTTCGAATTTCTTAAACGATAAAAAATAAATTCGATTTCGAAATAATTGATTCGAATTTTTCGTCAATTCGATTTTATGATCGTAAAATTTATGAAAAAATAATTTGTCGATTTTTTTCGAATTGAATACATTTTCGAATCGTTTAAAAAATTCAAAAATTTTACGTTTTAATTTTTCGACGATTGCTTTCATGATTTTGAAAAATTTTTTGAAATTCAAATCAAAATCAATTTTTATTTTAATTAATTTTTTTTTGACGTTGTCAATAATTTCGTTCAATTTCTTCATGATCAAAAAAAATGTTTTGATTTTTTTTTTTTTTTTAAATTCGATTAGCGATTGAAAAATCGTCGCGTCAATAAAAACGACATTCAACGATGTATCAAAATCGAAATTTTGTTCGTTATTTTTTATTTCGAAAATTGTAATTTTGAATCGTCGACTAAATCGACGCGTAAATTTTTTGATTAAATCGAATTTTTTTATTGATGCGTTGATCAAAATCGATTTTTGAATTTCGCGTATGATTTTCAATTTTCGTTTTTTTGAAAAATTTACTTGAAAAATAATTTTTGTTTATTTTCTCAATAACATATTTGAAATTTGAAATCAAGAATTTTTTTATTGATTGTTCGTTTTTTTTCGAGTCTTTCACAATAAAACGAGAGAAAATTACTCGAAAAAATGTCAAAATTGATCGTTTTTGCAATATTTGATATTTTTGAACGTTTGTCGACGAAAACGACGTTAAAAATCGTTCAAAAAATGACAAATAAAACGTTTTATTCGATTGTTTGTTCGAATTAAATAATTTCTGAAATATAAACGAACGTGATAATCGAAAAAAATTTCAACGTGATTACAATGATTTGAAATGAAATAACATTCGTCGTTAATTATATTGAACATCATTTCATGTTTGTTCATTCAAAAATTTTTTAAAATCAACGAATGTTGTTTTATTTTGATAATGAACAATAAAACGAAAAATTTTGAATGATTTTGTATCGTCATTTTGAACAATATTTGATGAATAATAAATTTAATTTTCGTTTTTTCGAAATTAAAAATTTTTTTAAATCGAAATAAAAAAACTGAAATTAATTTTAATTTATGACATATTTTTTACGCAATTTTTTTATTAATGAAAACGTATTCAAAAATATCGATATCAATTAAATCATGAATTATGATTTTTTTATCATTCGAAAACAAATTTATTTTTTTAATTAAAAATTTACAATGAAATTCGTTAAAAATGTTATGTTGAAAATTTCGTAAACAAATTTTGATAATTTTTTTCGCGTTTTCGAAAAAAATTGTTAATTTTTCGATTTAACGTCGAATGTGATTGAAATATCGAAATTTATATTATCGTCGTTAATGTTTGAAAAATTATCGTTGATCAAAAAAATGATTTGCAAATTAAATATTTTTTGTTTAATCAAATTGTCGATTCAATTATCAAATAATTTGTCAAAAATGCATTTTTTTTATCAATGATTTTTTTCATCACATTTTCAACATTTTTTTTTTAATTTAGACAAATTAAAACGAACAATGACAATTTTATACGTTTTTTTTTTAAAAAAATCGTATATTTAATTTTCAAATTTTTTATGTATTGTTCATTGCGACGAATTCGAAAACTTAATTAATTGATCGATAATTTGTTTTTAATGAAAAAAATGTTGATTTTAACATCGTTATTTTTGATACGACGATGTTTGTTATTTATGATTTGAAATTTGCGAAAATAATCGTCAAAAATTTCATAATCGTTCGAAACAACGTCGACATGTTGAAATTTCGTTGTGATTTTTTTTTCGAAATTGTGAATTTTGTTTTTTTTTCATTTTTTTTAAACAATTGATTGATCAAAAAAAAATTCGAAATAAAATTCGTTGAAAAATTCAATGAATTTTATTTTCAAATCATCGTATTGACGACGAACGTTTCGAAAATAATTAACATCGATATAAATGTCGTTCAAAAATTTGAAAATTTGATCAATTGATTCGAAAAAATTGCATTTAATTTCGCGTCGAATATCGATATGTTTTGCAATTTTTTTTTTGTTCAATCAATAATTGCAAAAATTTCTTTGAATTTATCGACGTATCAATTGAAATTGATTTTTAACTTATCAATGCATTTATTTTTTCAAATATCGTAACGAATGTATTCGAATGTATTAAAATTTTTATGTTCAAAAAAAATAAAAAAATCAAAATGTCGAAACGAATGCGTTTTAAAATCAAAACGAAATTTTTCAACAAAAAAATCAAATTGTTTGAACGAACGCTTTTTAAATTCAAAACGAAATTTTTTTTCGAAATTGAAAATTTTTTCAAATTTTAATAATTTAACAATTTTTTTTCGTTGTTTATTTTTATTTTCACGAATTCGTTGAATTTTGAAAAATTCATTACATTGAATTTGAATCGCAAAGATTTCGATTTTGATGATACGCAAAATTTCGTTGATTTTATATTTTTTTTTATGATTCGAAATTTTGATTTTTATGTTTTTTATTTGAAAATTTCAAATTCGAATGACAATCATTTTTCGATTTCGATTTCGTCGAAAAATTTCGAAAATAATTCATAATTCGTCGAAATGACTGACGATCATTGATTGAAATTGTTGTTTCGAAAAAATGTTTATCGAATTAACGATTTTGAACGATTCATTTTCATTAAATTCATCGTCATTCTGATTAAAATTTAAAACAAAAAAAATGTCGATAATATGTTGTTCGAAATTCGTGATTATTCGATCAAAAACATACACATTCAATTATATGATTTTCTTAAACAATAATCGATTTTTCAGATTGATTTCGAAAAAAAAACTGAAAAAAATCATGATTGTGAACTGAAATCGAATAATTGTTGAAACAAAAAAAAATGAACAAAACAATGATTTAAATAAATCTTGATGATTGAATTTTATTCAAAAAAACAAATTCGATGTGATGTTAAATGAAATGTCTAAATGTTTGTTTATGATGAAACAAATAAATATTGAATAAAAAAGTTTGTTTGTTGATGTGTTTTTTGATTTGATAATTTTTTGATTTTCAAACACGAATGTTTCGTCAGAAATGATAAAAAGAAAAAATTTGTTGTATTGTGAATCGAAATTATCGCGTGAATTCGTTTGTTTTGAACATTTTTTAAAACAAAACAAACGAATTTATTATGTTTCGTTTCTTTCAATTCACAACGAGTTTATTATGTTTCGTTGTTTTCGTTGAATGATCAAAATCAAAATAAATTTATTATGTTTTTATTCGTTCATTGAATTTAACTGTAAAAAATTTTGTTTATTTGAATGTTCGCGTATCATAAACGAACATGAAAAAAAATGATTTCGATATAATGTGAAATGTTATGCAAAAATATGATATTATTACATAATTACACGAAAATATCGAAATGAAAAACAAATACATGAAAATCTGTAAAAACATATGTAAAAGATTTGATTTTTTGAATGCGTCAAATCGAATTTCGATTTTAACATTCGATATGATAAAATAACGATGTTAATTCGATGTTAAATTTGTCAAATGTTGAATTCGATGTACGTTCGTCACATAAAAATAAAAATTCAAAAAATTCGAAAATGCGATTCGTATTTTGTCAAACAATTCGATTATCGAAATTCGAATAATTTCGAAAAAATTAATTTCAATTATTTTACAATTCGATCAACGATAAATTCAACAAATTCATATTGTCAATCGAAATCAATCGAATTCGTACGATTGAATAAATAAAATGTGAATAAAAAACAATTGCAAAACGTAATCTGTTTTGTAACGATTAATAAATCAATATATTACATTTCAAGTTATACATTTTTGATGTCAATAATTCATTAAATTATACTATTTCTAATACGAATTTTACAAAAACGTATTTTCAATGATATGATTATGTCGATATTATTTATCATTGCGTGTTTTTTAATCATATCGATAACGAAATTTTCGAATTCAATGATGTCGTTGTTTAAAAACATATTGATTTTCAAATTGTCAACGAAATGAATTTCGCGTTTGAACAACGACGTGATTTTTTGATCATTTTTTGTGTCAAACATGTGAATATCACATATGACATATTTTCAATTTTCATGTCGATTAATGTTTAGATCACGAATTTGAAATGACAAAATCATGATACGAATGAAAATATTGAATGTTTGTATTTTGAAAAAATTTCGATTCATAAATAAAACGTTAATATCGATGTTCAAACACACGTTTTTTGACACGACGATTACGACAAATGAAATTTTGATTTTGACGTAATTTCAATCACGAAATTCGTATTTCGTGTCAATATTTGCGAACGAATCGACGTTAAAACGAATAATGATAAATTCAAACGAAATAAATGAATTCGTAAATTCAACAAACGTGACGATATTCGATTGATTAAATTCGTTGATTTTTTTCGTAACATCGATTGTAAATGAATTAACATTTTTGATCGAATAAATTTCGACGTCGTTAAAAAATTTCGATTTTTTTAAGAAAATCAAATTACAATCAACACGAAAATGACGATGTAATTCGTTGTTAAATGTGAAAATCTTTTTACATCGACGACAATGAAATAACGATGACTTGATCATTATTATTGACGCAATGAAATTGACGAAAATTTCATTTTTTTGATTCGAATTGTAATAATTCAAATTTTCGTTTTCAATATAGTAATTCTCATGCTTTTCATTGTGAAAATTTTTCACGAATTTTTTTTTTCGTTGTTATTTTAATCGACAACAAAAATTTTAATTTTGTCGTCACGATTGTCAAATTCGTTTCGATTATTTTGTTTTGTGTCGCTTGTTAATCGACGTTGTGATTGATTTTTGAATTTGAAATTTAACGCGTTTTCGAAAATCAATTGCAAAAATTGTTTGTCAATTGACAAAACAAAAACGACAAATGTTTTTTGAAATGCGTTTAAAAATTGATATTGAAATTTTTGATATTTTTGATAAACATTATTTTGAAACGTCGAATTCTGATATTGATATGAATTGTAATTTGATAATAATCAATATTCATACGAAAAATAAAAAAATTGAAAATCGTCAACGTCAAATTGTTGTTGATAATCGTTTTGTCGTTCACGATTTTGTTTATTGATTTGACGTTGTTTATTTTGATCAGAATTAAAATTGACATGTTGAATAAATTTATGAACAGTCATTTTTTGTCAAATATTAATTTTGACGTCAAGCGAATCGAAAAATGAAATAAAAATAATAATCGTGATTGATTCAAATATTTGCATTTTGAAATTGAAATTCAAATTATTTCACGTCATGATTAATTGATTGTAAATAAAATTAAATTCGACAATTTTAAAATGACGCATAATGTTTTGCACGTAAATTTTAAACGTTTTATCATTGCGAACATTTTGCATAATATATTTTTCAATTTGCAAATTTTTGAAAATTTGTGAATCACGTTTTTTGAATCAACGTATCAAATCACGACATTATTAATTCATCGATGCATCACGAAACATATTTTTTTCAATTTCATTTAATTTTAATGAATGTTAAATGAAAATATCGTTACGTAAACATTCGACAATGAATTCACGCATTTTGTGATCAAACGAATTTTTTTTCAAATTTTTAAATTTGTCAATAAAAACAAATACATTTTTGTAATAAATATGTCGATCAACGTTGACAATAACATTTTTGTTTTTGTCATTTTCACGACGAAAATCAAAAAAGTCGATATTTTTTGAAATTTTCAAAATTGATTTTTCGTCATCAACATCAATCGCAATTTCATTCGAAAAATCAAAATCAAAATCAAAAAAACGTCGATCATCACGTTCGTTGTTATTTTCGATGTTATTTTGTTGAAAACGTTGAAATTATGCTGTAAAATCGACAAATGTTTGAATAACGATTGCAATGATCGTTGTTGTAATAATTGTTTGAATAATCAAATCAAATTGATTTTGATTTTGATTTTGTTTTTAATCAAACATGACAAAATCAATGAATTGTGTGTAAATAGTTTTTTCAATTGAAATATCACGAATGTTGACAAAATTGAAATCAAATGCAAAATCGATCGACGTGTTTGACGTGATAATAAATAAATAATTGAATGTTACAAACGAAAATATGAAATTGAAAATTTGAACTTTCGACACGCTATTGCGTCGAAATTTTTTTGAAGAAAAACATCAAATGATATTGATAAAATTGACGAAATTGACGTTTTTAAATTTGAATAAACGAAAAATCGAAAATGAAATCGAATCATTAAATTCTGAATTGATTATAATTGAAAATTTGATCAAAAATTTCGAAAAACGTTCGAATTGCGAAAACGTTCGATATCAAAACGAAATTGAATCAAAACGTTTTGAAACGAAACGACGTCGTTGATTCATTGAAATGAATAAACAAAATCGTTGATTCGAATTTTGAAAAATTTGAAAATTTTAACGATCAAAATTTTCATCGTACGTCGATCAATATCGTCGAATAACGAACAAAAAACGTGATTGATTTGCAAAAAATCGTAAATGAATCACGCAAATTGAATGATTTCGTTGAAAAATGACGTCAAAATGAATTACAATTGATTTGTTGTGAAAGTTTTTTTGTTAATTTAATTAATTGTGAATGTTTTTCGATCGACGAAAATTTTCGACAAATTATTCGTACAATAACAGAAATGCAATGAAAAATTTTTTTTACAAATTGATAAAACGAAAAATAAAATAAAATGAAATGAAAATTTTTCACAATCAAATAAATAAAATTGACGTAAAATTTACAACATCAACGACATCAAAAAAACGAAAACGACAAAAAGTAAAATTCAAAGAATTGACAAATTTGCGTACAATGCATTGCAAAATTGACAAAATTTTGATGATGTTGTTGCAATCAATAATGCAAACAACGTTAATATGATAAAATGATGTTATCAAATTGTCAAAAACAATGTGTGAAAAAATGTAAAAAATTTGATTGCTAATTTTACGAAAAAATTCCGAAATATATATTGTAAAATTATGATGACAAATGATTTATTTTTCAACGACAAACACGTTTAATTTTCAAATTTTGTCATTGACAATCGTTAAACAAATTTTCGTCTCATAATCGACAGATTTTTAACAAATGTATATACGAAAATGAACGACAAAAACATTTTGCATATATCAGTCGACTTCGTCGATATTTTGTATAATTGTTCGTGATAAATCAAATTTGATTTTCGATAACGAAAAATACTTGTTAAAATATTGAAAATATTTGTTCGAACGAAAACGCTATGAATTGAATTTTTCGTTGATGAGAACAATTGAAACATTATATCAAAAAGTCAAAATTCGAAACGACAATCTTTTTCTCGCAAATATTTATAGCGTTCAAGACGTTATGCATTTGAACGTCATGAAATGAAAATTGATTTCGAAATTTTTTCGAAAAACGATGATCATTCGAAAAGATGTCGTTTTTGCAAATTTATTCGATTCTGATCATTTCAATAAAATTCATTCTTATATGAATCTTGATGTCAATTTCACAAACGACAATGTTCGCAAAATCATTGAATTTCATAATATCGTTCTTGACATTTGACAAAGATTTTTCAAATTCACTAAAAAGCAAATGCATGATTTCGCACTCAATTATTTAAACATTGAGCGATGTTACATTTTAATGCAAGAATTGAACAAAGCATTTGATGCATTTACTCGCTATTTTGTTATTCTGAATACTAAAGAGCGACAAATTGAGCAGAAATTCGCGTTGTGAATTGATCGTTATGACTTGTTTCAAATTTAAAACTGATTCTGAAATTTTAGATTTGCATGAATTTTATGATTCAAAAACAACATTGAGATTGAGCGTGATAATTTTCATGAAACTTTCGATTTACACATCAGAAATATGAAATTGAACAACGTCATTTTGAGTTTCAAGCATCGAAAGACTATTGTTTGTTATCACAAAATCGTTTGATTTCTTCATCGTCAAAATGATTATAACAGAGTCACGTGAGTTGTCGTCATACGAGACTCAATTGTACTACTTTACTAATCAACATCTACTGATAGGAAGCTGTTACGTGAAATTTTGAGTATATATAGATCAATGATGAGAAGCGACGTCGAAGGTCACATTGCTCGTACGAAGTACAAATTAGCTATGATCTTGTATGACTCTGAACAAACAAAAAAGGCTCTGACTATGAAAAAGAAAACGCAAGAGATAAAGTTCAAGATGTGTGACAAACGTCCGAATCAAGACGATAACGAGAAATTTTACGATCAATTGATTGCATATTTCTATCGATGATGTCAAGATCAACACGATTGTTGAGAAACTGAACTCTCTGAAAGTTGTATCGGTTGCATCACTCAAGTCAGGACTCTCGTCACTCACAAAATCTTCTTGAATTAGGTATTGAGCAAATGCACACTCGTACACGAGATAAACTTGTGGCCGGAAAATACCTCAAGCGTGATTGTTGAAATGACATCGTCGTTGAGACATTTACACACATCGCAGACGTCAACGCTGCCTCCTTACTATTTCTGAAAGAGAAATTAAAAGAAGAAACATGAGATGAAAATAAGAAAAATATATATGAAAATTGAGCGATGAACTTCACTGCTAATGATAAGTGAATAGAAAGAATCTGAGATTTTCATCTGAGAGATCAAGTTGAAACGCAGAGTTTTCGCTAAACATGTTCATTTAGTGTACTACTTCGCACTCTTCAGATCTTTGTTCAGAAGATCACAACAACTATTCCATGCACTAACAATATGGGCGTGATCTCTTTCGCGCTTCTTTTAAAGACTCGAAATCATTCATGTCAGCTGAATGAAATATAATGTTAATCTTCATAACCCGACTTCGGAAATGGACATTGAAATGTGAAGAAAACGAGCTTTGCCATACATAATGGCCAGCTCGCGGAACTCACTGGAGATGAAATACAAGAAACCCTTAATGCCGTAGCATTTACGCCCTGCCGGTGCATGTGACACAAAGACTAGATTCAGATGGTCAGTATACCGAACTGAGATGTCAATGATTGAATGAAATATACCAAAAGTTGATGTCACTGCACTGACTTGACTGATTCCCAAAAAATTCCGAACCTACTTGTACCTAAGAAAAGATTCGTCGATCCTTAGGTTCTCACCGCTGTTCTGATAGAAAAAGTGACTTTTACGGCACAAGCCGAAAGCTCTCGGGATTATTAGCATCCGCTCTTCCAGTACGCATCGAGATTCCATTCTCTTATCGTGCAGCTAGTGCGACCTCGACGGTGACTCAACACTTGATGCGCATGTTACATGTCTCCAGGGTGTGTGCTACATATCAACAATATTGCACCAATTGGACATGCCGCCCTCACACCCTATCTTGCTCAGATGCCAGCGCAGCAGCAACGCTGAAACTGCTTCGATCCGATAAGAAGCTGCTATCATACCCCACCCAACAACACGTACTACACTTCAAGCAATCTCTCTGTTACAGTGTAAAACACTTGAGATCGTTGACTATGAGTTCTACTGCCAGTCCTTCCTCCTCCATGACGGGAAACTTCTCCAACGTTGACGCCTGGGACCTTGACGGCACCCCAGAATCCGGACCCTCTCACCAGCCATGGCGCACATACTGGCCCCCGCGACAGAGCGTGGACTCAATGACCGCAGAAGAGCTGGCAGAGCAACCCTGATTGACATGGAAGCGTGACCCTGATAAAATCAACGATAAGCCGTGATATCAATGAGTGAATGATTTCGGTGCGATGAACGCGCAGAAATGCTCGCCATATTGTGAATACTGTGATGGCCGTGAATGCGTAAGCATTACCCCTTCAATCCGCTGAATTGTGTCCTGGCCCTGAATAGAGGTACTCACGCGTTGCGTACACGCAGAATGTCTGCTCGACAGCTGCCGAGAAAAAATAGAAAGAAGATTGGATGCGGTCTAGCCACCACTGCAGAATGTTTTTTGATGAGTGAATGGGATCAGGAGAATATTTCGAGAAAGTTCACTAAGTTGAACGGTTCATTTGTTTTTTCGCCGTGCTTGAGACGGTTGTTGGGCGACAATGAGTCATTGTTTGGCTATGCTCACGCAATATTACGAGTTTCATTCAACTTAGTATAAAGCACATTCCCAGTTGAGTTCACACAAAACATGTTCCACTTGACAACACGTAATACCAAACCTTGCCCAACGTCTACCATCCTTGCTCCCTAGAAAACGCAGTACATCGGGTCTTGACCTTTTGTTGCAAGTAATCTCATCGTGATTCGCTGTAGAAAACGAAACATCGAACTTCGATGCTCTCTCTTGCTAAGGCGTCTTTGAATGCATTCATATATGAAAACGCCGCGTGAGGACAAACTTATTCATCAGCAATGCTCGACAAGAAGAGGGTCAATCTTAACCCGCACTCTTACATTGTGCAATTCTTGAATCTCATGCTGTCTTTGTATCAAAGCACTTGATGAGGTATGCTTCGTGAGGCATTTGACCGTCAAAATAATAAAATCGATGATCCGGGTTGAGAAAGAAATTGTAGGTTTCGTCAAGATAATCAAGAAAGACAATGTTCGTAGGTATTTTATCGTTTTGATGGTCAACGCTGCGATAATCGCACATTAAGATGGGATGATCATAAACAGGCTTTCGTAGTGGTCTCCAAACACTTTCAACATGTATTGTTAGCAAGTCACACCAAGCTCGCTAAAGGAAGGCATACTTGACGATCTGAACGCGCGACTCTTTGTAAGTCTCTGCCTTTTTGGGTGGAAATACTGCAGGCGACGCAAAGCAGCTTTTGCGGTTTGATTTATGATAAGCTTGAGCAGGAACGGCCTGTATATACACAGCGTTAACGTACCGGCATGAACTGAAGCGAAAGGTTGAGCCTTGTCAGGAGTACCTCTGGAATTGCCGGGCAACGTTGAATCCCGACGTCGAATCTGTTAATGGTTAATTCCTCATCAACCGGGCCACAATTGTGGTGATGTATGTACTTGATAATCCCAGGGCAAAACTTCTTCTGCACCAGTCGTGTTCTTCAACACTTGTGCTATCTCCTCGAAGTAAACTTGCTGAATCATCTGTGGGTCTAAAAAATCATCGTATGATAGCTTTGTGCTCATCTCGCAAGTCTCGAGCCCTGACGTGTCAAGACTGAATGAAGCTTCATGGCCTCGAATATCCATGAAGATTATATTCCTTGCAATGTGTGTCACATTTGTCTGTCTTGCACCTTCGATGCGGTGCACTGATATGTTCAGAAAGAACGACTTTTCTGTCTTGTAGATGGGCAAGGGAGCAAGGTAAAACATCTGTGAGACCTGCTTCTTGGGCTCCCGCGCATCTTTCTCAGCTGAATGGACTTGTGACTCCTGCACGGAACTCTTTGCCTCCTTTTGAGCCATGATGACTGCACCTTCGAACATGAGAGCTTCAAGGTGAAGTATAGACGATAGGAAAGTCCACACTTACTTGAAAATGACACGGCATTGATAGGGCATGTTTCGGTCTTGCCAAAGTGTGATCATAGACCATTTTGCCCTCCCCTTCCCCCTCTCTCTGTGCGACCTACCTACAACAGCTGTCTATCGAGATTATAGTTGCATATTACCAAAAAGGCCAATTAGGAAAATGCCTCATATTACAAACCCACACACTCTTCCAATGGAGTGGACAGCGTCAACACCTTCAGCTGCAGTCCCAGCTCATACCCATTGTCCACTTGTTTCCAACACGCAGCTACGCATATCTCCGAAGATACTGCCCAACTCCCCTCAGCTCGACGCTACCAACCCTTCCTGTTCTTCATAACAGGCAAACTCGCCGAATTATCCCAAATCTACCAGCTCATCACCTCAGCGCTCTCCGACTTCCAGGCAGAAACAAGACGGCTGAAAGAGCGTAGGAGATCGCCTGGGATTGGTAAAGGAAGGATGGAGGAACACGAGAAACTACTAGTACTAGGTGCTCAGACGCAGGGCCCCAGAGCTGCCTCCGAGTGCTCAGCTTCTGTGTACTGACTTTTTGAGAATCCTCCCAGATTTTGAGACATCATACATTATTCTACTCATTTGAACCAATACATTGAACCACCATGGTTGCTACCCACGACAGTGATCCCCTTTATTATCGCTCAGCCCTTCGAAGACCATTCTCGAGCACTACTCCCTTCGTCCGCTAAGATAATCCATCGCCTTTTCATCAAGCGTTAGCGCAGGAGGTCGGCTAGTCGTCTCGGCTATTCAAGTATACAGTTGGCACGCTTATATGATAGTTCAGTTGACAGACCGATGATAATCGCTACCTCCTGGGTTTTCCCCACGCCTAGCAATTGGGCGATACACTAGTGGCGCTGGACGTCGTAGATAGCTTAGGTGGTTATGTTAAGTACAAGTAAGTAGCTTCTCCCGGTTTCGAATGAGATGATTACCCCAGTTGGGATGCGACAGAGCGCATTATGGGTTCATTACTTTCACTTGAAATACTTGCTTTCTGTATCTTGTGCTACGTCGCGTATCTGGTTGTTATTAGACTGTATTTGAGCCCAGTCGCTTCGATTCCAGGTCCAAGACTGGCCGCTATATCTTTTTGGTACGAGTTCTATTTCGATGTTATTCTCCGCGGACGATACGGATGGAAAATTGCAAAGCTCCACGAGCAGTATGGGCCAATAATTCGGATCAATCCCTTTGAGGTCCACATCAATGATCCGGATTTCTACGATGAAGTTTATGTATCCGGAAGTAAGCGTAAGACTGATCAGTGGTCTTGGACGGTTAGTAGTTCGAGATCTTCTTTCATCCCTATAGTTGAAGAAGTCTGGAAGATTCCCGAAAGAACTCGTAAGACTACAAGCTGCATCACTGCATTCCGATTCTTCTCGCAGAGCATTGAAGCTAGGCACCATGGCAAAATCTTAACTCCAAAATGAAGGAGTACCGAATTCCTGTTGTAGGCTGACAATCTAAACATAGGTGCCTATGTTTGGAACCCCAAACAGCATTCTGGCCACGATTGAGCATGACGTGCACCGCAGACGGAGGAATGCTTACGCAAATTATTTTTCAAAGCAATCTATCAAGCGGTACAGCAACGTCATCCAAGCCGCTGTAAGCAAGTTGTGTGTGAGATTTGAAAAGCACAAAGACGATCACAAGACGATTAACTTGATGCACGCCTATACCGCTATGACAGGGGATGTGGTCACCGAGTATTGCTTCCCAAAAGCATACGGTCTACTGGACCAGCCCGACTTTGCACCTGATTACCATGACTTGTGGATCTCAATTCTGAGCAACAGCCATGTGTTGAAACAATTCCCATGGATGTTCCCACTTATGCTGTCATTTCCTGAGTGGTTTGTTGAGCGAGCTTTGCCTGATTTAGCGGTCACTTACAAATGGCACCAAGAATGGAGGAAGCAAATTGAGGCTGCAAAGTGTGGCGGGGACGAAGAAGGGAAGAAACGTCGAGACGGGCGTCCGAGTATCTTCGAGACACTCCTAGATTCCGAGCTTCCACCGTTTGACCGATCTGTTCCGAGATTAGTCGAGGATGCACAAACAATGGTCGGTGCTGGGTCGATCACAACTAGTCTGGCGCTAGCTTTGGGAACTTATTATATTGCTTCTGATGCGAGCGTGCTAAATCAGCTTATGACCGAACTTGAGGAAGCCATGCCAGATGCCGCTCAGACGCTCGCTCTTGTAGATCTCGAAAGATTACCATACCTAACAGCAACCTACTTCGAGATACTTCGCATTAGTTACGGTGTTTCTCACCGCTTACAACGCGTTTGTCCCGATCAATTTATCCGGTACTACGACTTTGTTCTTCCGCCAGGAACACCAATCAGTATGGTAAGTCCTTTCGGGGTGGTTTGTTCGTCTCCTCAACCAGCCATGCAATAGTGAACATGTTGGAAGATCGGTGGAAATTTGCCTTGCAATCCAAGGCTTACCAACGAGTCGAGATGCTGACTCCGGAATTGCTTAAAGACTTCCATGCATATACACGATAATGCAGCGATTTTTCCAGAGCCTCAAACATTTAGACCCGAGCGGTGGCTTCCCATAGAGACGGAGGGTGTGCGTTTGCAGAAGTACCGTGGGTATCCCTGAGTTGGGGATTTCTGTTCAGATGTTCTCCGAGCTACAAGACCAGTCTCAAAAGCTAATGCTCACTCCATCGATAGTCGTCGCTTTCAGTCGTGGCTCTCGTCAATGTCTAGGAATGCATTTAGGTTCTGCCGAGATCTATATTGGTATTGCTGGAGTCTTCCGGCGGTTTGGACGAAGGATGAAGATCGTTGACACCGTTAAAGCAAGGGATGTTGACATCTCGCATGACTTTTTCACACCAATGATGGAGCAGAATACGACGGGGATCAAGCTTATGATTCAAGAAGCCACGGGAGCCGTACAGACGTAAGGCCGAAGGCTGATGATGGTATATCCATGTAATCTCTACTTTCTCTAGAACTAACAAGTACATTGACTGTAAAACTCGTATGGAATTCAATCATTATAGGACCTCGCGGCGAGAGAGATCAAACATGGTGGATCACTTTGCACAGAGGCGATCAATTTTCGAGGCTTTTGGGTCGGTGCACGCGATTTCGATTTTTTCGGCTGTGATTCTCATATCCTAGTCATCATTGATCGTCCGTACAGAAGTTGGAGCGCAAAGTTGAGTCACACGATGGTCAATTGAAATGATGAAGTGCCGGTCATCTTCATAAATCAAAGCAACAACTGCAATGCTATAGATGCGATTCAAGAAATTGCCAGCACTTTCTTAATCATTAATTGAATTTGTAGTTCACTTGACGAGCATAGGTTGAAAGCTGTCTTCGTAAAGTATGGATTAGTTGCCACGAAATGGATGCCTACCCTCCGCCCCCCCCAAAAAAACCACGTAATCCGCGAAATCTTCTCCAAGCTCAAATGGAGGATAGTCTATCTCGCAAGCCACCTACGCTCAGAATCTGGATCTTAGGAATTGCAGAAATTTGTAGAGAACTGAGAAGCAGCTGGTCCTCTAAGAAAAGGTGGTCTTCAAAACGGCGGACGATCCCAATCCTCCACAGCCGCCTGAGTCGCCCCCGTTGCTATCGGTGCCATTCTGGGCGCCTGGTTGCGATCCGGGCTTACTCATAATTTCAAGTCAGCTTTCCCACTTCCGATAGACTTTAAATTCCGAGCCATATCTTTTGAGCGGCTCGCTCCCGTAAACAGATCCTAACACTTAATCGAAGAGATAGAAAGAGAACAAGAACCTTCGAAAAACACGTACCTCGCATGCTTGAAGGACATAACCTGTCATACATACATTGCCTGATGAGCAAACGAAAACGCACCTGTCCATGTCGGTAGTACATGAGGGTCCCACGACGCTCATGGTGTGCCCGTCCATCTTGACTTCGCGGCTTACATCAACAACGCCAGTTTCCGACATGGTGTACTCAGCCCAAGTGTTCGATACTTGGCCATTGACGAGTTGAGTATCGCCATAGATGGCCGACCACGCTCCAATTGAGCCAGAAGTAAAGCTTACCATCGTTTTGGCATGCTGAGGGAGAGAGACAGTGATCAATGGTGTATGAGCGTTTACCCAAGATGCACCCGGACCCCAGACCACGAGGATGAGATCTTCGCCAGCGGCGTTTGTAAACTCGCTAGTATAGGGTCCGTCATCGCCAAGCCAAACCCCACCAGAAGAGTCGGCGGCGTTGACGCCAGGACCTGAAAACCCTAAATTTGACAGTCTGGAGGAGTCTCCCGAAGTTGATTGAGTGCTTGTGCTCCCGCTCGACCCTGTGATAGGGGTCGACGACGCTGCTTTAGATGATGAGGTGGTCGAAGAGATGGTAGAAGGAATCGTAGCCGTAACGGACGTGGTAGTGACTGGCACAATCTCCTGTGCTGCGGCTGATGTGGGCTGGCCCCAAGTTTGGCCGGAGCTATACGTGATATGCACAGTGGCGAACTGCAGAGGTTGGTGTTAGCTTTGTTCCCTGGTGTCATGCCATGGGCCCTATCGGATTGTGCGACAAGACCGAGTCGCACGAAAGTCTTGCTATACGAACAAGGAAATTTTGGACGACATACGTTCACCCCATTCCAGACTTGAGGATATCGTTTCTCAACCTCGCTTGATCATCGTCAGCAGGGCCAAGAACGATAAGGAGTTTGGGAGCTCACGCTCCGACCACCTCTAGTGGGTCTGCATGCTTCTTGACGTGATGGTGTTGAGCTTGTTTAAAAGGAGTGGCAGCAACTCGGCCAAGTGCCAATGCTGTCAAGACCGCAGTGGTGCATAAGCCATACATAATGAATCGACGAGATGGCAGCAAAGGAGAGTATTGTTGATATATATCGGTTGAGCTTGCGCCAGCGCAAGATTGGCGGCACACGTCACTCTTGAACACGAAGGTCAAGTGAGAGAGATGGAGAAAGACAGAGAGAGACAACGGAGGTCAAAAGACGGGATACTTTGGCAAAGGATTGAACGGTATAAGTCTGAAATGAACGTGTATACTGTAAAGCGCTGGCAACAGGGTTCTGAAAAGCTAGAAACAACAGACAATAGAAACAATGAAGACATGGAACAGATAAAGGTAAGATGGTCAGCCTACAACGCATGGCTGCCCTGAAAGGATTCGTGTTTCATTCGCACCACACTGCGGCGAACGAGGCCCCAATGAGCAAGGCGAGACAGGTCCTCTCGCCACTTTTGTGCAGTTGGAACCGATCCCTTCCTAAGCCAATGCAGCGTTCGGGCGTAGTGGATGGTTGCTAGATTGCCTCTGAGATTGCTTATCGGCATGGCTGGACGTTGGAGGAAATCTTTCCAGAAGCATGAACACTAAGACTTGATCGAAGAAGAGCAGCACAGGGTGGACTTAGTGAGGCCGAACAATGATCCCAAGGAAGCAGGCGGGTAAACCATCTTTCAAAGACAGCATTGTTAGCACTGAGATGACCAACAGGGCGCAGGGAGAAAGGTGAGACGGTAGATTAATTGTGAGAGCCAGAAGGATTGTGAGCCAATGGTCAATTCATTATTGTTGCGGCGGGGCCTAATAACAACACTCTTAGTACTCGGACAAGTACACTTAGGTCCTTCTACTAGGCACAAGTACTTACATGTATTTTGTTTGGTGAGGAGCGGCCGAGGCGGGGTGTCGTGGGGGGGAAAAACGCCAAGGATTCGCATGCGTTTCGAAATCGAGAAAAGTACAGATCATACATGTACTTGGCGGCTGACGACGCAGGAATAATAATAGTACATGTACTCCGTACTGTACCTTATGATAACATCATCAAAGATGATGAGATCACGAAAGTACAATACCTTATCAGATGCGCCTACCGAGCCACCAGCCAAGCCTCTGCTTGGAAACATTCATTATTATGCTCTTGTAATACGTTTGGAAATTATGAAATACCTCATGACAATTGACCGTCTACATGTCCTCACTGTCTCCCCCTCTCTTTTCACCAGGCGCCATATGTTCCTTCGGCGTTGTGCATGAGTAAGACATGTGAACGGCCAAGTACTCAATGGAATGGATCGCGACGTATAGCATTCCGCACCGAACAAAATTCAATCAAACAGACTCAGCTTGACTCGGACCCGTAGGTCCGTCTATTCTCTTCTTCCTCGTATTTCTCTTGTTGATGAGTGTCGAGTTATCATGCCTTGGTAGCCGCAGTATGCAATACATTATTGTACTGCCTGTGCTCGCCTTGAGGCGTTATGAAGACTGCTCAAGTTCATTCAATCTTGATCGTCTAAGACAGCGTCCCTTGTCTCTGCTACCTTACCAAGAAACCAATCCGTCCCAAGATCTTGATACGTATTGACCTCCGCGACTAGTTTCCCAGCGTTCACTGTATATCTTTACGTGCCGAAAGGCTGGACCAATGCTCTGTTAATGCAAAGGGCCCTATTTGTTGAAGTTGCATTCCACAGGTAGCTTTCGAGTATGCCACGAGACGATCTTGTTCCCGGAAACTTGGGACGGGAACTCAGATCCTAGAATTTACTACCTGATCTGTTACAAATCGCTCGAGTGGGCTTTGTTACAAAAGCGAACCTCAGTATCCGGGCTTTATCCAGCAGTCATGAGGTTATTTCTATTCCTGACCCTGTCTTTACGCTGGTCATTCCATCTTGCCGCAACCGTAGTTTCCTCAATTTCATATCCTATACCTTCATCCAGCGTAAGTGACACGTTGGGCCAGTCCGCACCTACTGTTGCCAACCAGACTCTTCGCCTTGTCGCTTCTTCGACAAAGCCTTCAACAAGTGTTAGCACGTCGGTCCTTGTCTTTCCATCAGCCTCTATCATGTTCAGCTGACCCAAATTGTAGGACTATTCCTGCATTGGCATTGTCTTCAAGATCAGCACTAGCGGGATCGAGACCGGATCCACTGATCTCTGGTCCTCTCTCTCCTTCACGGCCAATCCCGATAATGGCGTCTGTTCCAACTACCGCATCACATTCGCAAACTCAGTCGGCAGGTATCCTAGAATCCTTGATTTCATACCTTTTACACGGTCTATCGCCATCCAGCTCAAAGCCTCCGTCCTCGCCGTTTGATTATACGGAGAGTTCCACACTAAGCACGTTCTGGACCCTCATATCCACTGGCAATCCTTCTACTTCAGTATCCCGATCCCGTGCACTTCCCTCATCGGTCTCCACTAAGTATGTCATGCCTACCTCTTCCTTGACTGCCAATAACCGTTTCTCATCATCTTTAACAAGATTGAATGAAGTCTCCTCATCCATCAGCACTGCTAGCCGATCCTTCCCAGCCACCACCGGTGATGGTTCTCCAATGACACCGTTTCCACCAGTCTCTGCATCTCATAGCAGCAACAGCCGCTTCGTTGTCGATCTCTCAACAACCTCGATAGCATCCTCTTCAAGCGCCAACACCGCATCTGCCTCGTTGGGTGCCAGCAGTCAACTAACGACAGCTTTGTCGACAAGCTCGACAGCATACTCCACGTCTCATGGTGGCCCTTTGTCAGAATCCACATCAATTAGTAATGTCGGCAGGCCTTGGCCAATCTCTCGAACAAGCTTGAGAGACCTTGCTCTTTCAAAGTCGTCGCCACAAGCTACAGCATTTACAGACTCTGGACGCGTCTCGGTATCCTCGCACTCGTTGCTGCCAGCTTCGGCAACTGTAGTCACTGATTCTTCGCACACGTCTCGTGCTACACCTACGGTAAATGCGCTGAACCCTCGCACTCTCCCGCCGCAAGGTATGTTAGACATTGTGTCGTTATTGCGTCGAGTTCAAGCAGTGATTTTCTAATCTCAGGTAATCTGTCGACTTCGAGTACTACAAGCTCAAACTTTTCATCATCGATCTCGCCAACAACCCTTAAGTCTACCGCCAAAGGTTCGCCATCCAGGCTTGCAGTATCTTCTTCACAAGCTTACTCGACTGGCGTCCGGCTTGCACATCCGACTCCTATCATCGCCAACGCGCAAAATGCTTCACACTATGACGATGCGTCCGACACGATCACCCTTGACTTCGGCGTGCAACTGTTCGAACAAAGAGCGCCGTCCTTTACGGTGACAACGAACGGGGTACGTACGTCCTTTAGTTATTTATCATTTATTAACATCTCCGCAAGCTATTTGTCGTTGGCCCAGCCGCTGTATCCGATGACGCGAGCAACGACGCACTCTACGCCCAGGGGCTCCCTCCCGGCACCGCGTGCGTGTTCTGGAAAGACCTTCTCGTAGGCACGACCGCTCTACAGGGTATCTACTACCAGCTTGATGACTATGGCGCAAATACCCAGCTGTCGGTCGAGTATATCCTATCTGAATACATTGACGAGGGTGTCGCCGGCACGGACATCTATCATGCCATTCTCCAGTACGACCTCCAAGCGGTGGGTCTGGTGGAAATGTACTATTTCTCGTCTGGTGACGGGGGTGCTGTTGGGACGGTTGGCATTCAGGGTTTTGATGCGAATCACTACATGCAGGCGGTCACGTGGGACTACAACACGCCCAACACCGTGACACCAGGTCTCAAGCTCAACTTTGTGACGAATCTCAACAATGAGCCGAACGGAACCGTGGCTATGCGCTCCTTCTTGACGGACTGCTACCCTCCAGGCACTTGGCCTGAAGGCACTTGCACGATGTGAACGTTGTGGATGGCATAAGCGGATATCTCTTTCTGTGATGTGTGCTGGCGTTTCGGTGTCTCGACGAAGGAATTTGTCTACAGGTCAAAAAGAGCTATAAAACAAATTCAATCCCTGTTTATCTCATTGACCTTCCCACCGGGTATCTCGGAACTAACCATTGGCAGCCTTACCGTACTCCTATTAAAGCACGCTGCATACTCTGCATCCGTAAAAACATCGTAAGCGAATACGACGAATATAGCTGTACTCGTTGCATCGAAACTAAGCGTGAACGCTGATTTCCCATGGGCTGACATGTATCGACATGACCCGAAGCAACGCGGCTCTACCTCCCCTCATAGTAGGACCTCCCAAGACCTTTATCGTCCTCTAGGCTCCCAAGCGTTCGTCTGCTGCGCTGTTGGTCGTCTAGGCGATCTTTCATGATCGCTTCGGCTTGTTCGTTCCCTGTCATACTAATGTCTCCAATATGCCTCCTAAACCCTCGTGAAGTGGTGTCAAGCGTGTCTCGACCATGAGCGACACCATCAAGCATTGCCGGGTTAGTCTCCTGGATGCCTTGCATCGGACTGGCACTCTCTTGCTTCGGAGTGGTACCACCTTCCCCTCGGATACCCGCAGCTGTACGTCCAGAGCCAGAAACGGGACCGCTAGTGGTGCTGCTGGCCGCTTCGCCGAAACCAACCAAACTCGCGTTTCCCTCGTCACTCAAGCCTGCGCTGCTACTGACTCCGTCGTCAGGGTCCTCGCTCATCTTATCAGCGTCATACATATCACTCCCACTGGCCCATGTTCTCGTGTGACCGCCGGTACTGCCCGTGGCAGATGCGCTGCCCACTGTACTCTTCTCTTTTACCTGTGGACCTGGAGTGTTGTCAAAGTATCCAGCAGGCTGGGACGGCTGGGCATACGAGGCACCAGGAGCAAGATGTGCAGATGCTCCTCTGAGGGTAGCGACTCGTTCGAGACCGGCTAGACGTGATATACGGTCGGCCCGCTCAGCGTCTAGAGTGTTGGTGGAGGAGCTGGAGGCAGACGAATGAGAGTGCATGTGGCCGTGATGATGCGGCGCGGTATGTCCTTGATGACCATCTTTGATGGCCGTGGTCGACAAAGCAGAGAGTGATGTTGTCCCTGAATTGGGGGTTCCTCTATTTGGATTAAACCTTTTCAAGAAAGGGGACGCTGCAATTTGACTCACGGGCCCATGTCCGATGGTGTGTCAGACATTGGGGGAGGGAGGTTGATCAAGGTGGGAGTCGACATGGTTGCCGGCTTTGAAAAGGGCGAAGGATATTGGATCAATTCAACGAGCCTTTGCAATTGAGGGTAATAATGAAATGATGAGTTGGGATGAAGACGGGCAAGTGTGTGTGCGACAGCAGAATTGTCGGTTCTTCTCGTTCAAGGCAAGGAGCGAGGCAACTCTGCCGCACATTCCTCTTCTATTGAAGCTAGATCAGGGAGTGCTGGGTGACTGCCGGGAATGAAGTAACGTTGCAAATAATAATGCTCGTAATTACCGTTACGTAATCACGTACCTAGATGATGACCGAAACGTCACCATGAGTCAGTGCCATATCACGTGCAAGTATCCTAAAGCGGTTGATTTTTAGCCGGGTTACTTTCTAGCTAATTTTAATAGATATTATCATAAATGTCTCCGACAATGTCTTCATTAATGTTCGAAAAGTTGTCTTGAGAGACATGAACAGTTTTGTCTAAAAAGTAAATAATTAAAAGGGGACCGCTATTTGCACACCCCCCTTTATTGCGTGCAATCCCTCGGAACCGTTCCGATTGATCGATAAGCTATCGATAAGGGTTATCTAGGGGTGACCTTCAATCACTCAAATTATGAGCAAAGCTTGAGAACTCCCGAAAAACGCCCTTGAGTAAGGTACGGAGTACACCATTCATTATTCAATATTGTAGCATGACTCTATTGGATCTCCGTGCCTGTCTTGGACATTCCATAGGCCGATCCACGGCACCTTTACTACTGGAGATGGGCCTTTCAAGGGTCGTGTGAAGATATGCATGGTTGACAGCTGCCACTTGGTAGGGACTTGGATTGGAGACCCCATCAAGGTGGGCGATACCACATTAAGGTTACCCTCTTCGATGCGTGTATCTCCTCTCTCCTCTATCATTGCCGCTGGTTGTAGGCCCGCTGCTCCTCATCAATCATGTCGATCGCGCTACTCAGCTCGCCCTCGGCCGCCTGAGCATACACCACCAGCCTTCCGAGCGCACCAGGGGTATCATGATCAAAGCCAAGTATTTGCAGTTGCTCGACACATTCTTGGATCTTACCTGCAGTGGCCGCATCGCTATGGTCAACAGCATAAGCCATATCAGCTAGCATCCCGCTCCTCTGGCTGTGATTAACGCATCTCCCGTCACCAGTCGTCTCTTCGGGTCGAGTATTATTTTCAATCGTCCGAAGTCTTTCCCAGCCCCTTGGAGGTATCTGAGATCGCTGAGCAATGGAGCTCCACGGTATCCTGATGTTGCCACTCGAGCGGATTGTATGAGGTCCACAACTGCTTGACCCATCTACCGTAGCATTACGTTGGATGCCATCGCTAAGCGCCTGGTCTTGACCGTGGAATGTTGAGTGCTCTGTGCTGCGACCAGTCATTCTATCAAAGAACTGACCAGACGACTCTATTACCTGCACAGACTTCGGTAGAGCATTGATCACCCTAGGCTCCTCAGGTGCAACAGGTCCTATGGATCGCGGATTTGGGCAGTCCCGATCTCGAAATGCTGCTGGATCTGAAGACTTGCGGTTTCCGTCGGACATGCAATGACTATTGGATGGGTCTGCTTCTTTGTACGGTATCAGGGGTTCCATTGTCGGCAAAGGTGGAAACCGAGAATGCTCTGAAATACTTTCGCAGCTTAGTCCGAGTGGTGCATCCATATGCGACGTTTCCGGTAACTTGTACAAGATGTTGGATGCTCCGTTTGTGGCCTTTGAGGTCTTGTGGTGCAGTCCATCTGCACTGAGTGTTGTTCCCGGACTATCATGAACCTCCTGGGTACGCCAAATTACATCCCTACCCTGACCCTCCCCCCACTCTGGGTTGTTTACCAAAGTTGGTATAACCATCTCGCCTGCGGTTTCTTGAGCAATATCCGCAACTAATGACTCGCGACTACTTGGTCTGGAAGGCATGGTTTGCGGATCAATTGAGTTGGCCGAGGCGTCAACTGAACTACGAGCTCCCAAGCAGTCGGAAGGGTCCGAAAGTCTTGTATGGGTGCTTAGACAGTCTTTGGGAGGTATCCGCTCCCTGGTCACCAATGACCTTCCAAGACCAAAGGAGACTTGGTCATGGAGCTGCTGCGACTTCAAATCCCTCTCAAGTCCCATCTTGGGTAAGAAGTGAACGGGGGGTTTACGTGCAGAGCATCGAATAGCTGTCAGCAGCTTCTGAAGCTCCTCAGTGCTGCTGTCCACCAGACAATGCTGTACGGTATCTGAGATGTTCTGCATGCACGCACCAAGGCTTTGTAGAGCAGAAAAAAGTCCAAGCTGAAGCGCTTCACGAATGATTCCAGACGACCGGTTCTCCTCAGGGGTGCTTGCCAGCTTCTGCAACTCAAGGAGCACCTTCCCAATGTCATCAACAGCTTGATGTATTGGAGCGCAAATATCCCCCTGATTTGAGAGTATATCTGCTGGGTACGGATCCCTCTTCAGGTCCTGAGGTAGTTGTTGAACATGAATTGTGTGATTAGCTGATCTGTTGGTAGACAAAGGGTTTCTCTGATAAATGTCTCGGTGGTGGGCCAACGGTAGTTTATGGAGAGCAGGCTCCTGTGAAGAGGCCTTTGCAGTCGCCAATTCAGATTCAAAGATTTGCAGAAGGGACTGGGACGTTTCATTCTTCGATTCAATTCTCCTAATGGGAATATCTTTTGCCTTGTTTGCACCAAGATTCCTATCGTCATATCTTACGGAACGGCTTGAGCTGGTGTTCGCAGAGCGAGCGTTAGTGATACCATAGTCTGTCAACAGGCCTTGATGAATCGGGTTTTGATGACGGACACGGTTGGTTCTACCACGTAATTTGTCCCCTGCTGGTTGAGACTGTTGACTTGTTAGGCTTAGTCCAGCATCAGATCTTCGACTCACCTGTCTTTTATTATCTCGATGGCTTTTCTCGAAGTCCATTGTGGGACATGCCACCTGCTCAAGGAATGGCCGGGAAGACCTGCTGTATGAGGCCCATCGCTGTTTGAAATGTTGAAGTCAGCATTTTCAGTCTCGGCTGAGCGTTGAGTTGCAAAAATCGTCTTCAGCTCCACGAAAATGTCTCATGCGCTAGGTTAAGGGTTCTGGAAGGGACCGAAGACTCTGGGTACGCGTACCTTCTGGGCGTTGATTGCCTCTGAAGAAGATACCGTTTTCCTCGAGTAGCATGACGGACTGGCTATAGCACGTATCCTATGGCCAGCGGCCCGAGCCTGGAGACCGTCATATTAAGTCTGCAATGCTAAGCGTAATTTAGTATTTTGAGATAACTTACCTGTCGCTTGCCCTCGGTTGTCAGACAAGACAGGGAAGGGGCACTACTGTCGAACTGCGATGGGATGAGTAGATTTGGCAGTGGTTGTACGTTTGCTGGATTCGCTATCTTGGCTATGTGGTCGTTCGTCACTACATGGAGTCGTGGAGGGTTGCAGGCTTGGATATAACGTTTGCGGTAATCGTTGATGTCACTACCCTCTGACTCCCATGGGTGTTCGTAATTCGCAACGCCTGTCGGCAAAGGCAACCACAATTTAGCCCCCGTACCCACTTCATTGAGATTCACTGTTTTCGAAGATTTGCCAGAGGGGCTGTCGCAGAAAGATTGCATGGCTTCTCGATCCTCCCGACGGTCCATTTGCTCATACACCCGCCAGATTCTGCTTGGGACTTCTCCGTCCTTAATATCAAAGATGTGATGTTTTTGCCTCCAGCCGGATAGTGCCGGAACGGGCTCTTCGAGTCGCTGTGAAAGCTCGATTGAGGTTCCGACCTAGGCTAATGTCAGCCGACCGGCTTGGAGTCTCCACGTGTCGAAAGTCAGGGAGGGACTTGCGGTAATAGTATCGCAGTCATCCTCATCAAAGTATTGCAAAATTGCTTCAGGATGCCGAGACACAGTAAAATCATATTCAGGCGCACTGATCCAGACAATTGCATCATGACTGTTGGCTCCGACGGTAGCATCACATATCGGTTGAGGGGGACTTGTTGATGACCGCCGCAAGTTACGTATTTTGAATGGTGGAAGCATGGTGCGTAAGAGTGGGTTCTCGGACCAGACCACGAGGAAGGAGCCCTCTAGACGGTGCCCAAGTCAGATCAGCAGAAAAGGGTGTCGGTGGTAGTTAACCCGAAGGAACCAAAAGCCCGCTTTGTGATCAAGTACACGTGAAGCCAGTAGATGGAAAGCTCCTCCGCAGTACTATAAGGTATTTCGCGAGTACATACCTACCGTAGTCAGGCAGGCATCCAGCACGACGGACAAGCAGCCCAAACTCACCAGGTTTAGGGTTATGTACAGTAGATATGCGGCCTCAAGAAATTCTGCTCTCGAGGCCAACAATAATATCCTCGTCCACCTCCTTTGCTCTTCTTTGTCCTCCATCCCTTTCTCTTCGCCACCGTCTCTACCACATGCACTTTCCCTAGACTTCGACTACGCCTACCCTGACTTTGACAACTTCCGAGAGATTTCTGTGACTTTCACTAGTTATGGCAATCATCACACAGTTCGCATGTGAGTAGTAAACCCATGTATGATTTCACCTTGTATCTTACATGGCTCGCCTACATTCTTTCCGTTTGAGGCATTTTTGACGTTGCTGGCTGTAATAGATAGAACGCTCAAAGGTATTGGCGTTGTCGATGCTGCTCCAAATTATGAGTCGTTGCCTGGTTTTCAGAGGTAAGGAGCCAGTGCCTACGGCAAACCTCGCATTCACAGGATGAGGAATAGCGTGGCAAGTACTGATCATCCCCCAGGCCCGAAGGCAACCTTCGTTGTTGTGTCTATTCCCCATGTGGGCGGTACTTTGCTTGGGCGTCCCCACAAAAGTGAGTACCGTCCATTGTATTATCTTTGGCGTCGTTGAAAATCCATCCAGTGTCACGGTTGTGAATGCCTCAAAAGGCCATGTGATTACTAGCCTTCCGGCAGAGAATGTCTATGAGCTCGGTTTCTCACCTCGTGGGACTTTCATCATCACATGGCAGAGACCTTCGAAGGACGACGGAGGGGATGCGATTAAGAATCTGAAGGTTTGGAGGGTTGTGGAAGAAGGGGGCCGAATTCTGCAGAACATGAGCACAACGTGGTTGGCCGATTCGTGCAGAAATCTCAAACAGGGTGGAATCTGCAGTATACCTTCGATGAGCAATACTGTGCGCGAGTGGTAACGAATGAAGTTCAGTTCTACAAGAGCGATAACCTGAGCATCGTCTGGAACAAGCTGCGAATTGAGGGCGTTTCGGACTTTGCTATATCTCCCGGGGAGAACCATTCCATCGCCGTGTTCGTGCCCGAGCGTAAGGTATGGCTATAGTCCGATTGAACATGTTTAGATTACTGAATCTGTCTGATAGGGTCAGCCAGCTGCCGTCAAGGTATTCAGTGTGCCTCAGTTCGATAATGCAATATCCCAAAAGAACTTCTTCAAGGGGGATAAAGTCCAATTGAAGTGGAACGATGAGGGGACCAGTCTCATTGTCCTGGCCCAAACTGAAGTCGACAAGTCCGGCAAGAGCTATTATGGAGAGACGACCTTGTATATTCTAAGTGCCAATGGAGGCTTTGACTCAAGGATTGACCTGGGTAATACTGCCTCCGTAACCGCAGTGTTTAAAGTACTTACGCATGTATAGATAAAGAGGGTCCTATACATGACGTGACCTGGTCACCTAGCTCTCGGGAATTTGGCGTTGTGTACGGTTACATGCCAGCCAAGGCCACCTTGTTCAACATTCGGGCTGTCGCCACTCACAGTTTTGCATTGAAGCCTCGGAATACAATCATCTTCTCCCCTCATGGTCGATTTGTTCTCGTCGCTGGCTTTGGAAATCTTGCTGGGCAGATGGACATATACGATCTCGAGAAGGATCGCACAAAAGTCTGCACGATTGAAGCAAGCAACGCGAGCGTATGCGAGTGGAGTCCTGACGGGAAACACATTCTAACTGCTACTACAAGTCCACGGTTACGAGTGGATAATGGCGTGCGAATATGGCATGTTGGCGGAGCTTTAATGTACAACGAGGATCTGCAAGAATTGTACCACGTCGCGTGGAGGCCACAAGCCCAACCTTTGGATGACCATCTTGAATCCATACCAGCTCCTCATTCGTCAGCGTTGGCGTATCTCGGTACTATCAAAACACCTTCGAAACCAGCTGGAGCGTATCGTCCGCCGGGGGCAAGAGGTCAGATGACTCCGTTGGCTTTCAAGCGTGAAGATGAAGGTGGGGCGGCCTATGTCAGTAACGGCAGCCTTTCTTTAGGTACTGGTGTAAACGGTTTTGGGAGGCCGCGGAAGCGGGAGGTGCCAGGTGCCGAAGCGGCTACCGACACTGATGGAACAGCACCAGGCGGGGATGGTGACGACAGTCTCACAAAGACAGCTTTGAAAAACAAGAAGAAGAGGGAGGCGAAGAAAGCCAAGGAGGCGGCTGACAAAGCTTCTGGACTTGCTCCTACTACAAATGGAGTTCCATCAGTGACGACACCCAGCCCAAGTCGGAGTCCAGAGAGGCGGGATCGCAAAGGTCATGAAAGGAATCGATCTAGGTCCAGTCAAGACATGCGACCTCGATCTCAACAACGACACCGCGATCAACGACAAAACGATCTACAGGCCGGTGCACGAGCGCCACCTCCGGTTGTGGCACAAACGCCAGCAACGCAGGATGTCGCCGAACCTCCAGATGTTACAGTCACCTCTCCAGGCGCCAGCGGAACACCCCAAGACAAGAAGATTAGATCACTACTGAAGAAATTGCGAGCCATTGATGACCTTAAGATGAGGCGAGCTGGGGGCGAGAAGCTCGAAGGTACACAGATGAAAAAAATGGACACGGAAGAGGAGGTACGAAGAGAATTGGAAGGGCTGGGATGGAACGAGTAAAGGTGTCATGCCTCTGAAATCACCATCTCTCGGCTACGCTTTGCATCTACTCTCCAATTTGCTTCCAATCTTGCTTGGATGAATGGGTCGGATCGCTTCTCAAAAATCACCAATATATTGGAAAACTTAGTGATTTCATCAGGTAAAAGGTATTAAACTTAGAATTGGCATACCCCTGCATCGTCGGATAAATATCTGTAAGCAGTGCTAAAACGTCAGCAGTCTCACTGAAACTTCTTGCAATCCATGATCGATATCATTTAACCCGGTTGGCAGAGGGGGTTTGGTTTGTAGCACCACTTCCATGCTTGAACAGACGTGACCGTTGACCGAGGCTGGAGACTCGCGTTCCTTTGCCGAAGCCCTCAAGCTGTCCAAGTCTGCCGTCCTTGCGAGATCAATCTCGCTCAAGCTATTAAAGATTGAAAGAGGGCAGCAGTCGAATCTTGTCGCCCAGAAGTTCCGATACGGTCAGAGCCGTTGCGAACTACTGGAGGTATTTGCTGCTTTGTTTGAATGTCTCGCGGGATATACTGAGCGGAGGGATGAATCTTCCCAGTGCTCAACCTTGTTCCCGCGTCATATTGCGATCCACGAAAGATACAATGTCAAAGTGTAACGTAAGAACTTGTGAGATGCATGCAAACAGATCGTAGAATGTATGTAATTATGAGAACAGGCTGATCCATACCATTCACATGTTCTTCCTAAGGGGTATCTGCTCAGACTTTTTGTAAAGTTTCCACGCGGATTTTCGTCGTGACACTGAAAACATCATGGACTCAAGCGATTATTTTGGCTTTTCGAAGGTATTCCATTGCTTCGATGTCCGTTGGTTTGATGGCCACTCGACATGCTCGCCAGAACGCCGTCGATACCATCCACATCAAGCTCACCTCTCTCTAGCATAGCCTGATCGGCTGCTGTGAAGCGGACTTCCGGACTATGTTTGTTTTTTGTGAGAGGAGGTGAAGGTTCCGAAAGAGGAGTTGTGACAATAATGAAACGATGCTCCCCTGTGACTAGGATGCTGCTTTGCTGGTCTCCTTTTGTATTATCGCCAGCAGTTCGGAAGGAAGGAATCAACGAGACGTTGTTGCGGATCTCACCACCGAGATGGAGATTATTAAGCTCCTTGGGTTGACCTCGCGCTCCACTTCCAAATAGGTTTCCGGAGCCCTTTGTCTTGTTTTGCCAATAAGCTAACAGGCTTGGGATTATCATGATTGAATTTCCGTGCCAGAGAAGTAATGTCTCGTCGTCTTTACGATTGGTGAGCCGGTCACCGGCGGAACAAACTGATATCCCACCACGGGCAGGACCTACTGCTTTGCTGAAAGATCCGGCGAAGAGCGATTCCTGCCGAACTTTGCGCGTCGCAGGCGTCATTGGAGCTAGTTGAGGTCGGACCTCCCCAGTCTTCGTGCTTTTACTGGCTTCCCTCGCTACCGATGGGTCGCCAATCCAGCCACCAGTACTGAAAATGTGAAGCGAAACGCCAAGCGAGGCCTGCCAGCCACCGGTGGCTGTTTTGCTCTTCGGTCCGCTCGCTTCTATGTCCCAAACTCCCCATTCTCCATCAGCCAACAGAACTGCAATAGCTTTACCACCGAAAACCCATTCGGCTGCAAGTAAATCTTTACGCCGCTGGGCGGTATGGAACTTTGAACCCTGAGAAGAAGGATACAGGGAGATTAGCCATGACCCTCGATCACTTTCTGGTCGAGAAAGGCAGTGATAGACCCGCACCGACCCTTTCATCTCTGCCACTAAAAGCTGGCAATGGCGCATCGCCGGATATAATGAGGTGTTGAATGAGATAGACCTCGCAGGCGATGCAAGAGTCAGTTTTCTCCAAGGTTCATCTGATTTTGAGTTCTCTATATCAAGACCACTTCCGTCTGCTAGAAGAGAGATCTTATGGATTAAGAGAAGACCAGACATGTCGGCAGAATGCGAGGCAACCAGTAAATCCCAAACAGTACCGTCATCTTCGGGTGTATCCGCAGTATCCGTTGGTTTGGTCGAATGAACGACCAGTGCCATTGAAGTGCCCCTCGGATAACTTCGATGACCATTACTGCTTGAGAGAATGAGCATCTGCTCGTGGTGGAAACCCTGTCCAGCTGGAATACACAAGATTTGCCTGTGGAGTTCAACTCTAGATTTACTGCGCTCAGACGGAGGCGTGAGCGGGATAGTGACTACCCGTACACTGCAATCGGAGCATGCCAGTGTTATGACTACCTTTTCAAGCAGTATCGGGGGCAGAGATCCTAGACTACTTGGCCGGAGATCCGTAGGTAGATGAAGGAATGAAAGGTGCAGAACCTTGGTCTCCAGGGGTAGATTCAGCGTCTGGATGACGGGCTCGTAGGGGCGTGAGGAATCGAATTCCGGTTCCTGCTCCTCAAATTCTACTCTATCGTTGAAGGGTGGATTGTTTCCGCTCGATGGTTCGTCGTCATCTGAATCAATAGCCATGGGCTCATCACTCGTTGCTCCTGCTCCATTTACTTTCGCTTGAGCTGGTTCTCCTGAATCTTCCTGGGGCTTCATCGGCATTCCTCCTCTCCATACTAATGACAAGCCTGACTCGTGGCCATAGACGATTATTGTCGACCCATTGGAAGAGCGAAGTGGGTAGATTCGCGCAATATAGACCCTGTGAGGTAGCTTGTAACTGCCGGGGAAAGACCAGATAAGTCATGAAGCACGAGCGGCGTTTGTTGTTCGCTGCTTACCTCAATTGGATGAGACCATCCGCTCTTCGTGTTTTAGCCTCCATGCTTCAACGAGGGGAATAATTATCATGACTCTGTAAATGGTTTCAGTAAAAGCTTACTTCGCATGGTGGTGTAAGCGCGGAAACAGATGGGAATGGGAAAGTCGCACTTTAGTATCTTGTTATACTGTGTGGCATACTCCATGTCATATATGATGGCAGAGTAGGACTCGTACCGTACTAGTAGAGTACTTCTCAGGAAGTTATGAAAGGTACTACGTAAGTACTCGGCACGTTATAATTATGTGACTCTAGTGCAGATCGTTAAGCGAGAGATTTGACACTTTGTAAATTGCGTACTTTTTCGCTCAATCTGTGAATATGATTATTGTACAGTCACCTACCTACAGTACTAGTAGTAGTACCGCAGCTGGTGAATAGCGTGGATTAGAATCATCTAACTTCAAGAAGTTAGCTTCATAAGAATCATCCCTGCTAAGCAGGGATATAATCCTTGAGCCGCTAGAGAGGCTATGCACCCGCTGTGGTAGGGGGACTGTACAACAAAATAACCTGTGTTGTCATTTTGACATTGATAATTCTTTGTTCTTTTATTGAGTTTCGAGCGAGTCTCGTGAAATTATTGACGATTTTGAGATTTCGAGTCAAATCTGACGCGCTAGTATATGACATGCTGAATACGTAATACGGCGAGCAAAAGTTAGGACATGGAAGTCCCTTCCGGCATTCTCGATTTCAAAACGCTTGCGACTGCTTGACGTGTTTTTTTACACTTTACCCCACGATAGCAATTTTCAAATCGACTAAACTCAACAACAAAACACTTTCAGTCTATATTTTCTATACAATTATTGATACTATCTGTAATATAAACATAATTGCAAAATATAAAGGCAAACACAATCAATCTTGTAAAATCGAAAAGTTCGATGTGAAAAACTATCAATCAAAATTAGATTTGCGATACATTTTTGATGAGAGCAATCCAAATCGCGGGGTAAATTGTGAAGAAAAAATCGGCAAGCAGTCGCAAGCGTTTTGTAATCAAAAACACGTGACATTCGCGCGCTTGACCGTTTGACGCGTCAACGACCAAACTCTGACAGAGTACTAGTTCAGTACCTTACGTATCAAATGCTACTCGTACTGTAGTGCTTCTTTAAAGGCCTATACCATTCTTACACATGCCTCGAAATGCATTGAGAGCTAAGCATGGCTTCTGCTACTTCGCTAGGCATCCACAGGCCTTCTGCCTTGCCTTTTCTAGTAGCCGAAGGTATTCTCCCCAGCGAACCATCGCCCGAACTCTATGACTGGAAAATCGTATCAGACAGTGCGCTGGGCAGCTCTGTATTAAAAGAGGAGCTACTCACGACCGAGCAGTGTGTAGTATGGTCACGCGGTGGGACTATAGAGAAAGTTTTCCGGTTTGAGGTCGAAAAAGAATCTGTCAATCATGCCCTCTTCACTCATTTCTACAGCCAGGACAGCCTTCACACCGAGGCGTCGAAAGGCCCTATTGGAAGCGGACAGTCTGACCAGACCAAAGGATTGAATGGAATAGGGCGAAAAAGTGATGGACACTGGCTACCTGGATCTGACATCTTCACTAATCAACGGAGACCAGCTGTTCTTGATGACAACAAAGGGTTCTCTATAGCGCATGGTTTCGAGGGATATGCGCAAAAGCAGAAAAGCTCGAGTCGTGCTTTGGTTATCATACTCAAATCGCATGCACAAATTTTTTTTCTCGCAGGCGCAAGCCACATAGTTCACCTACCATTCGAAGTGGATAGGGCTTTTCCCTTGTCCAACGGGCTATTACTTCAGCGAAAATCTTCCCCATCGACAGTCCTCTCCTCGCCCATAGTTCCCGCTGTGCCCCAGAACTCGTTTACATTCGAAGCATTAGCCTCTTCTGCGACAGCGCCCAGCTCTCAGAATCATCACAGTCTGGATGATCTAAGAAAAAATGCACACCCTAACCTTCCGTTCCTACCTATGTTTAACAGCCTTCTCCAACATGCTAGCAACACTGCTGCAGATGCAGGGATCCCCAGATTGTATTGCCTTAAAGACCCTTTCAGCGGAATCGGTGCTGTGGTGACGCAGATGGGGCAGCATGCTTTGAGAGATCTGCGAAAGCGCAATATTCCAGACCCTTCAGCATTTGACGATATTGATCCCTCAGAAAAGCTGATATTCGTGTCTCAATCTGAGGATGCGGGAAAGCAGAACACAGAAGGAGACGATGGACCGCCAATATTGTTAGCCGTCACTCAACATCAGGAGAGTCTAGAGTATTCTGTTTGGTCAGTCGAGCATGTTGACGACCGGTTTTCATCATCCGCCATCCATCAGCGAGCGTCACAAGCGAGCGGCCGCCCTAAACGCCGACGTAGTTCCTATGTAAAAGGCACAAACACAGGAGCCAACACTCCTGTCGCTAGAGTCCCCACCGCGGGAAGAGAGAGTTTTGGGGGTTCAATGTCCAGGAGTTCAGTGGGAAGAGATTTACTCTCGGTAGATAGCCTCAATGGTGGTGGAAACAATCTAGTTTCACATCTTGATTCTGCTTTGGACAATCCAAGCATTCCGGTCAAGTCTTCACGGCGCGTCAGCTCACTTCTTGCTCGAGCAGATCTCTCATCAACGCAAGATAAGACGACTTTCTCAGACCTTGCTACGGGCTATCCTGCATCGACAACGGCGCGAAAAGGGACATCCTTTAGTTCCCATGGCGTAAGACTTAGCTCAGGTAGCCAGTTGGGCACCACTTTACTTCACTCGCAGCAACACATAGGGCTGCGCACAAGTATTGAGCCGGCCACTATGATTGATTCGCATGAAAGAAATGGAGAGGACGGCTTCGACGAAGATACCGCAAGTGACAACTCTAAGAATTCGAGCCTGCATCATCACTTCAGACGTTTGCGAAAGGAGATTGTTTTTATCAAAATAAAAACTATAACGCCAGAGAAGGGATATTCTTTTAGTGCACATCGTTCTGAAGAACCTAGAATATTACTTCTGAAGCCTCCGCCACATGTGGTTCGAGCCGAAGCAGGAGAAACGGCCACCTTTCTGTGTATTGTCAATCGTTGGGCTGCGAGCTTGCTCATCGTGAGTATTCGGTCAAGACTGAGCTTTGACAAACGTCAAGAGAGAGAACCAGGCACAGAGGCTCCTACGTCAAAACAACGTCCACGGCGTCGCAACTACTGGATCACAGGCTCTAGTCGTAGCAATGGTGTAATCGATGCATGTGATCTTCGGGACAATGTCTGCTCTCGGCTCCTGGTATTAAGACGCAGTAGTGACAATCGAGAGCAGCTTTTCCTGCAAGATCCTTGGGGCCCACAAATTGCTATTCAGCTGCCATTAAAGCTTTCCCTTTACAATCCATATCAGTTCGTCAACCTACTTCCGCCGAAACACAGACGAGACGGTAGTTTGAAACGCATACTTAGCCAAGGTCCTGAAAACCTGGTAGGGGTCAACCATGGCGGAAACCCAGGGACTGCTGATTTGCTTGATGCTGCGGGGAGCGGGCACCGAGTCGAGATCCAATTACAACCTCGCAACCCATTCCTTCGCACCATGCTCAGATTGTGTGACTCGGTATTGCTGCTTGCAGACAACGAGGAGGAAATTATTCTCAATGGATGGTGGCACACAATGGTATGGCTCTCTGCAAGGTCGGACATCGAAGGCGACCTGGAGTGGACGGCTTTCGTGGTTGTAATCTCTTCCATCGCGGCTGGGTTGGTAGAAGACCGCCGTACTGAGACTATGGCTCGACAGAAGAAAAGGAAAAGCGGCTTGCTGAGATCGAGCAGTGGTGCAAACACGAATATGGAGAGTTGGGAAGCTATGTTGGTTGAAGAAAGTGGTGTCTTATGCAGTGTACCCGGTTGGATGCAAGACGAAGCGTGGACTTGGACTTCAAAGCAAGCCAAGGTCTCAAAACCGATGGCGGCTGTCTCCAGAAAACCAAGATCATCAGGGACATCCCTTGTCTCTACAATTCCGGCACAAAAGAAATCTCCATATTTTGTGCATTGCATGTCTCTTGCTCGTGACCTCAAGAGCTCTTTTAGCACACACGAGAATGTAGGAGAGAACTTCCCATTCAGACCATGCTTCCAAGACAGTAATTCTCAGCGGATGACATTAGCAAAATTACTAGTTGGACTACACCTTCTCCGTGAGGAATACAAGTTAAATATTCTCACAGCTACCCCAGCTCACGAACTCGCTCCTCTCCTTGCACAAGTCGGCACTTGGCTGGGGTGGCCATCTTGGAGCTCCAGTACTTCTACGTATTATATGTTAGAAAGCGCTGACATGGAACACTGGCTATTTGATAATTCACCTGCAAATAGTGGGAACGTTACCAAAATTGCGGAACCGTTTCAACCCCCATCAATTATGCAATTCATTGAGGCTGCCAACTTGCAGCCACCCTCTGCTCCTTTCATCTCCCTGCTCGAGGTGGTCGGGTACCAGCATGTTACCGACAAGTCCTCCGCTAGACACGGATCATGGGCCAAAGAGTTGGTGGCGTTTACACCCAGGACTGTAGCACTCAATGGTCTCCTTATCAACAGTTCAAAACAGTCGCTTGAGGCCCGTGTCGCAGAGATGACATCGTGGGGCTGGAGTTTGGCGACTTTAGAGACTCTCCCTGAAGGGGTTGCTGTTTCTTTCCGCTCTAATATCTCAAACTGCCAGGCGCAACCCGTGGCAGGCTCGAATGATGCTGTGCTTGATATCATAGGGAGAGAGGATATCAACATACAGAAGGGACAAGCTGTATGCACAAGAACCAATGTGATCCCAGCTGTCTTACCTCGAAATGAAGCTTTCCATGATATCCACAGTATCTGTACTTCGACCCTTGATGTAGATACGGTAGGGGCTTATGACGGGACTACCGAAGCAGACAGACAGTCCACGTCCCGCATGGTTTTTAAGCTCGATCAGCGGTTTGCCGAAGCAGCGAAGCTCCTTCATCCTCTCCATGCCCCAGTAGCAAGGTGTGTGCCGGAACCGGAATGGTCTGATACTGAGCTACTTGAAGCCCAGCAGGAACTAGCAAAGACTGTCGCTATGAGAACATTGGCTGTTTCCCCGGGGCGAAGCTGTTTGTTCTATAGCGCTCGCTTACCCTTGTTAACTGAAAAGTTTCCTATTCATGGATTCACGCTAAGCTGCGTGATGAAGCCTTCCAATACTACCGTTACTGCTGACAAGCTCGCTTACACAGAAGAGAAAGTCTCCTGGGCCTTCTTTCATGCCGGAGTTGAAGCGGGCCTCAGCATTGCTAAAGATGCGAAAGGAATTGATACATCGTGGATACTTTTCAACAAGCCCCAAGAACTTAAGAACAGGCACGCTGGGTTTCTACTTGCGTTAGGTCTGAACGGACACCTGAAGTCAATCGCGAAATGGGTAGCCTTTAAATACCTAACACCAAAACACACTATGACCTCAATCGGCCTTTTGCTGGGCCTCGCTGCATCTCATCTCGGGACAATGGACACCCTTGTAACCCGTCTTCTCTCTGTCCACGTCACCCGAATGCTACCGCCGGGTGCTGCAGAGTTAAACCTGTCCTCCCTAACCCAGACAAGTGGTATAATGGGTATAGGTTTACTGTACTGTGGTACTCAGCATCGTCGAATGAGTGAAATAATGTTGTCCGAAATGGAGAATGCGGAAGATGATGACAGTTCTAGTCCTCACGACAGTCTTCGTGATGAAGGATACAGGCTTGCCGCAGGCTTCGCCCTTGGCTATATCAACCTTGCTCGCGGCAAAGACCTGAAAGGTCTACACGACATGCACATTGTTGAGCGCTTGTTGGCGCTGGCAATCGGAACCAAAAAGGTGACTCTTGTTCACATTCTTGACAAAGCCACCGCAGCAGCCACGATCTCCGTGGCTCTCGTGTTCATGAAAACCCACGATGAGGTAATAGCACGCAAAGTTGACATACCAGACACAGTTCATCAATTCGAATATGTTCGTCCAGATCTTTTCCTCCTACGAACAGTGGCTCGTCACCTGATTATGTGGAACGACATCCACGCCTCTACGCGTTGGATTAGAGCACAGCTGCCAGTAATATATCAACACAAGGCCAAACTGGACACGATACGTATCCTCAGCAGTGATGAAATGCCATTTTTCAACATCGTTGCCGGACTGTGTTTAGTTATCGGCTTACGACATGCCGGCACTGGGTTCGCTGAGGTCCGAAACCTTCTGTGCCACTACCTTGACCAGTTCATACGAATATGCAGGCTTCCGATCCTTAATTACGACGGCAAACTTACTCATATTACAGTCCGTAACTGTCAGGATTTAGTCGCGCTTGCAGCTGCTTGCGTGATGGCTGGCACTGGGGATTTGCATGTCTTCCGCCGGCTTCGATCTCTCCATGGCCGGGTGGAGGTAGACATACCATATGGGAGTCACTTGGCCGCACATCTTGCTATCGGTATCCTCTTCCTTGGTGGCGGTACTTACACCTTTGGTACTTCAGATCTAGCTGTTGCCTCGCTTCTTTGCGCCTTCTATCCTCTCTTTCCAGCCTCTGTTCTTGACAATAAATCTCATCTCCAAGCATTTCGTCACTTTTGGGTTTTTGCTGCCGAAGCCCGATGCGTTGTAGTCTATGACATTGATACTCGCCGTCCGGTTTCGGTGCCTGTCCTCGTGACCCTTCGGAATGGGCTCGAGTTGAGTGTGACAGCCCCTTGCTTGTTACCGGAGCTTAATACCGTGGCAAGGATCCAGACCAATGACCCTGAGTATTGGAGCGTGGTTCTTGATCTTGCAAATAATCCATCTGACCATCAGACGTTCAGCTATCATCGAGCCATTTGGGTGCGGCGTCGTGCCGCATACGACTTGCATCTATCAATCTTCAGCGCCACCATGCAAGCGCTGAACGATGCTCAAACAGCTCATACACTTAGCAAGCATATATTTGAATGGGTATTCAATCTTGAAACGTTCCGAAACCTTGACACAGCAGAATTGGCACTTGTCTTGCCGCCTGACCTTGCAAATATCGCATACAAAAGCACGAGAGGTAGTGTAGTTGATGATCGACTGGTATTTGAGACTGCGTGTATGAATAGCGGGTGGAGTGAAAGGCTATGGAATCTCCGAATTCTGTTCGCATGGGCGGACGCGCTGAGTAGGAGGGGAGGCCAGTGGGGTTGGATTGGGAAGGAGGTCATTGGGAGGTTGAAAACGCGACTGACGATGTTGAAGATGAAGCGTTGACTATTTGGCAAATCACGTTAAATGGACGGCGTTGTTGTATGCCTGAGATACCCCTGACTGTTACTTGATACAGAGGACTGCTCTGTTGGTGTGTCTGAATCCGACCACTCGAGAAACTGATTGCCTGACGCACATAGCCTGTCCAAGGTCTCAGCACGGGCTCATTTCTTTCGAGGAGGCGAGATGATCTAGCTGCACTATCACGTTGTTGATTAGTCGAGCATTAATTTGAGATCATCCTGATTAAAGCTTGTTGTGATGGAAATCGCACTTGAATAGTTTGGATTTGGCACAGAGCAAGTGCTATGATGATGGTCAACGAGGATTCGCCAGTGAGCCTATTGTGGGCCGTATGAGATATTGATGAATTCATCAGTAGTCCAACTCTTCTGGTCCAATGATGTAAAGTACATACATTCCCTACCTTTGTGGGTGAAGCACCTACGATAGCTGAGCAATATTCTACTTTACCCCCTACCTTGAGCTCTGCCTTCGGTCCAGGTTAGGAGGTCCTCCATCTCGACATCAGATTGTATCAAATCCATCATGTCAGGTCTGAAGGGCCATTGTTCCCATGCAAGAGTTAGCTGATGGGCCATTTCCGGCGTGAGGCAACGCACTCGCAGCTCATCCACTTTGGCCCGGCCACCTTTCAGAGGATCAGTCAGAGAAGGCACTGAGGGCACAAGAGCGTCGAATGCGCCTGGTGCTACCTGCTCGAGGTGTTTCATGCTTTGTTTCGGATTGTGAAACAGCGCATTGAAGATGTGATCAAAACAAATCAGCTGTTCCCCAGTCATAGGGTACGGCCTGGGTGTCAGCGGTTGGAAGTCAAGTAGGCTCATGCCCTTGGAATGGTAGAACTCGTCATCATGTGCCAGCAACGGCTCGGCCATTCGACGATCCCACATGAGTAGAGGAGGTCTCAGGGCGAAGGACCTTCTGTCGTCACCGTGAAAGGCAAGCTTTTGGGTGAGCATTGTCGCGGAAACCTCGACTCGAGCTTTCAGTGAATTGTAAAGCTGGTCACGTTTCATGATGGTCGCCACTCTTTCCCGTGGATCCAGCTCCTGATGAAGAAACTTGACTTGTAAAGCGTCGATCTCATCCTCCGCCTCCATGAGGCTATGAACGGCCAATTTCATCTTGTCGCCTGATCTTTGGATAGCACGTAGATCTGTTAAGCGTTTGAACTCGGTCGTTTTCACACGAAGAGGACCTTCTGTCGCGTCTCTCGTCCTGTGATTATTGAGTACGTGCTGCGAAAATGCCTTATTCGCATAAGCCTCTTCAAGAAATTGAAGCTCCTTCTCCCACTCCCGAGGATCGTCTTTGATGCGGGGCACCGAATCGCCACTTGACTCTGTCAGGAGTCCCTGAACCCTTCTTTGTATCTCATCTTGTCTATTTGGAGGTATCTGAATGCCAATTGTTTTCATACGTCGCGCAACTTGCTCTCCACTTTCAAGATCAAGGAATGTCTCCCTGCGTTCCCTCCCTTGTTTACCGGCTGTTACGATCTCCTCTATGTGAGTGTACATTTCCATGAATAAGGAAAATTTGACTCGGTGGAACACTGTCCGCGGGAGTAGCGCTTGCTTCTCCGCGTCTGGCAGCCACATCAACATTCGAACCGGGCCATGAACATTCAGCCCGTCCATCCTTTGGAGAGAGCCGCAAAATCCTTGAGCACTGTGGTTGGAGAGATACCGCCCTTGACTACGACGTATCCTATTGCCACGACTCACGTTTGACACGATCAAGACGGAGTCATTCCGTGGTGTTGATGCGCTGGTGGCCCGTCTGTCGGCCTGCGAGTTAGGAATTAGGCCTTCGCTTATGTAGCGATGTAAGTCAAAGCTCTCTCCGAAAGGCCATGTCCTTAGGTGATACCTCGAGCCTGGGAGCTCGAGTAACGGCCTAAGGAACGGCTCATGGTATGCCGGCTCGGGCTCGACGAGTATGTGGCTTCGGGGCTGCAAGAAGTCGTGCAACTTTGATGACCATAACGCCGACCCAGGATTCAAGTCTATGATGCTGCAGCCTACGTACGGCTTGAGTGAAGGAGCCAATCGCTGTATCACGTCATCTGGCAAGCTTCAGTAAAGGCTTGAGATGAATTGTTTGGAACCGTCTATACCACAAAGTTGGGGGCTGACGATATCGACCGTATTCAAGCCTCGTCGAGACAGCTCTCTCAGGGATTGCGCTAAGGGAAGGAGTTTGACGGCGGAAGTGACAGAATGGCGCGCAGGCATCAGATTGTGGGGACGACAAAATTAGACTGCGAGACTGAATCTGTCCTCGTACGAGTACCTGAGAACTGCGAACAGTAAAGAGACTAAGGCATGTATGTATCTAGTTCTAGCTAGTTACATAACCGAGTCTTATATACCGAACGAATGTACTGTAATCCGCGTCGCGAGAATGACTTCAATGTAAGGCAACATCCCTGCGAGCCTGCCTAGGTTCCCAATACAGTATTGTGAATTCCAGACAGCAACCGCACATGCCATCAAGCATCCTGTACAGGCTTCCTATCTACCCACTACTATGGAGGAAGCAACACCGCCCACGCCACCCATGAACGTCGAACAGATTGTCAAAAAGGCACAAAGCTATGAGTACAACCCTCTTATCGCCCTAAAGTATTGGTTGAGGACCGCGGGGACTCTACTGAAAGAAGTTCGCCTCCCAGCACACGTCCCCTATTCAAACCTATCTAATCCGCTTTGCCCTACTTAGGCCGAAATATATGAGCATGAGGGCAACGATCAACAAACCTATCTCCTGCTTTACAGGCATGCCCAGCTTGTCATCGACAACCTGTCAAAACACCCCGATGCACGTCAGGCTGACAACCGTCTGGCTCTTACACAAGCCAAAGAGGAGGTGCAGAGCAGTTTGAAGAAGCTTGAAATATTGAGACCTCGAATAAACAGGCGGTATGAAAGGTTCGAGCGACTTGTACGAGACCGCGACGCCAGGGTAGCATCCACAGAGGCCAAGATCCCACATCGTACGCATCGACAAAACACTTCGAAGCTGGAAAGCGATCATCGACGTCTGCCCTCTGACCCTGCAGTTGCCGGCAGTAGTGACACTATCATTACCGGAGAGAATCGCGACTTGGCCGTCAGATTGGCTCACGACGAGATAAAACGGCGAGCCATGGCACGAAAAGCCACCAGGCAAGCCGGGATAAGCGAGGAGGAGGAGCAGGAACGACGCACAGCTGGGCTATGGGGCAATTGGGAAGAGGCTTTCGCCAAGGGCGATCAAGGAATAGATAAAGACGCCCTAAGCCGACAATTGCAAAGTGTACATTTACGAGTCAATGGATCAGTCAGCGAGAGAAATGGAAGCCTGCGTTCTCCTTCCCACATCCAACCTCCAGCCTATCGTTACCCAGCAATCCCAACTGCCCACGGTTCAGTAGTGTTGCCAGCACCTACTCCGGAGCCTGCATACCGGCATTCTACCACGAGCGCACCAGATCTGCCGCCAAAGCTTATCGAGCCTGCTTCCTGCGCGGCGCCTGAAAGACCGGCCAAAGACGACCTTGTGCTGGGACCACCATCAAGGACTGAATCGGCGAAAATCGCTCCCTTGGACATGAAACCTCCAGCATACACCTTCAAGCCATCTGCTTATCTGGAGAACGGCACGCCTTTGAGGACCATTTGGCTGCCGCCCGATCTTCGTCATCGCTTTCTTTCTCTCGCCTACCCAAACACTCAGGCCAACCTTGAGACATGTGGCATACTCTGTGGCACGCTGATCTCTAATGCACTGTTCATATCCAAGCTTGTGATACCGGATCAAGAAAGTACATCAGACACTTGCGAGACGATCAATGAAAGTGCGTTGTTCGACTTTGTTGACGGTGAAGACCTCATGGTTCTTGGCTGGATACACACCCACCCCACACAAACATGTTTCATGAGTTCTAGAGACCTCCACACGCATGCCGGGTATCAAATGATGATGCCCGAGAGCATTGCAATTGTCTGTGCTCCGAGTAAAGGGGAGTAAGTTGTCCTGTCATGAGCACCGATGTGGACCAAGAGCTGACCTCCCAACAGCTGGGGTGTTTTCCGCCTGACAGATCCCCCAGGCATGAAGTCTGTGCTTAATTGTTCGCAAAAAGGCTTGTTCCATCCGCATGCTGAGGAATACATTTATACTGACGCTCTGAAACCCGGGCACGTTTATGAAGCTGCAGGGCTTAATTTTGACGTCGTCGATCTCCGACCCACGTGATAAAGTTAGAGGCACGCAAGAGGACTGTACATAAGAATGCAAGGATGACCCAACGAACGGGCTGCTCGACTTCCTCGAAGATGAAAAAATTGTATGTCCAGCCCTCTTGACATGGTTGTCACTCAGAGCTGTAGTCCGAATCAGAGGCCTCCTCCAAGGTAAAGTTCGATTTGACGCCTATCGTGCATAAGTATGTTATATCGTATCAGCTTTCCTCTGTCGCCCGTTTTCTTGCTGCCCGAGCCTCGTCGACTCTCCTTTGTCTTTCCGTTTTCTTTCTATCGATCACTTCCACTACGCGTTGCATTCCTTCTCGTTCCAACTTCCTCCTCCTCTGACAAAATTCATGCATCGCCGTGGAGCCGAGGCAGAAAGAACCGGCAGCCCAGCAACAGGCGTTCCAGACGGATACTGCGTTGGTCAACCTGGGCACTTGGGAACACGTAGTCGGTCGGTCATACCGCCCATGACGGCACGTATGCCACCAGCACCAAATCCGAGACCAATTCCTGCCAGTAAAGCATCCCGTACACAGGGTTTCTTGTGCACTTCTTTGAGATCTCCCAACCTGATCGTCTTCATTGCATCCAGAAGGCTCGCATCTCTAACTTTGCCACCAGCAGTGTGAACACTACCGCCGGGCATCGCATTAGCATTCTCGGGTGGGTTCCGATCCTGGAAGGATTTGTCCTGAGCCATGACTAGAGCCAGAAGCAAGCTCAACGCCAAAGAGCTAATTTGGTATATACTGCGCCGGTGATCAAGGGAATGCAACTTCCTTCTGCATCCACGCAAGAGATACCAATTCAAGTCGTTCTGGATACTTATTGATGGATGGGTATGTAGGGATAAAGGAGGCTTGACGAGGAAGAACCGGAAAGAATCCGCTCCACCTGTTAAATCTCGCTACAACGCTAATGTGGCACTAGTACTAAACGGTGTTTTATTACTGTCCCTCGGCAGCCTCGCGTCATTATTCGCACGCGACGCGTTCTTCGACTCTCTTCCTCGTCAATTAGTCAACGCTTGGGCATAGTTCATTACTATTCAGACCACCAATACTAAATGGACCTCACCAGACCGTGCCTTCATCGCTATCGGCTTCATACATTTTGACCCTAGGTCAGTGCCTTCACTGAATCTACGCTATCGCTGCTGAAAGCACGGCCCCTCATGACCTACTCATAAGCACATTCACGATCGAGAATGCCTGCACGAAAGCCAGACCGTAGCTATGGGCGAAACTTCCGCTCATCGAAGTCTTCGTTCAATCCACGACTCCCTAAAACAATCGAAGCCGCGTCGCTCCGTGCGAGCGAGACAACTTCTCAGGATGAAAAGGTTCAAGCTGCCCGACTGGCTGATACCATCGATGAGTCTATGGGTTTCGAACGGTATGAGTCAGGACGCAAGAGAACTGGCTGGCTCTGCAATATGCACAGCACTACGATTGAGGATGAGAAAATACCCGGTGGTCGGGCTGGCGTCGATTATTATTTTCTGCAAGAGGATGGTGGCACTTTCAAAGCTACTGTTGGATACGATCCGTACTTCTTGATTGCAGCTCGGAAGGGAAAAGAAGCCGAGGTGGAGGAGTGGTGTAGAAGGAAGTTTGAGGGTCTGGTAAAGTGTGTGAAGCGCATTCAGAAGGAGGATCTCCAAATGCCCAATCACTTGCTGGGCTATCGGAGGATCTTCCTACAGCTGTCATTTGAGAATGTCAACGACCTCTTAGCGGTACGGAAGGTAGTTATGCCGATTGCGGAAAACAATAAGAAAAATACGAATGTTATGGATGCTTATGCGGAAGTTGCAAGGTGTGCCAGCCTCTTGATGTGGACTCTCTTCATGCTAATTGTGAAAGTGCCAACGCCGGCTTTGATCTCTACGACGAAGTACAACCCGGCAAAGGCGGATTCAACGCCGTAGCAGACGCTAGCGACTTCATAGTCGATATCCGAGAGTACGATGTTCCCTATCACGTACGGGTCGCAATTGACAAAGGTCTGGAGTCCAGCTGTTGGAGAATGACGTTTTGGCAAGGCTGATAGCTAAGCAGACATAAGAATCGGGAAGTGGTACACCGTGGAGGTTAAGCATGGCATTACCAACCTTGTGTGTCTTGAAGAGCGCATACAGAGAGCCGATCCAGTGGTCCTTGCCTATGATATTGAGACAACTAAACTTCCCTTGAAGTTTCCAGACGCCGTGGTGGATCAGATAATGATGATCTCTTACATGATTGACGGCCAAGGCTTCTTGATCACAAACCGAGAGATTGTCTCAGACGATATCGCCGACTTTGAATATACTCCTAAACCGGAATACGATGGGCCATTTCTAGTGTTCAATGAGCCCGACGAAAGAGCACTTATCGAGCGTTTCTTTCTTCACATAAAAGAAGCCCGACCAACTGTGATTGCAACCTACAATGGTGATTTTTTCGACTGGCCTTTTGTCGAGGCAAGGGCGAGTGTTCTAGGAATCGACATGTATCAAGAAATTGGATTCCGAAAGAATAGCGAGGATATCTACCAAAGTGATTATGGCGTGCATATGGATTGCTTCAGTTGGGTCAGTAGAGACAGTTATCTACCGCAAGGTAGCCGGGGTCTGAAAGCCGTCACCGTTGCTAAGCTGGGTTACGATCCCGATGAGCTGGATCCGGAGCTAATGACCCGTTATGCCAGTGAGCGACCACAGACTCTTGCTGAGTACTCTGTTTCAGATGCCGTTGCCACATACTACCTGTACATGAAGTACGTTCACCCTTTCATTTTCTCACTGTGCAATATCATACCTCTAAATCCGGACGATGTTCTTCGCAAAGGAACCGGCACGCTCTGCGAAATGCTGCTCATGGTACAAGCATATCAAAAAGGTATAGTGCTTCCGAACAAGCACAAGGAGCCCAAGGAGACTTTTTGGGAAGGCCACCTGCTCGAGTCAGAAACTTATGTGGGAGGACACGTTGAGAGCATCGAGGCTGGCGTTTTCCGAAGTGATATTCCTGTCAACTTTGCACTAGATCCTACAGCTGTCGACGAACTCATCAGAGACCTAGACGCTGCTCTACGCTTCAGTATCGAGGTAGAAGAGAAGAAGTCGTTAGACGATGTCGTAAATTACGATGAAGTCAAGTCAGATATAATTGCTAAATTGGAGAATCTCAAACGAACGCCAAATCGCGCTGAGAATCCCTCGATCTATCATCTGGATGTTGCCTCTATGTATCCCAATATCATGACTACTAACCGGCTACAGCCTGACTCTATGATTCAGGAGTCCGACTGTGCCGCTTGCGACTTCAATCGTCCCGGGAAGACATGCGATCGAAGGATGCCATGGTCGTGGAGAGGGGAGTTTTTACCAGCTCAGAAAAACGAGTATAACATGGTCCGGCACGCGCTCGAGAACGAGCGTTTTCCCGGCCGCTATCCAAAGAGTCCTGCGCGGACGTTTCAGGAACTAGGCGTAGATGAGCAAGCCAGCATGGTCAAAAAGCGTCTTCAAGACTATAGCAAGAAAATTTATCACAAGATACATGAAACCAAGACTGTCGAGCGGGAAGCCATCATATGCCAACGAGAAAATCCTTTTTATGTGGACACAGTCAAGAACTTCAGGGACCGGCGGTACGATTTTAAAGGAAAACAAAAGGTGTGGAAGAACAAAACGGAAGCTTTAAAGACTTCTGGTGCTACAGCGGCCGAGATTGAAGAAGCGAAAAAGATGATTGTGTTATTCGACTCGCTGCAGTTGGCCCATAAAGTAATCTTGAACAGCTTCTACGGCTATGTTATGCGTAAAGGCTCGCGGTGGTATTCCATGGAGATGGCTGGGGTCACCTGTTTGACTGGAGCCCACATCATCCAGATGGCACGCGAACTCGTTGAACGTATTGGACGCCCCCTGGAACTCGACACGGATGGTATTTGGTGTATGCTTCCAGCTACCTTCCCAGAAAATGTTGCATTCAACCTGCGCAACGGAAAGAAAGTAGCTATCTCCTATCCATGCGTCATGCTTAACCATCTTGTACATGGACGGTTCACAAATCATCAATATCAGGACCTTGTCGATCCTCGTAGTTTTCGCTATGAGACCCACAGTGACAACTCGATTTTCTTCGAAGTAGACGGACCGTACAAAGCTATGATACTTCCAACGTCAAAAGAAGAGGATAGAAACCTCAAGAAGAGATATGCCGTATTCAATCATGATGGGAGTCTCGCAGAACTTAAAGGCTTTGAGCTTAAGAGACGAGGGGAACTCAAGCTCATCAAGATATTTCAAACACAGATATTCAAATTCTTTCTCGAAGGCGACTCGCTAGCGGAGACATATGCTTCTGTAGCCAAAGTCGCAAATCGATGGCTTGATGTTTTACACCAGCACGGCTCTACCCTCGCAGACGAAGAGTTGATTGAGCTCATCTGTGAGAACCGAAGTATGTCGAAAGCTTTGGAGGAATATGGTGCGCAGAAGTCAACGTCCATCACCACAGCCAAACGGTTAGCTGAATTTCTTGGTGCCCAGATGGTCAAGGACAAGGGCTTAAATTGCAAATATATCATCGCCTCCAAGCCTAAAAATGCCCCAGTCACTGAGCGAGCGATCCCGGTAGCCATATTTTCAGCAGAAGATCAGGTCAAACGTTTTTCCTCAGGAAATGGCTCCGTGAGGAACCCATCGACATGAATCCGAGAAGCCTCATTGACTGGGATTATTATCTTGAGCGACTCAACTCGGTGATCCAAAAGCTGATTACCATACCTGCAGCGCTACAGAAAGTTCGAAATCCTGTTCCCAGAGTTGGCCATCCAGATTGGCTCCAGCGCCGGATAAACGTCAAAGATGACAGGTTTAAACAAAAGAAGATGACCGACCTCTTTGACAAGACGCCGCTTTCTGAAGTACCTACCAATATTTTAGATCATCGATTACCAACAGATCTTGAAGACTTAGAATCCTCTCAGACCCTAAGTAAAACAAAGTCAAGCCCGCTGAGCTCTTCTTTGCACAAGCGAAAAGCGCCAGAACCTCCAACGCCTGTGAATAATGATCCCTATGCTACTCTCCCAACAACCATGCCGTTAATCACCGACGACTATGAAGGGTTCCTCCGCTATCAGAAGAAAAAATGGAAGATCCAAAAGCAGGCTCGTCTACGTAGGAGACAGCTTTTCGGCGATCGAAGCAATGTTGCGTCGGAAAGTCTAGGAGGTTTCTTCCGCAACCAAGCAGAGATGCTTTTCACCAATACATGGCAGATTTTGCAACTTCGTGAGACAGAAACTCCCGGCGAAATCCGCGCATTTGTCTTAATAAATAGCAAGGTGCATCCTCTCACTGTCAAGGTCCCTCGGCAGCTCTTCCTCAATCTCAAAAGCCAAGAGCTTCCTGACGTCGACATCGAAGGCTGCGCGGTGGAGAAGGTCACGCATATCCTACCCAACGGGCATCCATCAGTACACCTATTCAAGCTTATAATGTCAGAAATGACTTACGTACAAGAGGCGACTAAGCTAGCTTCCCTCTTTGGTCATCCTAGCGTTGAAGGGGTGTACGAAAAGCAGGTACCTTTGACTGTGCGAGCTGTTCTACAACTTGGCAATCTATGCACATTTGACGAGACTCAAAAAGGTGTGCTTGGGAAGGGGCTTGATCAAGGGTTTGATCTGTCAGCTCTAGAGCGAACAATAGCCCGACAGCCATACCTCTCCGATCGCGGGATCTGTTATATATACATTTATCACCTAGTCGTAGGTGAAAGACAAGTATTCGCGCTGTTCTCAACCTTCCAGGACGAAGCATATATCATTATACTTGATAGAACGAAGGAATCACAGGGGCTTCCCAATGCTGAAAGAATATACGTGGAATTAGCCGCGAGAAAGCTTGCAGAGGATGGAACAGATCCACGTCAAAGTTCCTTCGCATACCAAGAAAAGATCCGCTTCCATACTAGCCAAATCACCACGAAAAGGAAAGCATACCTCGAGCTTGGTGACACGATCAGGAAGATGCGCAGCGACGAGAACAGACCTACGGTCCTCGTTATACAATCTCCCCAGAGGCGTAATCTACTGCAGGATGTTCCGGTGTTGAAGGATTTTCCCGTGCTCCCCCTAAAATTTGAGACAAGTGATAGCAATCTGCCTCCGCTTGGGTGGCAGAACTTCGTCTTCAAGCGTCTAATCTCGCATTACCTTGCGCTAAGCTCTTGGATTGACCATCTCATCGAGTTAGCGAGTTATGGGGACATACCGTTGTGCAACCTAGAAAGGGATGACCCACGCTACTTGATAGACATTGCATACGCACGACGGTTACAAAGAAGCAACGTTGTCCTCTGGTGGTGTGGTGGACCTCTGCCAGACCATGCAGGATACCAGAAAGATAATGTTATTGGACTCATGGAAAAGGTTGAAATGCCGGCGGTGAACAATGCCGGTACATACTCTTCGGTTTGCATTGAGCTCGATGTTCGAAACTTGGCAATCAATACTATTCTGACTTCTTCACTGATCAATGAACTTGAGGGCAGCGACTCTGTGGCCTTCAACCCTGCTGCGCCCACTGGAGAGGAGCCAGACAGTGGGGCAGGCGCTTTGTACTCTGAGAGCGCTTTCGCGTCAGCAGGCGTTACTGTTCTTCGTGAGATGGTCAAAGCATGGTGGACCGAAGCCTGTAGAGGCAGTAATATGGCGGACATAATGGTGCAACATCTTGTCAGATGGGTAGAGAATCCCGATTCTTTTCTTTACGACAGAAATCTACACTACTACGTGCAAATGATGTCTCGGAAAGCTTTCCAGCAACTTATGACCGACTTCAAACGAGTCGGCTCACACATTGTCTTTGCTAATGCCAACCGTCTTCTTCTTCAAACCACCAAAGCTGAGGTAGGTAACGCGTACGCTTACAGCCAGTACATTCTCAAGTCCATCAAAGCCAAACCGTTGTTCCATTTCCTTGACCTCGACATCAAAGAGTACTGGGACTATCTGATCTGGTACGATGAATATAATTACGGTGGCAAAGCCTGTCCAGAGGTCGTTGAAGCCGAAATTCAAACTCTTGACACGGTTATGCACTGGCAGCTTAATACTTTTCTTCCAACCCAATATCAGACAGTCTTTCATGACTGGGTTGTCGAATTCATTGACATCATGTATCAGCTCAAGCGTCGTCACCAGCTATCAGCTAACAGCGACATTCCGATCTTGGACTCGACTCCCCGTCCAACCCAGCTCCCCGTTCGCAGACTTGCTTCTCAAGATAACGAAGCTGAAAGTTCCTCGACTGAGGAGATCCTCACAAAGCAGATTTCGAAACCTCTTAAACGCCAAATTCTTTCTTTGCTCTCACGTCACCGCTCCGAGGTCTCCCATCCTTCGCTTGCCGCTGACCATGACTTTCCTATGCTTCCAGGCTCCCACCTCAACTTCGGCAATACGCATCCGGTTCTCCAACTCATCAAATCGATCATGCATATACTGTGTCTCGACCGCACGATCCAATTGGAAGCTCGTCTCCTGCGGAAGGAGCTTCTAGCTTTCTTCGAGATCAAAGAATTTTCGCCACATGCCCGATTCCAGAACCCAAGCTCCAGCTTGAGACTGGAACAATTGATCTGTGAATCTTGCACCATGGCACGGGATTTGGATCTTTGTCGGGACGAGGATATTCTACCGCTGCCGCTGTACCCCCACCAGGCCAATGCTGCCCGCGACTCATCGCAACGCGCGTGGACGTGCCCGACGTGCCGGCATGAGTACAACAGACTAGCGATAGAAGAGAGCTTGATAGCGCGGGTGCACAAGCTGATCGCGGAATGGCAGACGCAGGACCTGAAGTGTGCCAGATGTGGGAAATTGAGAGTCAACGACTTTATGGAGCATTGTGGATGTGGAGGCGCGTGGGCGGCGACTGTGGATCGGGATGAGGTTCTGAAAGACTTACGGGTGCTGGAGGGGGTTGCCGGGGGTTACGGGTTGAAGATGTTAGGAGTCGTCGTTGAGGAGGTTTTAGCTAGTGTATAGAGCAGCAGCTCATCTGTATTATGGAAACGTCGTTGAAGCAAAAGGCGTTGGGGTTGGAGCTAGGAGTGGGGCTCTTTTTGGATTTGGCACTGAACGCATTACATACATACGGAGCTGTCCGCAGGTGTAGAACATAAGCTAGCGACTATTGAATCGTCGCGTAGCTTGCGGTCATTTGGATTTCGTGGTTTCGGAAACGCCTACTTAAGGGTATGATATGCTCTGGATGTTTTCCGTAGCATCATACCAATACTATTGATTCATATTAATAGTTTGACTGAAAAGAAACTTCGAGAATCCCAGGAGCAAATTGTCAAAATCCGTACAAGTCAACCCACTGCAGAACCTCGAAACCGAACTTTGTTAATCCGAAATAGTGCCTGGACCATTCACCCTACAAAAGCTTCATAGCATGAGGCTGACCAGCTAGCTCCAGTGGCGGATAGAGTGTGGTGCCACGACCAGTTCGCTGAATCTGACTCTGGAAGAACACGTACCAACTTTTTGGCGGTTGAGCTTGCCCGAACGTCTACTGAGGCCGAGCATCTTCTACCTCGTTTTTGGGATGACCTTCTCATCCCCCAACTCGTCAAAGCATTCCTCCAAGCTATCCCACGTATCGTAATACCCTGTCCACCCCAGCCTGCGCGCCTTACTCATGCTGATGACCAAATTATATTCCCTCCCCAAAACAAAGCCCAAGAAGCCCCATGTCGCCTTCTCTAGGCTATCTTTCTCCAAATTGTGCCTTTCCGCAAGCTTGGCCCATGTGTCCTTGACATCTTGGCGCTGGCTCCACTTGACAAGATCGATTCTTTGAACCACCTTGCCTTGGCCCACTCTACCTTCGAGTCCTCGTTCCGCGGCCATTTCGGCAATAGGGGGCTTTGATGCCAGGGGCACCTCGCTGCCCTTGTCCTTGTCCACTTCGGTAGAGAATTGATCGGCCGGGATCTTGCAGTCAAATTTCCTTGCAACCTTTGGCCAAAGATTTTGCCATGATTCGGTATCCCCATTCACGACGTTGAACGCCTGATTGCTAGCCTTTTGTTCAAGGGCCGCCCAGAGATTAAATGAGGCGTGCAAGCGCGAATAGGTGAAGCAATCGAAATACTGGTAAAAAAGCTCGCTACCGGGGAACACGAGGGTACCGTCTAGTTCTTTGGAGACTGAGGCGTATATCCCGAGAGAGGTAACGAGATTCATGAAGTTCCCTTTCGCGACACCGATCACGTCGTTAGGATAGGTCACGACCCAATCGTACTTTGACGCCTTGGCTTTCTCAGCTAGAATGCGTTGCTGGTAGTAGTAGAAGTTGGGCGGTCGCTCTGGACCTTCTATCCAGGGGTCGGACTCTTCCATTGGGTTTTTGGGTGCACCTAGATGAACGCCATATTGCTTGGCACCGGTGGTGAGGACGACTCGTTTCAACTTCCGAGAGGCGCCGGTGATGTCAAGAGCGTCAAGGAAATTCCTAAGCATTGCACCTGCACAGCTGTCAGCTCTTTCGTCAATAAGGCTATATCTTGCGGGCGGACCGTTCACATCCCAGCTCTCCTGGTCAGTGTCCTTTTGAAGATAAGCTGCGAAGAATACATATTCTGCCTCAATTCCATTCAACTGCTCTGCCATCTTCTTCGCCTGAGTAGATTTCGTTGTTAGCATTTCACTTCACAGATGACTGGTGAGCCACAACAGGTCTCGAGGTATACTCGCCGAGAACAAATTAGATGCGGATTTTAGAGTGAAGAGATAGCTGGGGAATTTTGGAAAGACAACGAATCCAATGCTCCTATCCTAAAACCTACAAACCGGTCATTGCAAACAAGGGTACCTTGAATTAGCAAGGAACTCAATCTATCTCGGCAATCGTTTATGTACCGGGTGAGCGATAATGAGATCTCAAATTGCTCTGGAAACAAGTGCTACAGAGTACTATCGTACAGAAAAGGAAACGAGCACCGCTGAAGTTTACTCACCTGAGTATCCCCGAGTTAGCATAGCCTTTTAAAGATGCTTTGTGAGCTGAAACATGGTGTGCGAAACGGAAGAGAGAGAAGGCTCTCCGGCTTACTCACAGAGCCTGTCAGGTCGACGAAGCTATGCTTCACGTTCGACGGATACTTTTCCTTCTTGCTCCGCGAAAGGGCATGAACGGTGTGCCATCCGTTTGGGTCGTTGCCCAAAGCACGGACAATCTCTCGCCCAAGTATGCCTGCACATCAATATGAACATGCATCCAAAAGATTGAAGAGCTTCGGAGAATGAAAGAATCGAGCAGACCTGTAGCACCAGTAACAATTGCTGAAGGCATTGCGCAGGTAGGTTTCCTGTGTAGGAGATCTGCTACTACTTCTTGAGCGGTTAAGGAAAGGAAAGATGAAAGGAGTCGGGTCATAATTACATCAAAGGCGCATAAGAGCCGAAAAAGGGACTTCAACGCGATGACGTGGGATCAAGGCGGAACTCATCCGAGGAAGTCTGCCTCAGAAGTCTGCCTCAGAAGCTTTTAGGTGAAACCCAAGTTTTCCTAAGGTACACTGATGACGTGCATACAAGAGTATAACTCTTCATCCACCACATATCGGCACTCACGTCCATTCGCGCGGCGTGGTTTGAGTGTTTCTGGCTATGGTGTTCGAGTATGCTGGTGGAAGTCGAATGTAGCAAGACCGCTGAAAACCCATAAAACTCTCCCGATCGCAACCCATCGCACATAATATCGACCGAGCTCCCCATGGAATGGTATTTGTCTCGAGGAGACTTGGCCTAGGCTTTGTAACATGCAATGTCAACCCCAGTGAATGCCCTTAAGGATTCGCTTGGAGGTGTATGAACACACTCGTTCTGACGGCGTAAATCATTCATTTCTGTCGGCCTTGCCCGCGCCGAAATTGGTCTTTAAGCTCCTCCAAGTAATGGTCCCTGCCGAGAATTTGAATTCAGCATTTCTCTTTTATGGTGCTTGTTGCGTTACAAGACCTGTCTCTTGAGTAGCCACCACCACCACCGCGAACATATTCTGTCACTCTGTCGAAGGTCTGGAAAAGGAGGAATTTGCTTCCAAAAGACCTACAGAAATTTCTTGCCACCATCAGGTTCTACATTCCCGTTAGATCAGGTACGCCGTTAGGGACAGCCGAAATGCTAACTCTCAATGTTGGTACCTCCCATGTCCTCCAGATCTGGTCCGTGTCGCATTTTGCGTATGCGTTTGTGTAATGTTTCTACAGAGCGCTGAAAGGTCGGGCTAGCTAGCAGCTGCCCAGAGAGGTCATGTCAAATGGGCTCAAGGTACACATGGTCTCGTCACGCACCCGTGCTGTCAGCCATCCCTAGACTAATTAGCTCGACTGAGACAAAGACTGAGGGCGCTCGTACTTCGAAAAGGCGAAGCCACACAGGGCTCATCGCGGCGTTGTTCGCATCGAATACAGCAGTAGTTCTGAACACTCAACCCCGGCAGGCGGGCAGCAGGCGGAAGAAAATAGTAGTAGAGTCTCAATCGTAGACAGCAGTGGGCTGTGAAAGATGGACCGTTATCAACCACGAAGACTGGAGAGTAGTTAGCATATGATAGAATAATGTGAGCAACAAGTGCTGCAGGCAAGCTCGGGAAATGTTTGCCTTGTGGGCTGTGGCGAACGGGAATCAAAATCTATTTGCAGGCACCATCGTCACTTCGGTCAAACTACGCATCTCCGCACCTAAGGTAGATAAGTACCTATTTTAAATACAGCAGCCCCTTCTTTCCTTCTACACTGTTGCTCTGCAGACACGACGCTCCTCCTTGAACGGCCTTTTCCCTTGCTTGGCTTGCCATCCTCTGCCTTACTACCCGTGCCGTTTCTGGTGACATTTGGCCAACAGGCCATGACACATCTCAGATTCACTCATGATACTCGCTGTTCTGCTTTGCTTGGCCTCTGTGACTCTAATGATTTCGAGCAATGACGATTTCTCGCTCTTGCCTTGTGCTTCCCCAACTTAACATAGCAGACTTCTGAATTTTGGCGAGAGGCGACCTGGTCTATCTTGGTTGTAGCTACAAGCTTGTTCACATGGGCGAGCCATCTAAGAGCATGGCGGCGAACCCTTTGGGTAAGATCTCTAGCTCGCTGGCGGTGAAGCGTGCACGATCGCAAGATAGCCGCCGCTCCCAGAACGTTTCCCCTACGCCGACTCCAATCTCCAAAGCAGCCAAAACCGAAGAGCCCGATGAAGACGTGGGTCTACCCGCCTTTTTGCGTCAATCAAAAACCGGTATGCCGTTCCCGGATGGTTGCTCATGCAGTGCACGATCCTGCATCATGCACCTACCTACTAGTGACTAATGAAGGAACTAATGAAAGACGGTGCAGATATTTACAAGAAATTCCATGATCTCGAATGGCAGCAACAGCTACGCCTCGCCGCCGGTCGTGCGGATCCGGCATCACCGTGGGCACAGGATACTACCCCTCAGGTGAGGCTTCGCAACCGATACCTCAACGTTCAGCCATGGGAGAAGTCCAGGATACGCCTGAGAGTAGCAGAGGGCAAGTCAGATTACATAAATGCTTCCCCCATCGCCCTGAAGTGTAGGCAAGCTCTTTTCGGTACCCACGGTGTTTCATGCTTTGTAGCTCGAACTTAGCCTAAATGACAACGACTGACTGCGTTAGATCCTGCTGCGAATGGGGAGACAAAGTACATAGTCACTCAAGTAGGTCTCCGTTCTTTTATTTCTTGATGACTCCACGGCATTTCTTCCACCATGGCAGTTACGGCGGCATTCTGCTTGGTCGGGCAATATGGACGGAACGCTCATAAATTAATAAGCCCTGCACATAAGCTGTGCAATCATGAAGAATGATATGGTCGAAGTATTGTCACCACCATGATGAGCGGCGAACTGAGTTCGCTTGGAAGCCTCTCTTGCTAGATATTCCAATGACGAACGCACAGCTGAGCAATCGTGTAGGGACCAAAACAGGCAAATTTAAGCCACTTTTGGCAGATGGTCTGGCATGAAACGTCACACGTAGCGGTCATCGTCATGCTCACTCAAACCGCTGAAGCAGGAAGAGAGAAATGCTTCCAGTACTATCCATTAACCGAGGATGCTGGGAACTTCCAGATTGAAGCCGTTAGCGATGAAGAGACTTCGTCTGAAGGCACTGTTCAGCTCCTTGAGACGGTCTACAATGAAATCACAAGATCCACAGTCCGAAAACTAAACATGACTGTTGGCGAGCAGAAGAAGACTGTGTGGCACTTACTATTTAGTGGCTGGCCGGATTTTGCCGTTCCAGAGGGCGATGACCGAGCCGCACTTCTGGAGCTCCTGAAACTGTCCGCATCAAAGAGCGAGTGTAAGGAAAGCCCAAGGATTATACACTGTAGCGCTGGTGTAGGACGATCTGGAACCTTTATTGCCCTGGAATTCCTTCTTGCTCAATTAGAGGCTGGCGCCGTGGCGGAGGCCAAAGATGATGAAGATCCCATCTACGACCTTGTCAACCAATTGAGAGAGCAACGCATGACTATGGTCCAAAGCGATTCACAATACCACTTCCTATATGAGGTAGTACGTGAACAATTTAAACAGTGGCAAATCAGGCAGGCTTCTGGCGATAGCGCGCCAAAAGGACTCCATCAACTGACAGAGGGTGTTAAAAGTGCCCTTGCTAAGCTGACGGGTCCAGAGAATGGTGACGAGGAAGGCGAGCCTCTTGACAAAACACAAAGCGATTGATATCCACCAATATCCAATTGAAGCACTGGTAAGCTTTCTGTTTTTCTTGGCTCTATGCAGCAGAGAGCTGCATACATTCGCAAAGGGAAGGATCGCTGACTGCCACGTTCGTGATCAGACACCGCGCGAGAGTCGAAGAGCTGGTTCTTGACCCTGTAGGAGACCCTAAACAAGCGAATCGTACCTGGTCGGCGTATACACGCAAGTCAAGGCTAGGGCTAGAGGGTGCTTAGCGTGCGATGGGGAAGTCTATCCTCCCAGTCCCTTAGAGAGCATTCTGTGCATCAGCATGCGTAGAGGAGTCACGCCGTTTCTAGGCCTAAACATCCCCAAAAGATGGTTTTGGTTTTATCACTCCAGGAGTCACAGTCTTCAATACGTATGTCTGTTTGCTGGTCGGATGGTGTCCTCGTGGGTCTATGACTAGGAATATTTTGAGAGAGCCTTCTGCAATGCTGCTAGATGCTGGTCTTAATGAAAAACCTCGCTGTCAACCGTAGCATTTAGCTGTATGCTGTCCATTCTAGTGATCGTTTTCCACCGTCCTCTCAAGCCTGAGCAGTCTTTGCTGCTTGCTGTGCGTTGATCTTCTTTCCATCCTTGTTAAACCGGACTCGAGGAGGAGGTGCACGGTTACGGCGGCCTTCTCGAGAGCGAACACTTGAATAACTGAATCAGCACAACCACGACCATGTGTTGAGGAATATATATACCGAACAATCTTGCCGTGGATGGCGCAGGAGACGCAGTATTGGAGCTTGAGGTACATCTTCGGAACCGCATATTCGGGGAAGACAGACGCATCCGAAATATCCCCTATAAAGAAGCATCTCATCAACACGAATTAGCAATATTGAGCAGTTGGTAGATTTGACGTACGTATAGCGGCGGATTCAACCATATTCCGGATGGTGAATCTCTTGATTGCCTTATCCTTCGGTGTACACCTTGAGCAGTTGGAGCAGCGGATAGGCTTAACGTGACCGCGTCCTTTCTTGTTGCGACCACTGTCGGAATCGTTAGACTGTCTTTACCTAGGTTACCGAAAATCAAGAGAGGAATTACTTTGATGCACGCTTCTTAACCATGATTACGAGCTGCAATTCACCAATATTGCGTTCGTATGTATATCGGTGTCTGATTACCCACTTTGGTAGATACTGGGCGACAGCGGAGTGAAATCCTTAGTCGTCAAGAGTCCATTTCGCTCCCAAGTGGAAAGTTCAGTGTGTTCGCTAGGACGCCCTTATCTTAGCGCGGATCTAATCGCGCTGGTTCTGGCTTAGCTCGGATTTCACATTTGTTTGGGGTTCGGTTGCTGGGGAGTTAATCGTGAGTAGCAACTCAATCAGACTAATCAAGTCAATCTTGCCTGTCTCTGTCTGTAGAACTGGTTGCATAATTCTTGGATTATTTCGAGTCGTCATGTCTGCTTCGGGGGGAACCTTCAGAGGCACTCCTGGCCGTGGACAAGGAAGGGGGCAAGTGCCTGCTTTCGAGAACAGCCCATCCAACATCCCAAGACCAAAGCTAGAATCACAGCAGAGTTCAGCAATGCAAAGCGAAGCTGGAACTTCAACGCTCAGTGCCAGTCGGCAGAAGCAGACCAAACGTGATGAGGTAGCTCGTCATCTAACAATCCCTGGACATAGCCCGAATTGACATACAGCAGGCAATCCGGAAAAGGATGGAGGCCGACTTAAACAAGAAGAAGTCCAATGCTCCTCGTGCTCGGCACACTCGAAAGGCACCACCAGGTACCGTGCTTGCTCTGAAGCCCAGCCAGGCCTTACAGATCAAACCCAATACCACCGTTGCCGAGGCGGCACAGCTCATGGCTGCCAAACGAGAAGATTGCGTCCTAGTGACAGACGATGATGACCGTATTGCTGGTATATTCACAGCTAAGGACCTCGCATTCAGAGTGGTGGGGGCGGGCATCAAAGCGAGAGACGTGACTATCTCGGAGATCATGACAAAAAACCCATTGTGTGCCAGGACCGATACAAGTGCAACAGACGCGCTGGACCTCATGGTACGGAAAGGATTCAGACATCTGCCGGTCATGGACGAGAACCAGGACATTTCAGGCATCCTGGATATCACGAAGTGTTTCTACGATGCAATGGAAAAATTAGAAAGGGCATACAGCTCTTCGAGAAAGTTGTACGATGCGCTTGAGGGCGTCCAGTCAGAGCTTGGATCAAGTCAGCCACAACAGATCATACAATACGTCGAGGCACTCCGGCAAAAGATGTCAGGGCCCACGCTAGAGTCGGTTCTGAATGGTCTCCCTCCAACAACGGTCTCGGTCCGAACGTCTGTCAAAGACGCAGCAGCGTTAATGAAGGAGAATCACACCACTGCTGTACTGGTGCAAGATCAAGGCTCCATTACGGGCATTTTTACAAGTAAAGACGTTGTGCTGAGGGTTATTGCCCCAGGTCTAGATCCCACCAACTGCAGCGTTGTCAGGGTCATGACACCTCATCCTGATTTCGCGCCAATGGATATGAGCATACAGGCCGCTTTAAGGAAGATGCATGGTAATAGGATCATCACCCTTTTCTTTATGACACTGACAAGCTGCAGATGGCCATTATCTCAATCTACCTGTCATGAATGAGCCTGGGGAGATCGTTGGTATGGTGGACGTTTTAAAGCTCACTTACGCTACACTCGAACAGGTACCGACCGTTTACTACTACGTTCGTGACTTTGCTGACAATCAACAAGATTAACACCATGTCGACTGGCGATAATGAGGGTCCGGCATGGGGCAAATTCTGGCTTTCATTAGACAACGAGTCCGAGTCAATGGTATCTGGCGAAGGCAGCGGTCACCGGCCACATACCCCAGGCCGGTCACTGATGTCTCCTGAGCTCTCACGCCCGTTCCCCGAAAGGGTTGACAGCGTTCAGCCACACGAATCAGCATCCCACAACGGTGATGAATCCCCTGTGGAAGAACATGACGTACCATCATCCTCTTTGGAAGACTCGCCGTTTGCCTTCAAATTCAAGGCTCCTAGCGGTCGTGTGCACAGGCTGCAAGTCGTCGCCTCTGCAGGAATGGCAGAGTTGATCAGCAACGTCACTTCAAAACTGGGTGGTGAAATTGACACGGTTGGTGGTGAAGCATTTGTCGAAGACGGTAAACTGGGCAAGTCTGGCTATGCACTCAGCTATCTGGACAATGAAGGTGATACAGTGTCGATCACCACCGATCAAGACCTTTTGGACGCTATAACCCTTTCGCGACGGAATCATCTAGAAAAGGTAGACTTATTTGTACACGATCCAGAAAAACCGCCAATATCCGCGACGCTCGATCCTCAACCAGCACTTGCTAAGCCTTTGACTCCACCACCGTCCGACGTGAAGAGCCGGCGGCGGCTTGCTGATGACGAGGACGAATTAGCTACGCCTGTCAAAAAGGAACGCCACACCATATCGGCTCAATCTAAGCAACAGGAGCAAATGCTGTCTGGAATACCCAACGATCTGCTTCTGCCCGGCGCCATAGTGACATTGGCCATCGTCATTGTCGGTGTCTTTGCGTTTAGTCGATCGAACAAATAATACTTATGAGCCTGGTACTTGACCTTGTAAATGATAGTCTGGACATTATGGCCCTTGTGCATGTACAAATACTCCGTTCTCGCTAACAATGCTAGACAAGGAAGCTGCAACATGTTCCATTCCAACCCAGCCCATGAAGCTGGTTTTCTTGCTTGTAGACTCAGCCCTCTTAGAAAGGACTCGTTCCATTAATGTGATGAATCAACGTAAGATCTTTGTCAAGTGAACTGCTCGTAGGCATAAGTAGCGAGGGTACTATAGAATACGATTTGTACCTAGTACTTACCACACTTTACCTTAGGGCTTTTATATGAGGTATCTCACGTGATGGAACGACTCGGTGTTAGCCGAGGAGATCCCTGCAAGGTGAAGCATGGGCCCGGAACTTTTTTCCCCTCGAACTCGATGTCTGAAATGTTTTACGACCAACACATCAGCTCTTCAGCATTTTGAACCGGTTAGAAGGCTCCGTCCATCGATTGATACGTCGGCGATCATGCAGCCACTGTAATCGCCCATAGATCTGTTGATCATCACCTGTTAGCCACACAAAATCATTCTTCCTTCGCGTCTCATACGTGCCTTAACCTCGGAAGACGCGTCTACAAACTTTGGTGATGGTAGCCCATTTGGTAGCCCATTCCCTGGAAGTTAGTTCATTCTAGAGGCGCAATGTCTGTTCTTCCAGCAGAGGTTGGAAGTGCTCTGGCACGGTTGTTGAATGAATTATCTTCCCCAGAAAATGGCATCCGGGTTCCAGCAGAAGAGCAGCTCAATGACGAATGGGTTGCTGCACGCCCTGATATCTTGTTGATGGGCTTGGTAGAGCAAATTCAAGATTCGCAAGAGCCGGCGGTACGGTTTCCCCAAGGATTACAGCCTTCTTGAGCCGGGAAATGCAGCTGACTTTAGCTGTCAACGTTCTAGATACGTTCATTTGCCGCAGTACTATTCCGTCGAATCGCAACAAAGTCCAGAAAGCTACCTGGCGTCGAGGATTCGAGAGAGCTATTTTCGACCTTGCAGCAAGCGCAGCGCATCGCCATAAGGCAGAAGTTACTTGAGTGTCTACAAAGCGAGACGCTTCCGCATGTAAGGCACAAAATTGGGGACGCGGTCGCCGAGGTCGCTAGACAGTATACGGAAGGGGGTAAGCTCACAGAGCTCCAAGACCCGGCATTTGGAAAGCGGATCTTGCTGATCATCTGTTTGGCAGATGAGAAATGGCCAGAACTCCTTCAAGCCCTCTTCATCGCCAGTCAATCCCCGGACGTCGGTCAAAGGGAAAGCGCTTTTCGAATTTTTACAACCACGCCAGGTATCATAGAGCAGCAGCATGAGAGCGTAGTTATAGGGTCATTCACAAAGGGGTTCAAAGATCCCGATGTTTCGGTGAGTTTGTAGTGCCCTTGAAGATGCTCGGAACGGTATTAAAGCTTTGCAAGGTTAGGTTGGCAGCAATGGAGGCTTTTGCGTCGTTCTTCAGCGCATGCCCAAAAAAGACCCAGAAAAAATATTACCCTTTGGTTCCTGAAATACTTAATATATTGCCACCCCTGAAGGAAGCCAACGACTCGGAGAATTTAACACAAGCTCTGATGGCGCTAATAGAACTTGCCGAGGAAGCACCGCTGATGTTCAAGAGCCTTTTCCATAATCTTGTCCAGTTCAGTGTAATGGTCATGCAGGACAAAGAGCTGAGCGATCAAACACGACAGAATGCATTAGAGCTCATGGGCACCTTTGCCGACTACAGCGCTGCTATGTGCAGGAAGGACCCTTCTTATACTTCGGACATGGTCACCCAATGCTTGAGCCTGATGACCGATGTGGGAGCAGACGACGACGATGCCTCAGAATGGAATGCGACGGAAGATGTGAGTACTGGCCACTGAAGACGTTGCCTAAGGTTGACAAAGTCTAGCTTGATGTTGAAGAGAGTGATCTCAATCATGTCGCTGGAGAACAAGCTATGGACCGGCTTGCAAACAAACTCGGCGGCCCTGTCATTTTACCTCCAACATTCAACTGGCTACCGCGGATGATGACATCAACATCCTGGCGTGACCGTCACGCCGCTCTCATGGCTATCTCTGCGATATCAGAGGGATGCCGAGACCTCATGGTAGGTGAGCTAGACAAGGTTTTAGATCTCGTTGTTCCAGCACTGCAGGACAGTCACCCACGAGTACGATGGGCAGGCTGCAACGCTTTAGGGCAGATGAGTACCGATTTTGCTGGAACAATGCAGCCCAAGTATCATAGTGTGGTCCTACCCAGTATCATCCCTGTGCTCGAATCGCCTGAGCCACGCATCCAGTCGCACGCGGCTGCTGCGCTTGTCAATTTCTGTGAGGAGGCGGAAAAGGTCATCCTCGAGCCATATTTGGACGATCTTCTTACTCGCCTTCTTGTCCTACTTCAAAGTCCCAAGAGGTACGTTCAGGAACAAGCCCTTTCAACTATAGCCACCATCGCCGATTCAGCTGAGACCGCATTCGGAAAATACTACGACACTCTCATGCCTCTTTTGTTCAATGTTCTCAGAGAAGAGCAATCCAAAGAATATAGGCTACTTAGGGCGAAAGCTATGGAATGTGCCACTTTAATCGGTAAAGTTTTGAAAGTTTCGATATCTATATCTGACGCCAAGCTAATACGGCTTCGCAGCACTGGCAGTTGGTAAGACAAGAATGGGTCAAGACGCAATTAACCTGGTACAGCTATTAGGCACGATACAGGGTAAGACTGTCAGTTTCCGCATTAATCATCGATCAATCCTAATTCCAAACAGGAAATATCACGGAGCCGGATGACCCACAATCTCAGTATCTCCTTCACTGTTGGGGACGAATGTGTCGCGTATTAGGTCAAGACTTCGTTCCATATTTGAGTGGCGTCATGATGCCTTTGATGGAGCTCGCCGGCGCAAAAGCTGACATTCAACTTCTTGACGACGCCGAGCAAATATCAAATTATCAGCAAGAGGACGGTTGGGAACTTGTTCCGTTGAAAGGAAAAGTTATTGGAATCAAGACATCTACCCTCGAAGAAAAGCACATGGCCATTGAGCTTATTGTCATTTACGCACAACAGCTTGAAGCCGCCTTTGAGCCATATGTAGCAGAGATCCTAGAAAAGGTCGTCTTGCCAGGCTTAGCCTTCTTCTTCCATGATCCCGTCAGGGTTGCATCGGCGAAAAGCGTCCCTGTACTCCTCAATTCGTACAAAAAAGCTCACGGCGAACGATCGCCGCAGCTGGCGAAGCTTTGGGAAACCACGGTAGAAAAATTACTTGAGGTCCTTACAGCTGAGCCAGCGATTGACACGCTTGCCGAAATGTATCAATGCTTCTACGAGTCAGTGGAGGTCATTGGTAAGAACTGTTTGACATCCACACACATGGCAGCTTTCATTGAAGCCGCCAAATCAACACTCGAAGAGTATCAGCTTCGTGTCAAGAACCGCGATGACGATTTTCAGGATACTGAAGAAGGCGAGGAATTATCAGAGGAAGACATGGTAGCGATCGAGGACGACCAAAACCTTCTTTCGGACATGAACAAGGCTTTCCACACTATTTTCAAAAACCAAGAGACATCCTTCCTTCCCGCCTGGTCACGACTCCTTCCATTCTATGACTCTTTTATCACAAGCCAGACCGATTCGACTCAGCGGCAATGGGCGCTATGCATATTAGACGATGTACTTGAGTTCTGTGGGGATCAAAGCTGGAGCTATCAAAATCACATACGACGACCCCTGCTCGATGGGGTCGGCGACGACGTTCCGGCTAATCGGCAGGCTGCTTGCTACGGTGTCGGTGTCGCTGCTCAGAAAGGCGGACCTCTATGGTCAGACTTTGTAGCAGAGTGCCTGCCTGGCCTCTTCGCAGCATGCCAGCGGCCTGATGCACGGGAAGAAGATCACGTTTTCGCTACTGAGAACGCTTGTGCCAGTATCGCCAAGATCCTGCAAACAAATTCCAGCAAAGTGCCTAATGTTCAGGAAGTGGTCTCCCACTGGCTGCAAACTTTGCCAGTCACCAACGACGAAGAGGCTGCACCGTACGCGTATATGTTTCTAGCGCAGCTCATCGAACAGTAAGTGGTCACACGGCTAGTAGCAGATGATACTAACCTTGCTCGCAGGGGTAATGATGCAGTTCGGGTTGCTCCTGACAAGGCGTTTACGTCTGTAGTTCAAGCGTTGGAAGCAGAAACGCTGCAAGGAGCCACGGCCCAGCGAGTTGTCCATGCCGCGAAGGAATTGGCCAAAGCGGTAGGCATCAACGCGCTCAGGCTGATCGCAACCCTGCCACCGGAGACGCAGCAAAATGTCCGAAGATACTTTACTTGAGGAACCGGTTCCGATACGCACGATGAGATTATGTAAACGTCTTATGAACTAATGGCAGGATTTGCGGGACAACTGGAGACCGCAGCTGGTAATCACTCATCCAAACGGGGAGAAGAGGTCGAAATACTATGACGATGTGCCGGAATTTCAAGCATAACAGCATTGGCGTATGGGTAAAGCTCTCCATGTAGATCATCTTAGAATTGCAGTATGAGAATCGAATGAAGGTCTTGACTATGCCATAAATGCCTCCTTTGCATTAATATTATCGACATAACTACATGAGTCTGTCATCCGATCGAACGCTGTTGACATAACCCCTCGGCAACCCTAAAGAAGGCTACCTGCTGCATTAGGGTAAGGTAGGAGGGTACACACTTTAACTCTAGCGCACCAAAAGAGCCGAGTGCCAATTAATATTAATATCATTATTACCCCTCTAAAATATCTCTGTTCGCGAACTAGACGCGTGCCTCCAATTTGGTGGCAGACCTGGGTAATCGACTTCAACGGCCAAGAATGATTCCAACAGATTAGGAGAAATCTGTCCCCCGAGATGCTTGTTACTATTTCCTTACGGGTAACACAACTTTCCAAGTGCTTCAGCTTCAGCAGCTTGAACAATTAAGCCGCCTCCTTCTAAGCGGAGCCACCATGTCTTTCGGAGGTCAAACACCGACCATCATAGTACTCAAGGAAGGCACAGACGCATCACAAGGGAAGGGTCAGATCATTTCAAATATTCAGGCCTGCCTGGCAGTTCAGGATACGATACGAAGTACATTGGGGCCTTATGGTGGTGACTTGCTACTGGTCGATGAAAATGGGCGACAAACCATTACAAACGATGGCGCAACAGTCATGAAGGTCTGAGAGCGCGAAAGAAAAAGGAAGGGACCGCTTAGTCTGATCGTTTCAGTAGCTCCTCGACATCGTCCATCCTGCAGCCCGTATACTCACAGATATCGCGCGCTCCCAAGACGCGGAGGTTGGGGATGGTACGACGTCAGTAGTGGTCCTTGCTGGGGAGATACTGAAGGAGATCAAGGAGCACGTCGAGCAGGGTGTAAGCTCGCAGACTATCATCAAAGGGCTTCGAAGAGCATCGGCTATGGCCGTGAACAAGATCAAAGAGATTAGCGTGAGCACTAAGGAAGGCAATAAAAGAGAGACCTTGAGGAGATTAGCAGCGACGGCCATGAGCAGCAAATTGATACACAGAAACGCGGACTTTTTCACGAAAAGTAGGCGCTCACGGAGCCGGAGCGATAGCTTTGCTCACAAGCTGACAGCGTACAGTGGTTGTGGATGCAGTCCTCTCGCTGGATCAGGATGATCTGAATGAGAAACTTATTGGGATCAAGAAAATCACCGGTGGCGCGTTGCAAGATTCTTTGTTTGTCAACGGTGTCGCGTTTAAAAAAACATTCTCATACGCTGGATTTGAACAACAGCCGAAGATCTTTAAAGACCCCAGAATTGTCTGTCTCAATGTAGAGCTTGAGCTCAAGAGTGAAAAGGACAACGCAGAAGTCCGGATTGACCAAGTGTCGGAGTATCAGGCGATTGTGGATGCAGAATGGCAAATAATATACAATAAGATGGAAGCCCTGCACAAAACGGGAGCCAAGGTTGTCCTGAGTAAATTGCCGATAGGTGACCTCGCAACACAGTGAGTCCCATCACCTTTGGGAGGTAGCATAAATGCTTATAATCGCACAGGTATTTCGCGGACCGTGATGTCTTCTGTGCTGGACGAGTCTCCTCGGACGACCTTGAACGCGTAGTGCAAGCAACCGGTGGTAGCATATCATCAACTTGTTCGGATATTCAAGCACAGCACCTGGGAACTTGCGAACGATTTGAAGAGCGGCAGATAGGTGGCGAACGGTTCAATTTCTTCGAAGGCTGCCCTGCGGCAAAAACGTGTACGCTGGTTCTACGAGGCGGCGCCGAACAGTTTATCGCCGAAGTTGAGAGGAGTCTACATGATGCCATTATGATCGTCAAACGAGCGATCCGAAACAACAGCATTGTAGCAGGTGGTGGTGCTTGTGAGGTAACTGTGGCCATACATGTCCCCACTACACTTGCTTACCCCGTCACAGATGGAAGTATCAGCGTACCTCCACAAGTTCGCAGACCAGAACATCCCAAGGAAGCAGCAGGCAATTATTAAATCATTCGCCAAGGCGCTTGAGATTATACCTCGTCAACTCTGCGACAATGCTGGCTTCGATGCCACCAACATCCTTACCAGGCTACGAGTAGAACACCGCAAAGGAAACACCTGGGCAGGCGTAGACTTCGACAATGAAGGGGTGCGGGACAATCTGGAAGCCTTTGTGTGGGAGCCCAGCCTTGTGAAGGTCAACGCAATACAAGCAGCTGTTGAAGCAAGTTGTCTGATTTTGAGCGTGGACGAAACAATAAGTATGATCCAAATCTACCCACATCGGACCCCATTGCAGGTTTAGGCTAATCTCCATGGCAGAGAATGAGCCCTCGGAGCAGCCGCAGGCACCACAACGTGGCCTACCTCCAGGTGCCGCTCAACGAGCCTTGAGAGGGAGAGGTAGAGGGATGCCAAGGAGATGACAGTATGTTGACGGTGAGGATGTATGTGCATAGACGCCCAATTGAAATCCAAGACAGCAAACGTGCAGATGGGATCACGGACATCGATGAGATATCATACCTTTACCTTACCTTACATGTACCTCAGGACCATGAAGGAATCAAGATCACATGACTCGGCTGGTGTCACATATGCGGGGCACAAACGGCAAGGCAGCACTAAGGTACCTAGGCGAGCTAGGTACGACCAACAATCAAGTCTGTACCTTGCTTAATTCTGCCATACCTAAAGTACATGTATTGACCCCCAAATTGTTGATTCTCTTCGAAGATACATTCCCCAGTTAACCGAAACAAATGCTGAGGTATGGAGGAGTTTCCGCCATCGTACCAATCTGCCAGTCAGGCATTGACCGAGTACTGGTCCATCGTCTCTCAATATATCCCCTCCGCAGATCTCTGTTCCGCTTCACGGGTCTGTCGAAGATGGCATGCCGTTTTCGCCCCTATACTGTGGGGGGTAAGTAGATTTCCAAGCCTTGCTTCCCTCTAAGAGTAGACTGTTTCAAAATCCCTCATTGAAGAAGAAGCAATACTGAATCGGAAAACTACTCAGAACCCTGCCGACCATTGGGGCATTGAAAACGATCGTGTATACGGTGGGTGTGACGAGTACTCGTACAGTACTAAAACCAAGAGACTAAATTCGGTCAGTCGCTCTGACAAGATTCAAAAGAACCTTGAAATGGGCCAGGCTGTCGGTCAGACAGCTGACCCACACACTGCATCTTCCGCCGGCCCAGGCAGAGATTTACGATGGACCCCACGTCGAGTGGCTGAGAGATGTTCTTAAGGCATTGCCAAATTTGCAGAGTTTAATTGTTACGAGACTCCCGTTCTTTGACCATCAAGCCTTGCTGGCATTGCACTCTGACAGCAGCGGCCGACAAACATCGTCGGACTCGGGTGGACCTGAATTTCCCTTGAGACTACTCATCGCGGCGCAATGCAAGAACATAACTTCGCCAAGTCTCGCGGAAGCTCTCAAGCATTTCTCCAGCCTTGCATATCTGGATCTGTCAAACAATGTAAGCGCTAGAGATCATTCTGTGCTGTCGCAGCTACGGAACATGCCAAGCCTCCAGGTTCTGAGATTGCAGCACTGTCAACTTCGCGACTCAGATATGGAAATCCTTGCATCAGCCATTGGGATTAGGGTGCGAAGTCTCGATATACGAGGAAATCAGTTCACCGATGCAAGTGTACGAACTCTTCTTCAGTACTGCTTCACTATGTGCGTTGGCCCTGATCGATCTTCTGATCGATCTTCTGATCGATCTTCCCGTACTCGACCTAGAGCGTCATCTGGAGTGGTGATTGAGGACTCGGCTGATTGGCCTTCTGGAATTGCTCGTCCGGACGCGGCAATCCTAGACGAATTCAGAGACAGGTCTCTCAATGAGCGCTTCGTGAGAAGACTAACTACGGGTATCGTGACCAGACTCCCGTCTCAAGACCTCCAACATGCTGGACTTACGCACTTGCACATTGCCGAAAACCATCTCAGTGTTGAAGGCGTTTCAAGTTTGATAAGGGCCAGTCAGCTCTACGTACTCGACGTAGCAAGTTTCGACACCTCAAAGGTCCTCAACCAGCCGCGTGGGAAGTCGTCTTCGTCCCCACCCACATCGGGTGGTCATCGCATCTTTCTACCAGGTGCCGAGAAGCTTGTTCCGGTGTTGGAAGACTTCGGTCAAAGACTGACCTACCTTAGGCTTCATCATTCAGTAGTTACCAAGGCAGCTCCGGCTAGGGACGAGAGTATTGCTCCTAAAGCCGTTGAGCTTCACGGAGATAGTAACCGTCGGCAAGAACTCGACTCTATTGTAAGGACCTTCGAGCTTTCTACAGACGAGCCGGCACCCAGGTATGAGCTACCTGGCGATGCGGTACACGTAGTCGTATCTCCGGCTGTAGGGCAAAAGCCCTCCCAAGATGGAGAAGATGGAATACCAACTGCAAGACGTGGAAGTATGCTGGCACCTGAGGCGGTAGAAGGGGCAGGTGAAAGGGATGAGCTCCCGCTCCCGATAGCCAGTGCTCCAGGAACAAACGCACAGGTCACCGACGGTATATATACCTATGAGACGCGACAAGATGCAACATTTCAAGTCCATAATGATACTACATCCAGAGCAGATTTCCAAAGACAGTGTGACATTTTAAGATCGCAGCAGATTGACAAGCCACATGGATTGTTGCCCGGTATGCTGCCCCGATTACGCACGCTTGTCTTGACCGGCGTCCCTTGTAACGACAAATCTGGAATCGTCAATTCTCTGATAAACTTCATCCGAGCATGTGCTTCAGAGGCAGAAATTGCCGAGCTTCAAGCAAACTTGGAGTCTAAGCACTTCAATAGACCACGCGTCGTACGTTGGGAGAAGGTCAAGCGAAGAGCTCGCGACATCTTTAGTCTTCAACGTATCGTCCTCGAAATGGGCCCTGATTTCTCGAGCCCATCTCTTGGATCGAACTCCCTTCGTACGCCTCTTACGCCACCCCACTCTTTCCGAACTAAATCTTCAACCGAGGATGCGGATAGCGAGGCGTTATGGCATGCACAGGAGAATGACTTTTCTTTCTTCGAAGATGACGAAGAGTGTGGCCTTCCGTTGAAGGAAAGGCTCAACTTCCCACTGTCCACGTTTACAGAAAAGGTTGTAATGCCTGCTCCAGACGATATCTCGGGTCCATTGCCGACGTTGCAGACTCCTCCAAGCGCAGACGGTGGGTCTGATGTTGTACAGGATTTAGCCAAATTTCGAAAGGAAAGGAAAGCTGCCCGTGAAAACGCCTTGAACCTAGGCATCAGACATATTGACGGCTACTGGCCAGGAGAGATTAATATCGTAAGATGGCATGCCAGGACAAAGCGGTCAGACTTTTACGGTAATGTCTACGAAAAAGGTATCTACCGTTGAGTGTCAGGTAGACCAAACCTTGGCTCAGCCAAATAGGACTTTCGAACACGAGCTCAAGTCAAGCATGGCGACGGTCTGGATGTTCTTCTGTCCATGTTGAGCGCCTGCTCCGCTCAGTCGATCTGGATCATTGAAAGGATAGCGGATTCATCGCGCAGAGATTGAATCGTCTGGGTCATTATTCTTCGACACCACAAATCTGTTCGCCATGATTGTCTTCGCAGCATGTATTTCGCTCTTCGGGGCTGTTCATAGCCAAGCACTCACGCCGGACAAGACTAAGTGCCGATGAAAGATATGGACCACTTGTCAGATCAAGATCACCCCTCTTGGGAGTCCAGAACACAGTGATATGAATGAGTGAATCTTTGATATGAGTGAAAAAAGCTTTGGACTCGACGTTCTTCCCAAAATCGGGCCATCCGTTTTTATCCTCCTTTCGATGCAGTTATGTGAGAATTGAGGAGGATAAAGGTATAAAACCAGCAGTCAGTTTTGTCCGGGGCGAGTGAAGGTCTCTTGGTATTCGGTTGATGTAAGCCTTTATAGCAAGCCGTGCTAGCCCCGTCATTTCCAGTGCAAACTCACCTGAATGCATAATCTTAGGATTGGAGACTTGGAATGTTCACCTGAAAAGATCCTGCACAAAGCTGATGATGATGTTCAAGCCATGTATGTGAGACCATTCGCACCTCCTGTAGTTTCCGAAATATCCGAGCAAAGCTTGCGCGTACCTTAAATCTTGTCAAGGTTTCATTTCTTTGTGTCGTTCTCTTCCCCACCAGCTCCACTGCTCGGCGTCATTCTCCCGTCCCCATCAGAATGGCCACCATCCTCTCCACCACCCATGTCGTCCCACGGCTCATCATCGGTATGGGCATCCACAACGCCACTCTCTTGCTGGCCCAACTCAATATCTTCTTCACCTTCTTCAGCAACGACACCATAGCCCTTTCTCCTGCGCTTTCTCTCCAGCATACGCTTATGATACAGGGTGCATAACCCCAGAGCTGACAGAGAACCAGTGACATTGGCTGCAATGTCTAAAGGATCAAAATCGCGGCCGTTCGGTAAGACAGCTTGGACAAATTCGGAGCCGACTCCGAGCACAACAGTAACAACAAGCATGGTGAGGTTCAGAACCCTTCGGCGGCTGGTATCGAGAATCCAGTAGAAGGTGAGGGTAAGCAGGGAGAAGGTGATGAAGTGGAGAACCTTATCGTTGACTTGGGCAACCCGCAATGAGGTGAGGCCAAGGTAGGCAGCAAGGAGGTTCAGCAAAACGAAAGCGCCTGGTGAAGTGGTAAGCTCTTTGAATGCGGAGAGTGTCCATTTGCGGACAGATACTCTTGTCGACCTCACCTGCGAAAGGATACCGGACACGCATGGCCGTGAAACTGCGTCAGCATGCAACTTTACAGCATATCATCAATCTCAAGCGTCGACACTCTTGTCAGCAGCTAAGAGAGTTGACTGTTCAGGTGCATGTTGGCTTGAACCTCGTCTCTGCGCAGCTCATCTCAAGTGGCAGCTCTGTGTTGGACCCAACCCTAACCCGCGTTGGTAAATTGGCACCAACCGACGAACGACAACCATCACAACCGGCTATCAACTTCACCCATCGAACTCCGCTTCAGTACTTCATCAAATACCTTCAAAATATCGTGAGACTTTCTTTTGGATAGCCGATTTCAACTCATGTTAATTTCATCAGCTCGCGACCGATCATCGAGGCTCACTTCGCGGTGTTCTCGCCGCGGAGCGACGCTCATGTTTGGGCAGGAGGGGCGATGAATTGAGCGATGTCTTCGCTGCGAAATACCCTTAACCACTCCCACTCCACCCTCGGTTCTCAAATACACGAAGCACTACATCTAAATGGCCTCAACTTACACTCTGCACGGTCTCGATCACCCAATGGCCTCCAACCTCTCCGCCTGACCCATGTCATCGAGGGCGATCTCGGCGCAGATGAAGATCCCAAAGTGTCAGTGTTCAAGGAGCTATGCCAACGAAGCGAAGCTCGCTTCAGCTCCCTGTTCGCCGACGACTCCATAAAGAGTGCAGAAGAGACTGGGAAGACAGGAGAAGAGAAAGAGTACCTGGTTGAGGATGGCCCCTCCGAGACACTGCCGAAGGTCATGGGACCTTCCAAAAAGCCTGCCCGGAACATTGACGAAGACGACTATGGCGATGAATCTGACTCCGACGACGAGACCGCAGTCAACGTCTCACCTCTCAAAGCGAAGAGTACCGGCATTCCGGTCATTGCAGGCTTGCCGTCCACCCCACAACGCAATGGCCTCTCTTCGGGCTCAGGACCAAATAGCCTCAAGGGTACACCATCATCTGCACAGGGCAAGACTTCGGAGGATGTCCGGAAGAAGCTTGAAGAAGACAAAAAGGCGATAGAAGATGCCGCCACACGTAGCTTTCATACCCAGTTTCATACACTTGAAAATGACAGGGACGCCATGCTTGATCAGAAAAAACTTGAAGAGTCTGACCGCCAAGTTGATGTTGAGATGGGTGGGAGTGGTAGCCAAGGTGCAAATACTCATACCTCCGCCCGCAACGGGCAACAAGGGACACTGAGCCAGACGAACTTAGGAGCTTCGAGTCTTACACTCAAACACTTAATAGCGCGCATCGACTCACAGCGAGAAAAGGTTAAGGCTTCTGATACAGAGCTCAGAAGTTTGATGAGCGAAGTGCGGAAAAACAGGAGTAAATGGGCAAGTGAGGATAAAATTGGACAAGAGGAGCTCTACGAGGCCGCAGAAAAGGTCCTGAGTGAATTGAAAGCGATGACTGAGCATTCTACGGCCTTCCTAGGAAGGGTCAACAAGAGGGAGGCTCCTGATTACTACAACGGTATGTTCCCTTCACATATATGATAGGTTCCTGTTAACAATTGCCCCTTCCAGTCATTAAACAGCCCATGGATCTTGGGACTATGACCAAAAAACTCAAGAACGTTCATTACAAATCGAAGCAAGAATTTGTGGATGACCTTAATCTAATTTGGGCGAACTGCTTGAAGTACAACGGGAACCCAGAACACTTTTTGCGCCGCCATGCTTTGTTCATGAGAAAAGAAACGGAGAAGCTCGTGCCGCTCATCCCAGCTATTGTCATCCGCGATCGCGCGGAGGTAGAAGCCGAAGAACGCCGGCAGCAGCAAGCTGAAGCAGAGCTAGATGGGGGCGAGGAAAGCGACGAAGAACCGATCATAGCCTCCAGAGGTCGCAAAGCGCCTGGTAAGAAGACTAAAAAGGGTACAGCTCCTCGAAAAGCTCCTGCAACAATTTTGGAAGGCTCGCCTGCCGCCGAAGCTAAACCGCCATTACATTCATTTTCAAATGGTCTGGGGTCAAGCTTGAGAAATGAAACTTTGCGTGCTAGTTCCGAGAACAGGGAAAGCTGTCACAAAGATCTCTCTACCCCTCCACCTGGAACTTATACACCCCTTGGAGTCAACGGTGTACTTGGTCATGAGGCGGCAAGTGTGCATTCAGATGCTATGGACCTTGATGGTGTTGACTCGTCGCTCAACAGCCATGGTCAGGTAGGACCTGGAGCGCCGGATGATGTCTGTCAAGATGATCCCGAATACAAGGCATGGAAGCAAGTGACCAAGAAAGATAGGGCGATCGTGACTGCAGAACGACACCGCCATTTCCAAGGCAATCGAATAAATCCGGAGGAGCCTGCTTTTCTACGGAATAAAGCTGGGATGCGGCGATGGTTGCGAAACCAAAATCAGGCTCGTGCAAATGGCGTTCTTGGCCAGCAAAAGACAGAAATGGAAGTAGCAGAGGCTCAAGAGCCGTCACCTGGAGGAGAAACCCTTGCGGAGGGCATGGAAGGCGACGATGAACGCGTGCTTCCTGATTATTATGATGCTTTGTCTGGGGTCCCTGACCTTCCGCCACGAACACGATGGAAAGAGGACAGCGAAGGGCAGGTCCAAGATCAATCGGAAGAATTCCTTCGCGTTCTTGCCCCTGGACAATTCACTTCAAACGAGAGTCCCTTGAGCACAAAAATAAATGAAAACATGCGCCAGATGCAGCAGACAAAAAAGGTCTGCTCAAAGATTGGTGTTGTTAAGCAGATGCAGATCCAGGCACAGGTAAGTATCCAAGTCCTCTCAGAGTCTCACGATGTCTGATAAGTTAAAACAGATGTACCACGGCCAATTCCAAAAACACGAACCGGCTTCGCTCGTTGAACAGGACATTGAGCCGTACGTTCAGTCCGATGATGGCCCTATTGTAGCGCCTCAAGTAGTACATGCTGCGTTGCAGCGATCTGTCGCCAAGCTTTGCTTTCATGCGGGCTTTGAGGAATGTCAACCGTCTGCCCTCGACGCTTTCACTGAATTGGCCGGCGACTTCTTCACTAAACTTGCCACATCGCTAGCAGGCTACATGGAGGCTCCAAAACCGCCGTTCAAGTCCCTTCACCAGGAAATGCAGGAAAAACAGAGATCGTCTGGAAGCCTCGTTTCAGTATGGAGGAAATCGTGCTTCACAGCCTTCAAGACCGAGGTTGTGATCTTGAGTCTCTTGATGCATACGTCTCTGAAGAAATTGATCGCACAGGAAGCAGAGTCGCTACGATGCATGAACGAATGAAAGCCCATTTGGCCGATTTGCTCCGGCCAGCCCTCACTGATGCCGGTCCGGACGGATCCAACGCTTTCAATGACGGCAGCGAACAGTTCGTCGGAGGCGATTTTGCCGAAGAACTCGGCGAAGACTTTTTTGGATTTAAAGAACTCGGTTTGGATTCGGAATTTAACATGGCGTCGCTCAGTGTGCCGTTACATCTTCTCCAGAACCGTATGCACAGTGCCAACCAAGCACAGAACCCTAGGTATGTTGATTGGTATGAAGCCCGAGTATATTTCCCAGCTGATAATATCGCAGTGCGCTGGCCACCAACGCCCCGTCTTTTCTTCCCAACCCGGTCCCCCTACCTCCTCTCACCATTGAGAATGTCAAGTCGCAGATTGGTCTTGTTCAGAACTTCTACCTCGCAAAGTTGCACGCCAACGGTGATGCACCGCTGGTCGAGGATGATGACCTTCCACAAAAGCAACGATTTCCAAAACCGAGATTACCCCCAACTGGTAAGATCAGCAGCCCCAGGAAGCGCCCGATCAAAGAGCCTGGTCCGGGGAAGGGACATCCGCGGAAGAAGATGAAGCTCGATGAACCAGCTAGAGATGGAAAAGATGTCAAAGAAGTCGGTAAGGAAATCCCAAAGGACCTCGGAAAGGAGAAGGGTGCCGCAAAGAGCTCCAAGGATGCCAATCCCAAGGATGCTAAGGCGGGTACGCCAGTGGAAAAGACAGCAAGCAGTAACGTACTAATTAACGGGGTGGAAAGACTGAAAGAAGACAACCAACAGACAGAAAAGGCCAAAAGCAAGGATACTGGCGGGATGATCTCGCCGGAAAGTTTAGAAGCGACTTAGGAGAAGATGAACAGTACCGTTTTCGAGTCATGTCTTCAGAGAGTGGACCAAGCGTTGTTGGGTGGGGGAAGGGAATGGGATCTGATCAGATGTCTTTATGCAAGATACCACAATGCACAGTTGCATTTACGCGGCAATTGGAGTTGGCATGGGTGTATAGTAACAGGATCTTCAGAGTTGGGCGGCACATTGATTGATTCGCTGGCGAAAGGATAATTCAAGGTAGATGTACTGATACCATCAGGTACTACAGTACATATACTTTGCAATCACATGATATGCTTGACGGTTCCCCAAAGGGGCTACCATGGTTCCAAGAAGTGGGAAGCGCTACCTTACTACGTACCTACCTTACCTTAGTACCAAGCAAGTTTCTCAGTCTCCCTACGACATCATTATTGCTCCCGAATCCCATCTCCTTGAGACATCCATTGTATACTTTGATCCTCCTAGCAAACCTCCATAATGAAAAAACTCAAGCAGATGTTAAAGTCCGACAAGTCGGAGAAGCGGACACCTGCACCGACGAGCCAACAACAACCCAGTGCCCCAGCCTCCAGCAGCCAAGCGAGCCAGCAACCTTCCTCCGGTGAGCCCGCCAAGGGTGTCCTTCTGACCACAAACTACGGAGACATTACCATCGCCCTCTACGCCGACCAAACTCCAAAGGCAAGACACACACTCTCTCTGTCCGCAAGTAGACAAAGCGCAGGAACGAAAATTACACCACTAACACCCTTTTCTCTTTCGATACAGACATGTAAGAATTTCGCCACCCTCGCCGACACGCACAAATATGACAACGTGATCTTTCATCGCATAATCCCAGGCTTTATGCTTCAGGGCGGCGACCCCACCGGCACCGGAACCGGCGGATCTTCAATATACGGCGGCAAATTCGAGGACGAGATTGTTCCGTCTCTTATTCATGACAAGAAAGGTGTACTGAGCATGGCCAACAGCGGGCCTGGCACCAACGGGAGCCAATTCTTTGTTACGCTGGCGCCCACGCCGCACCTGAATGGGAAACACACGGTGTTCGGACAGGTGGTGGATGGTATGGATGTTGTGGACCAGATTGGCGTAAGTAGCATTTGGATTTTCTCTCTGCTATTGTGGACCGTTCCTCCGTTTGAGGTGTTCTTCACGAACAGATCAACACATTCGAGCTGCTTAGACATGTCTTCATCTGTATAGACCCTCGTTCGGACAGATGATGCTAACTCGGGATTTTGTTTAGGCCGTAAAAACGGGGTCAGGGGACAGGCCGGTGAAGGATGTGATCATATTGAAGGCGCAGAGTTTCTCGTGAGCGAGACGATATGACTACGTTTCTGACCGCTTGGAGTTCATAAAGAAGCACTAATTCTACTGCATTTCTCAAAAGCCAGAGCTCGTTACCGAGACCTTTTGATACTCTATTCCCTTTTATCGAAGAAGTAAGTCTACTGCTGCTTAGGTGTCACAGGATGCTTCTCATATAAGTCCTGCATTGGCGCCTGGACAATTGCACAGCTCCCATTGAACTTGGCGATGTTACCACAATGACTCTTTGAAATTTTCAAACCATTACTCTTACTTTCTCCTGTTACCTCGCTTCCACTTTGTCAAAGCTCAAGCGGCGCAATACGAACACTTAATTTGTTTCGTTCACTTCCTTCGCAGGAAATCAATTGAACTCATTCCGCCTCTGTACTCCCAAGCGAGTCACATCGGCGACTCCTCGACCAAGGAAAAGAGACCCAATGTCTACTTGCAGATAGCGCAGCTAATACTATAGAAGCGCATTTTGAAGCCTTTTTCATTCCAGGGCGCAGTTTTTGAACTTTGCTGGCGCCAGAAAGCGTAGTGCAAGAGCCACACCAGGCTGTTATGGCCGGATCATATCGATAAACCCTCCAGACAATAACAAAGCAGTCGCTATAGCAATAGAAGACGGATAAGAAGAGGCTGCATCACGAGGACAAGAACTTGAGGGGAAATCCAGACGAGGTTGATGAGAAGCAGGAGGAACGTTCTGAACATCACTAGCGCCATACAACGCTATGCACGGATTGGTGAAGATAGCAGCATAAAGCATTTCAACTTTCAAGCTCCGACTCATCAGGCTCGACAATGAAGACAAACCTCTCGCTCGCCCTCGACGAAATTGTGCACCGAATCCCATCTTTGTCAGCGTGGACGAGCCAATCGCGGGCTGCCATCTGATAAACTGACTGCTCTTTGAGATTCGGTTGGACATCGTTAGATACCTCATTGGGCAGCACACTGGGACAGAGCTGAATGTGAAGAGTGCAGAGGTTCGTGATTGCTATCCGCCTTCTGGAACGAAATGACGTGGTGTTCGATTAATGTGATTGGGATCGGGACCGTATCTTGAGCGGAGGAGATTATACCCACGATTTCGACCCTGCTGTCCTGGATTCGAATAAAGATATTGGGTTCACGTAGACAAAATCTAGATCAAAACAGTAGAAGTGAAAGAAGGAGGAATCAAGAAATCTGAAAGGAGATATTGGGGGAATCAGAGTGCTCCTTCATTAACTATATGCTATAACGCCTAGCTATCCTTTTTTCTTTTCTGCCTTCGTATCTCGTATATCCGGACAGGCGTGCAGTCTTTCTCCATCGAATACACTTCTTTACTTCTCATTATTCTGATGTCCTTCATACTGTTTCACAGACAATGGAGTATGTCCGGGACTATCGTTGTTCAACGACTGGGCGAGCTCTTTGGATGTTCTTTCGGCTAAGATATTAGGTCAGAGGGATTGGGGTTTGTGCATTTCCCCCCGGACAGCACGTCGAAATCGACGGATGTATCTCACTGTCGTTAAAGACTGCAATGTGGTCGAGTACGAGTACGATAGAGAAGTTCGCAGCCATCGTAACGAAGGCAGGTACACGCATACGGAATCCGAAGCCCGCTGGAAAAATTCATGACGTTCGGTCTTGCGAGAAAATCAATTATAGATTAGAGTATGCTACATAATAATTAACGATTAACAGATTCGTGACGGTCATACCCAAGCCAAGCCATCCAACCCCCTAGGCAGCCTTGATCAATACAGTCTTCGCTATACTAGGGACACCTGCAGAATTCATCGCAAACAGCATCCACGAGCCGGGGATAGCGACGCCAGCGTCGTTCGGCACAGTCAACGTGTAGGTGTTCGGGGCTGCAGACAAGGGGACTAAGGGGATCCTTCGCTGGTCTGTGTTTACGGTGTGGGTTGCGGAGCCGTATCGGATCAGGGAGAAGCTCGTCACAGCGGAGTCGGTGGTAACCGTAATCTTCGAGCCAACGGTGATTGTGGTTGCCGAAACGGTGTTGATCTTGGGACGGGTTGCCGGGGTGCCGTCGGACTTGAACAGGTAGGATGGACTGTAGACTTCAGCGTCGAAATGATTTGTAGCGCAAGAGCCGCAAAGGCCGCCGCCGCCGTTGTAGACCGTTGCTGTTCACTAGGTCAGCATTCCAGTATTGGCTTAACGGCGAGTGACCAGACAAGGTCGTGAATAGGGTAGGAAGGGTGTGGGACGCGGTGGAAATACTTACCATCAGGCATCAGCAAAGCCCAGCTGTGATATGTTCGAGGTATTGCCATAGGATTAAGGGTAGTGAACTTCCCCGTCGCAGGGTCGAACAGCTCAGGGGCAAACACAGCAGTTGCGTCAGAAAATGGTACTGGACGTGCTTGGCCCCCTGTAATGAAGACCTTCCCGTTGGGAAGAACCACACCGTTGGCGAAAGCGCGTGCATATTGCATCGAAGCAACGCTAGCCACAGTTGGTGGATTTCCATAACTGCCGATAGTCACCACGTTGGCGTTTCCAGTGGCATCCGAATCTTGATAACTTGGGGAACCTCCAGCCGTCAATATCTTGCCCTTCACGGCGTCATACATGACTGAGTTTCCGCACATCGCGTCTGCGTCGGTGCCACGGATGCCCGCTGTCTTCGTGCTTCCACTTCCAATAGTACTATACCAATTCATAGCTTTCGACGGTCCGGCTTGGAACACAGAACCATTCTTCCACCCGAAGAGCCATGCATGATTGTCTGCGCGGTACACGCCTTGGGCGTCATTCGTAAGCATAGGAGCAACTGGACATCCCGAGAGAAGAGCCCATTGGTTAGACAATGGCTGGTAGACTTCGCCGCCCTTATTCCCTTGGCCTCCACTCCAAGAGCCACCTATTGTGAAGATTCGTCCGTCTGAAAGCGTAGTCTGAGACTGGTAGCCACGAGGTATCTGCATGTTGGCAGCTGCATTCCATGCGTCTGCATTGACGTCGTAGATGCTGGTCTTCTCCGCATTGTTGCCCCCAGTCACGACTAGTCGTCCATTGGCATCAAGAGAGGTCCCAGGGCAGAACATGTCATGGGCTGTTTCCGTAACTGTACGCTTAGATACAATGCCACTAGCTGGATCGTAGGTACAGGTTTGAGTCATACCACCTGGCCCACCAGAGAAGGTATTCGCCGCAAAGGAGCTGTTCGTAAACTCAGAGTCAGCATTTCACTCGAGTAAGCGCTGAGGTATCCGATGGCCTGGGTTGGTGCAACTGTGCTAATGCAGCATCACCTATGTAGCCATTCATTCGTCCTTTGGGAAGTAAACCCAACTTTCAGTTGTAATCGAGGAAAGGGTTGGGGTGAGTACCATCGATATTCGGGGCTAAGCATGCTTAGATGAAACGACGGTCTAAGAGACCTTTCGTGCCAGCAACCCAAGGTGGCAAGGCATGTACCAGTTTGGGGGACAGAGAGCAAAAGTGTGATATAGATAAGTCCTCATCGCCATATGTTGTCCTAGTCGGGTACACGTCGGTCTAAGACAGCGAATACAATGTGCCAGGCCATGGGGTAAAGCATGTATATTGAGCGAATGTGAGGAGGATAGAAACTTCTAAGACACGTACCTCCAGCCAAGCAGCTTTCCAGAATCATGCTCAATCGTAGCAGCAGCAGGAGTGATAGGGAAGTCGATGGTTGGCCCCCATTTGCCAAGACTGATTGGTGGTGGTGTGTAGCTTGCTGCTGCGAAGACGTTGATGTCTGCTGCACTCATCCAGGGCCCACGATTACCTGCCTCCGTGATGGCTATGATGCGTACAAAACGAGCAGGTTTCGTCACGAAAGAGCTTTTCTTGAGTGAGTTATCGTCGAGGTATGTTCCGATAACGACTGGCGATCCCCAAGTCGACCCATCGGTGCTTAGCTGGATCTTATGCTGTCCAATGTTACCGTTGCTGTTTCCATCCTGGCGAGGTAGGTAGGAGACAGCATTGATGTTGTACTGTTGTTTCATATCAATGGTGAGATTATGAGGGAGTGGAACGTTAATTGGGGTCCACTGGGTATGAAAGATAGAGGTAGTACTGGCATCGATGGCCATACCTGCCTCATTGCCAGGTTGAAAGCTATCTGCAGCGATTGACCAGCCGGTTCGGTCAATCTGCGCCTTCGCAAGGTGCGCTAACGCCAGTATGGCGGTAACATAATTCGGCCACATTCTCAATACGATTGTTCTTGAGTTCGTTGATGGTTGACAGCGGGACAGGCGGCTGTCTTTTCTCTAGAGAAGGTGGGAACAACTGATGGAGCAAATGCCTAAATGAACGAGTGCAAGGAGTGTCCTTGCTCTTAGAGATACAAGGAGAAGCCTTGAATTGGGTTATGCAACAGGAGAGTTTGGAAACGAGGAGATCAGAAGCTCTTATATATGAGATAGTCCTACTGCGCCGAAAAATACTCGAGTATACCTCAAGGAGATCCAGACCTCCTTTTCGCCTGAATATTCCTGAACTTACCTAGAAGCTTTAATCCACATTGTGTGCCTTCCGGACACCATGCAGCAGTCTGAAGTATCTATCCCCATAGGAAAAAGGACAAGCATAATTGGCTTGAGAGACAGCTCCTGAAATCCCCGAGTGTAAGATTGGCTTCGTTGTAGGCAATCGTCAGGTGGTGTTAAAGGTCAATAATGAAGCCCCTAATGGATGCTAAGACTAGTAACCTTGGCATTTATACGAGACCTTGGTCGAGATCTTTCTTGACACCAGGCCCATGAATGCCTGATTGCCCCCACAAATTGCAATATCCCACGAATTCCAAGTTTAGGATACCCGGTAGGTAGAGCACATGACTCTAAGGCTGTGGCAAATAATCGATAGCGCTGCATAGACGCCCGTGAATCCAAAAAGCAAATAGCCATCCTTTCTCCACTCGCTCGTGACATGGATGAGTCGCAATCTTTCGCCGAGTGAAGGTTACCCGTGTTCGGAATGTCGCCTTTGTATACAGTATGATTGAAGCTTTGGAATTGATGTGTTATTGCTCATGAAGGGTAAATATCCTTTATTATCATATCCGCACCCAACCTCATTCGCGCGTGCTCAAAAAGCATCAAATCTTGGTAGACGGCGCTAATCAGGTATAAGTGTACCACAGTCAGCGCCAACATAGAAGGCTATAATAATGCCCCACACAAAACTTCGCCAAAGCTTGTTTGGGAGATTTGCGAGAGAATTATTTCAAGAGTCAGCCTACTATGGTACCATCTGGACAATTTGGTAAGTGAATGCTGCCGATGGATGGTGGGCTGCGATCCGTGTACCGGGTATTTTCTCGTCCCTGGATCAGTGAACCTATCTGGTCTTTTCATTCAGCTTCCCCTTCCGACTTCCAAGGTCCCGAGGCCAAATTTAAGCGCTTTGTGGGGTACGAGGATTCCGTCGTCCCGTCAAGCGAGGTGAGATTCCTATCTCGTTGCTCCTGCGGTCGCTCACTCCGGGCCAATTCGAGCGACGAGGCACGGGAAAAAGGCGGTAGCCAGACTTGGGACCATGATCCATTATTTCCAGACCTCGAATATGATTGGACCTTCGGAGAAAAAGTAGGCGAAGGAAGCAAGCATGATGCTTTGGTAGAGCGAGGCGTAGAGGGGAAGATGGGTAGGCGAGTCGCTGCACTCTGGTACAAGTAGCCTCTGAACCGGCTCCGTTCGACACGAGAGAAAGATGATTAGCACGAATTGTAAAGTTCAATGGACGAGGACCAAGTTGGTGTCGATTCTCGAAAATGCATTATTTTCGAATCAACTCCCAGACTGGCCCCCACCTCACCCCGCAGCGAACCGTAAAAACTCCCGCATGGCTAGCTTTAAGTTTAAGGTGATTCTGCATGCAGCATTTTCTGCAAGGAACAAGCCAAGGGGGACCGTTGATACCGTCTCTTAAACTTGCACCAGATGAAATCCAGCTTGGATGCTTTCGGAACGACCAGAAAACGTAGCATGCACGAAATCTCACATCCCGCATGCACCAGAGTAAAACTTCAGAGCCATCCTCGGATTCTTGGCCTCGGACCATTGGCGATGCTTGAGTGCAATGACAACGCTGCGGTGCGCTTCCAGACTTCGTCGTTGCCCCTTTTTGAAAGGTACCATCTGAACGTATCGTAATTGGAGCTTATTCAAATCCCAACCATCTCCCAAGTCGTGCTACCCTTAGCTCATCGCCTTTTCAACTTATTTTGTCGTGATCAATTTGAACCAACAATACGAGAGTACCTTGTCGTGATGGATTTGGTTCGGCCCAGATGGCTACCAATCATGGCCAAGTCTAGCCGAGGTTGACGAAGACTTCACATCCAGACATGGTTGTCCACCGATTGGAGCAATGCAGGTACGTGCTCGCTATCATGCGTGGACACTGAGCGTTTGATCCCATATGTACATAGCAAAAGCCATGAGGCCCCCATGTCCATTATCTTGTGTGTGTCCCATAAGCCAGATGATTCCCCAAATAGCCCTGACTGAGCAGTCTAATAGACCATTCTCTTATGCCATCAGAGACAACGTGCGTTCACCGTGGGGTCCATAATCTCCGCGATGTTGGTTGCATCCAGCTCTTGCATCTCGCTACTGTTCCCGTACGGTAGGACAAATGGTAGTTTTGGGTCACTCGGCACACTGGTCTCGGCGAATGAAGTTATGTAGGCTTGTAAGGCGATTGCAGTCAGGTCGCCTTGGACCTGCGCGTTAGGCCCGTTGAAGAGAGTGTGAGTGACGTCTTGCCAGTGAAGCGCCGGTGGAACCGAGAATTGGTAGGCGTAGGTGTCGTTGTTGTAAAGCAGAGATAGTAACTATTGCAAGTTCGAAGCAACTGTAGACAGAACGCATACTCACGCCTCGGCGAGAAGGCTGCTTACCTAGATGCTGACTCCGAGATGACAAGGTCGATCCGCCCAATTTCATCCTTGTATCCATGTGTGCCATCATGAATTTCAGGATAGAGAATCTCTTGGATGTAAGTCTGTACGCCAGGATCAATATCTGGAAAAGTCACAAGAAGAGCCGCAGCAAAAGCGCACCCATTAGTTACTGCGGAATTGGTGAAGAGCAGCCCCTCGTTCGCGTTGTGGCCGACCATGACGCTGAGGCCTTCGTCGCAAGATCCTCGCTGAAAAAGCTTCGCTGGTAATGCAGGGGTGAAAAGACCATCTACGACGGGCCCATACGTGAACAGGCCATAATCGCTTTAAAGACCGAACTGCATGAGGTTCACTGCTATCAGACCGCTGCGCTATTGCGCCTTCAACTGCTTTCAAGTTGTAAGGCTGTCCGCTGAGGTGCGCAGGGATAATTCCTCTGCGATCAGATTCCATGCACGGTTTGCTTGAGGACAAATTTTCCCAATACTCCCATCTTTAACCACGTTGGACTTTCTGCACAAGGGTACTGGAGCACGGAAACGCAGTCCCCAAATGGTGGCTCAGCGTACCAGAGATTGGAAACATTGAAGATGGATCCGCTCGTCTCTATCAATACATATTAGATCCTAGGCTTGAACCTCTTAAGAGAAGGTGATTGCTTCTGCCTCTGCTTCGTATTCGGGAGTCAGAATACACGACCCTCAACAAAGACTCTACGGACATTGAGATAGGGGGCCTGATGAAGTTCATATCCGAGATCGACGAACTGAAGACTGGAGGTGTTTCGCTTCAGCGCAACGGAACATGTCGAAGCCAGAAGCAGCAGGACCCTTTGAAATACCATCTTGCCAGGAGCCAACAGAGCTTTCGAGAAGTAATGACTGCCAAGATGATACAGCTGAGGACGAAAGATGTCTCGAGTGGTTCATTTCTCTGAGACATAGCACCTGGAGGCGATTCCGTCCATTCGACAGACTTCATTCCCACGGTGAATGATAGGGTAACAGGGGACATCATTAGAGCTAGTAGCAATAGTGGCATGAGCCCCATTCGGACCCAGTAGCCAGGTGTAAGGTACACGGATGTACGGACTCTAGCAAGGGTGCCTCGAAAATTAGGTAGCTTAATTCTTTTCTTGATACTGGAAACACTCGCCCCCAACAAAGGCGAGCGCCGCAAAGAAGGTTCTTTTTCAGGCGAGATTTGTGTTTCTCATCTTTGGGCGGTAGGAAATTTGATGTACTCGTATGTGAGTGCAACTTTAGAACTGGTGTTCTCCCTAATTTGCCTAAGAAATCGTGTGTCTGCTAATCGACCCCCCGTACCTTATTCGCAAGCTCATGTTGCGAACAGGGGGCGTTGATTAGGTTACGGCTCCTTCTTGTCTAGGCTAGGGGTGAGAAATCAAGAATGACGCATGTCGTATCAAGGTCACGGGGCCTTGCTGTTTCCACAATCTAGCCTGTTTGCGATGGCTGTTTGATTTGGAGATTCGTATCACACCTGCTACTTTAGAAGCATGACAGTGTCTCCGCTGAGAAGCTGTATTACCGTTTTCGAGCCGAATTCTATTGTCCTATTGCCCTCTGGTTTACTAAGTATCTAGTGAAATCGTCTAGGTAGCTGAACAAGAGATGTTATTATCGATCCGATCACCCGAGGCAAGGAACTGATTCTTTAAATGTCAGGTACAGTATGATCCATGTCCGGGTACTACGAGTATGAAGTAAATGGAATGTCACTTGACTCGCTCCAAGACTGAAATTTCGTTCGCAAAGTGGTTCTCAAGCGTCTTCTTGCCTGACGCTAGCGAGCATGCGATGCCGTTTCAGAAAGGCTTGGCACTCGGGACCACAGATGCGAAGCAAAACAGAAATTTCTTGAGCGAAATGTTTGATGCAATTATATATTTCCCAGCACTTTCAGTTCCAGTGAACGTTTGAGAGTGAGAGAGGCTCTAGTCCGTATGATGAGGTGACCCGGGAATTGGAATAGGAGGCTTGAATAATTGGCAGCTGAGTGGGATCGCCAAAGGACTGAAATGTCAGAACTCGATGTCGAAACTGGAGGTTTGAAGAGGACCTTCAAAGATCTGTTTGCTGGCGCTGCTGGAGGTGTCGCCCAAGTATTGCTCGGTCAGTATTCCGTCAGGTCCGGCTCTTAAGCATGGCGTCGTTCTCTTGCGACAGAGTCTCTCCAATTAAGATCTTTCCATTGCTTCTTCTCTGGGTTCCTTGCTGTTTCTTGCTGAACGCGAGTGGCGTGTTTCTTCAACCCATTGCGGCGCGCAATCTTGATGATTGAACCCATCACGCTGTTCACGGCATTAACAATGTTCGTTCCAAGTATCGTAAGGCTTTTCGAAGAGTTTTCATGGCTCTGTGCCTGTGTGAGAATTAGACTAAGCAGAGATACACGGTTTAGGCCAACCCTTTGGTAAGGACATGGTTATACCATCTCACTATGTGTATGTCTGTTGACGTACGCAGACATCGTGAAAGTTAGATTACAAACAACATCTGAGTATTCGGGCGCATTAGACGGTGCAACCAAGATATTCAGGAACGAGGGGCCAGCCGCATTCTACAAGGTTCGCACGCACTCAAAGCGGACATTTTAAGGCGAAGCAAATGGCTACTGATACACTTATGCCTTTCGTAGGGAACCCTAACGCCCTTAATCGGCATTGGAGCCTGCGTAAGTGCTCTCTATCTGTTCATGCATTAGATGCTAGGACCGTGGCTCTTTTCGTGCTTCTCAAAGCATACCTCGAAATGAGCCTTGCAAAGCCTGACCAGATACTGACTCGTACAGGTTTCTATTCAATTTGGTGCCTTTCACTATGCCCGTCGACAATTTTCCGCTTCTAACCTTTCTTCGCCTTCGAATCCAACCTCAAACCTTACGTATGGACAATACTACATGTCTGGTGCCTTTGCCGGCATTGCGAACAGCGTGATCTCCGGCCCCATCGAGCATGTTCGAATACGCTTGCAGACCCAACCTCATGGCGCTGCACGTCTGTATAGTGGCCCAATAGATTGCATTCGCAAAGTTTCGGCCCACAACGGCGTGCTCAACGGCCTCTATCGTGGGGAAGCTGTCACCATACTCCGTGAAGCACAAGCCTACGGAGTGTGGTTCTTAGCGTTTGAATGGATGATGAACGCTGACGCCCAGCGCAACAACATCTCAAGGGACACGATTAGTCAAGTGAAGATTGCCACATACGGCGGACTTGCCGGTGAAGCTTTATGGCTATCGAGTTACCCTTTCGATGTCGTCAAGAGTAAGATGCAAAGTGATGGACTAGGAGCAGATAGAAAGTACCAGAGTATGAGGGATTGTTTCGCAAAGACCTATCGAGGGGAAGGGCTAAGAGGGTTTTGGAAGGGTATAGGGCCAACTTTGTTGAGAGCAATGCCAGTCAGCGCTGGCACCTTTGCTGTGTAAGTATTGCGTCCTACCGGAATTTCGATCGAAGAGGCTGACTTCCGCTAGCGTGGAGATGACCATGAGAGCCATGAAATAGAATCTGAAGAAGACCGATCTTGTACTTTTCAACCAAGGCTACGAGATAGATTTTAGACTAGATGAGTCAACCATGAGAACCCAAATATGACCCAGAATGAAGGGATAGATGCGCCTTTCAACTTCTGCTGAATCCCTCCGATAGTCACTTCCTGGTGGCGAACTTTCCTTCAAAGGCCAGGCAAGTGCTTCGAGATCAATCATGCTTGCTGAAACGGTTCACCATAGTTCTTTGACCCTCATGACATCTTTATCCTAGTCACCATTTGCTAGGAACGATTACCGGCTTTATTTAGGGGCCATCCAATTCATCAGAGAATCAAAACTCCAAGCATGTCTAGAGAGACTGTACATGGAGATGTTCCGATTCATATTTTGGATTCATGTAAAGATGATTTTTTTTGTACAGTGGTACCTAAAGTCTAATCAACACCTGCCTCCTTCCCATGCATCTCGTTGGCTGAGCCTCCTGTAGCCATTCCCATGGTCTTGCCAGGCGGCTCCAGCCGGCTAGCTGTGTACAAAACTTCTCCTCTCGCTGCCATCCTAAATCGCTCAGCCCGTCCTTCCTCCCCAGCCCTTCCCAACACCCCCGCAATCAGCTGTACACTTCTCATGCTATCGTCATTGGCTGGTATAGGATACGTTACCCATGTTGGATTAGCATCTGTATCCACGATCCCGATTGTTGGTACAGCGTTCATGCCGCACTCATGCAGCATGACCCAGTTTTCCAATGGATTAAGGCAGACAACCAAGTCGGGTTTGAGGGACGGCATGTCCTTCAACTTATCCCCATAACCTGGTACCTCACGATCGAATTCGTCGACAACTTTTATTTTACAATTACCAAGAATCTGATGCCCATTGGTAAGAGCCCCTGGTGTCCATCTCTCAAACAAATGGCAGGCCCCTGCTCTCTTAGCAGCGTTGACGACACATCGGTCCTGGCCCTCGCGGGTGCCCACAAACAGGATAAGACCACCTCGCTCTGCAACACCCTGAATTATCCGGCACGCTCTTCTTAAATGCGCTGCGGTGGATTCCAGTGATATGACATGAATACCCTGCCGTATGCCGAATATGTAGCGTGAGTTCATCGGATTCCATAACGAGGTGTGGTGGCCAAGATGACACTGTGCAGCGAGTAGCATCTCGAGGGTAACATCTTCCGGCCTTGGAGGATCGTCAATTAGGGATTGTGGATTGTAGACAGCGTTCAAAGCGGGATTGATATCGCGTCCTGTTTCCTGTGCGGCTTCTGCACTAAGGCGGGTACCGATTTCGCGGTCTTTGTGGACTAGAGGACGACAATCAGGTTAGCGATCAGGGATCAGTGAAAAGAAGAGAAGCAAGTACTGGAGGATCAGCATACTGTGCCGCCGCCGTATCTCACGAATTTGAACTTGGGTCAGACCGGCAATTTTCTCGTTGAGTGGATTGGTGGTAGTGTGGGTTTGGTCATTGATTTGAGGGACTATCTTTGACGATTCCCTTTGAATCAGAGACTCTATCGAGTGGGTCTCTTTCAGATGGTTTTGGAGAGATGCATCTATTTCTGTGGCGCTCGCGAGACACCTCGTCCATGACCTAAAGGGGGTTTTCCGTAGACAGCAACCTAAGCCATGGTATCAGCAAAACGACAGGTATAAAACGAAAAGGGAGAATGCACCGTGCTGCCTGACCGATTGTCTTATGATCATGGCTACTGCGAGATGTTGGATGGAGGAGTTGGTGCAAGTCGAGAACTTTGAGAGATCAGTGCCAAGCATTCGTACAGCGGAATTTGGGCATTTTGCAGCAAACAGCCCCTTGGCTCAACGCTACTAGCTAATAAACGCCCTGTTTCCTCTCAAGTCTTGACTATGTATGATGACGCCTCTTTCTACAACTACATTCCCAGTGCGCAAGAGGACAGGTCCGCTGCACCGAAGCACAAGCGAAAGCAGTCTTTACTGAAGCAACCCCATGTGAGCCTAAACTCAAGCTACCGCTCGAGCTGTATCTGATGCTTGAAGTAGGAGGATATCCAAGCTGACATCGGTCTGTTAGATGGCAACGAGCAAGCTCCGGAGAGTGGCAGGTCAATTGGACCACCCAAGGCCACTTTGGCCAGGCGCAGTCAGTCATATAGCGACTTCCACGATGCAGCTAGGGCTGTCCTTGGTCAGGACACAAAAAAGGCCAGAAGAGGATCGGATGTTGTGGAGAGAGATAAGGAGATCAAGACCGAGCTCGACTTCATCGATTGGTACTATAATCTAGAGCATGGTATGCTTGACGCGAGCCATGAGGAATACACGTGAGTGTCCTCAATGAGGGCGGAAGGCAAGGGATTGTTACCAATTGTACTTACCGATACCCTCTAGAGCGTACCAAAAACAATTGGAGCTATCCCACTCCCATTTAGACTCTTTGTTGTCGGAGACTACCCTGACGCTTGATCTCCTAAGCTCCTTATCCGATTCATTCAAAGCAGTCGAGGTTCAGACCTCCACCTTCCAGAAGCAATGCGAAGGAATGTTAAAGGAGCAGAAGCGCATGACAGGTCTAGCAGACGCATTAGGAGAAAACTTGAAGTACTATAACTATCTGGAACCTGTCACTAGGCGGTTGAACGCCCCAGGAGCCGGCAGTTTTGTACGGAGCAAAGAATTCTCAGAAATGCTATCACGTTTAGATGAGTGTCTTAATTATATGGCTGTTCATGTAAGTACACCCCCAAAAGCCAGTCTTTCCACTGTCTAACCCATCCAGCCTTCTCATCGAGATGCACCTACCTACCGTTCGCGATATCGCCTGCTAATGACCAGGGGATTAACGCTAATCCGTGTACATTTTGTTAACGGCTTGCGCGAAATAGCCGCTGATGTGTCTAGACGAATCGCCGATAAGCAATTAAACGATACTACCATGTCTGCCTTGCTCTACGCAAAGTTTCGTGTTGGTGCCTCAGAACTTAAAGAGGTGGCCCTAGAGATCCGAAAGCGATCTGTAGTTTCTGCAGGGGCTGAACCTGGTGCAGAGGCCGAATATCGAAGCCTCATGAATGAGCTATATACCAGCTACGCTGCAACTCGCGGTAGGCTTGTTATTCCACTCACAAGAAAGAAAATAAACGACATATCCATAGCACCAAGCACATCGAAGGAGCTTGTTTCTTTTACCCGAAGTAGCGTTGGGTACATCCGTGGTGTATGCTCGGACGAATATGAGCTTTGGCGCGAGTGGTTCGAAGGAGAGGACGGGCTTTACGATTTCCTGGAGTCGGTGTGCGAGCCTCTATACGATCATTTACGACCGCGTATTATTCACGAAAACCAATTATTGAAGCTTTGTGAGCTATGCACGCTACTACGGACACGCTATTTGCGCGACGAAGATGAGGATATGGAGCTGGATGAAATCAAAGGGCTTGATTTTTCGTTACTTATCCAGCCCGCGCTTGAGGATGCCCAGACCAGACTTGTCTTCTTGGCTCAAGGAATAGTTCGCGATGACATCGAGAGATACAAACCTACAGCGGATGTCCTTGATTATCCAGCCCGCAATAGAATGGTCTCGTTGTCCGGTACAAAGTCTCAAACGCCGATGACTTCTGGGCGAAAGGGTTCCGTCGTGGAATCGACGACGCCCATGCCCAAAACTCCAACGGTAGTAGAGGAAGGCGACTCCCCTACGGAACGCTGGGGCTTCGATACCAAGGCTGCTTTCGAGGGTTGGTATCCAACGTTAAGAAAAGCTATTTGGTTGCTTAGTCGGATTTACAAACTTGTTAATGTATTACAGCTGTCTTCCATGTATGAGCCACACTGACGATCCATAGTCTACGGTCTTCGACGACCTAGCACATCAAGTCGTGCACCAAACGACGCTCTCACTTCATCAAGCGGCTAGCGCAATCAATACGAAGGCTTCAAGCATCGACGGGCAACTTTTTCTTATCAAGCATCTACTTATTTTGAAGCAGCAAATCGTCGCTTTCGACATCGAGTACGTCACACCAGATGTATCCTTCGACTTTTCCGGGGTTACCAATACCTTTTGGGAGCTGCGCGAGCGTGGTGGTCTTTTCGACCCACGAAATCTCTGGCGTTTCATGGGTGGCAGTCTTTTACCAAAGGTCGTGGAGAATATGCTCGACGCGAAAGTGGAACTTGACGGGAGGCTCAGAACTGTTATCACTGAATTCACGGGTAATCTTGCATCGCGCATGACAGGCCCAATAGACGAGAGTATGTCTACGAAACGCGGGTTGGAAGCTGTGCAAGCCGTAAAAAGGGTACAACAATTGGTTAACAAGGAGGTTCCGTTGCTAAGACGCAAGCTTGACGAGTATTTGGACGATGTCCGCACCAAAGAGACGCTTGTTTCAGCCGTCCAGGATCAAGTTCTTCAGAATTATGAGAATTTCTATGATGCGTACACTGCGGAGAGGCGGTCAAATGGTAAGGCTGTTAGCAAGAAAGGGAAGGGAAGGGAAGACGATGCGTTGGATCCCGATATGTTCTCTGAGTTCAGCGCTGCGATTTTCAATGTTGGAAAATCCGGCTCCGTTGACGAAGGTTCGTCAAGTAGAAGTATTAGCCGGAATGGCAGTTTCTAGCAATGCCTAAGCTGATAGCAACGGGACTTTACATCTTCGCTGACGAGCCTAATTAATTATCTAGTGGATAAGTTGTGTAGCGAATGCTAAGCCCAACATGGAGTCTTGCCTCGTGGGGACTTCTTTTCCCTTTTGTTTCCTTGCCTCCCAATGAGACTACATCCAAGAAGCAAAAACATGCATCAAGTACCGCGAACTTTCTGGTTGCCATTTTGAAATCTCCGGATATCACACAGTAGCAGGGCCTAAAACAGCTCGATCAGCTTCCTCAAAGGCACATCTCGCCCATCTTCGGATGAAAAGCAGAACGCGATACAAACCCCCGGTGATATGTGTGACTACTTATTAACGTCTGCTCGCAAATTCGGTAGCTCGATGTCCAATCGCAGCTAGCTCTTTATCTTTTCGGGCAGCGATCGACCTATCTCTTGGGCCACTTAGGTGCAAGTTGTGCATACTGTACGAAGATGTTTGACATCCCGGTCCTAAGAGTGAGATGTATCTGAAAAGACGTATTTTCGGGTTCGAAAGAAAGCAACAGGCCTTGATAAGAAATAACAACTACTACTCTTCCCTTCCATAGTTGTCTCCAAGCGGTTTGCCTGATAGGTAATATTGCAAAGAAAGCATGTCTCCAGCTCGGACCGCTCTCGAATCCCTGTCATAGTTCCACTAGAGATCCTAAAAGAACGAAAACATCTGTAGTAGCAAGGACGACAAGCCTTACGCTTGGACCTACTTTTCCGAATTGTCATCACGACGAACTTGCTAGTTTATGATATGTTCATTATAGCAGTTCGCTTTGGGGATACAACGACCATGTCACCGAATCGCTAACACTGGTAGCCCCGGATCACCCGGTTTTGATCAGGGGGAAATTGTACCTGTTGAACGACACATCAGTCGAGTGTCTTGTTGCAAGTGAAACGGGACCATGAGAAGGGAGATGCCCAAGCGACCCTCCTAGTGTGACACTACTGTCGCTGGTCTATTCTAGAAGACCGAGGAGTACTCACAGGCGAAGCCTGATTGAGAGTCGAAAACCATCTCGCGTCAATTAGAGTGGACTTAGTGTGGGCCATCCTAATTTGGGATTTCCAAAATATTGGTGTTCTCAAATGTGTACGGTATTCTTCAATCCCAACAGATCGATTGCGTCGCAACAGATGGATGAGGCGGGTAACGATTGAGAGAGAGGAGGAAATGTCATACAGGCATGCGTGCTCATGCGATTTCACAAAAGCAACATTGTTAGTCTGGCTTTCGACGAGGGTTATGGCTCAATGATCGGAAGTTGTTGGTGTTTTTCGTGAGGAAGAGGGGCAGGGGGTTGGGACTCAGGGATTTTTGGTGACGGGGAGACGGGCAACCCCAGAGACAGGCTTCCAGTAATTCTTCTAGAAGGTCATTAAAGGGGTCATCGTCATTTATTCATTGCGATCGCGTGTCTCAAACACAGTGAAGCTACATGTACCTTCGCATTATACAACCCCTCCAGACCCGCTGTCTGTCCTTCAAATTGTAATCCTGAACGTCTGACCAAAATCACCCGCACATCAGACCAAGCACTCATTCCTCACACCGGCTTGCAGATCGATCTATCCTATCCACGAGTATTCCTTGCTCACACCTGCCCGGCATCTGTGTACGCCACGTTCTCACTTGCATTGAGCCTCAATCACACCCCTGCGCATAAGGCGCAAGATCAGCCAAGGATGGAGGACGAGAATAGAATATCTATAACCATTTGTGGCGATGGCGGATGCGGTATGCACAAAATTGTATCCTTGGGCTGCCGATCCAACAGAGGAGGCTGACGTGAGTGTCGCGGTCAGGGAAGTCCTCAATCACGCTACGCCTGGTTCGGAGTCAGTGGACGCATGAGTAGGTGCAAACCCTCCCATCAATGGCCTTGTATTAATTGCCGAACTCTACAGATACGATCCTACAATAGGTATATCGACACATGAACCGTCTTTCTGATGCTGCTCCCTAATTCCAATTCTCAGAGGATTCATATTCCGTAACTCGCACCATCGATGGCCAACCCTACTTTCTCTCCCTCACCGATACCGCGGGCCAAGAAGAGTATCGTGGATTATGGGCTGCCTCAAATCTAAGATCCGATGCCTTCCTTTTGGTTTACGATATCACTTCCGCACCGTCACTCTCCGCGCTTGATTACTTCATGCAGATGATTGATATGGAGTGCGATCACCGGCATGACAGTGGGGGAATACAACCGGTCAAGATTGTTGCCGGTAACAAGTGCGACCTCAAAGATGCAAGGGCTATCACAAGCCGTCAAGGACTGGAATGGGCACGATCAAGAGACTGCGGATTTATGGAGACCAGCGCGCGAGAAATGGTCAACATTGAGGAGACTTTTGCCCGTATGTGCTGTCCCGTACACTACTCGAGCGAGAACGTGACAAGCTGGCGAGCTTCTAGCAGTATACAAAATAATGATGGCTGACACAGACATGCAGTGATAGTTCGCCGTGTAGTCGCTGCCAGGCGACTTCACGCCACCGGAGGCAAGTCGGCCCCGCCTCGATCACAGGCACTGTTCGGAAATGCCAATGCAGCTTCACGAACCCAACCTTTGACACCTCTGGGGGAGAAGCCTGGCGGCGAAGACTTCCCGGATCGACCAGGAGGCCAGACGAAGCGAGGCGGGTTTTGGTCCAAGTTCAAGTGCTGGTAAATTGGTTGCAATGCATTCGGGTCTGCTTGACAGGATTATATGGAGGCTGATTTGGCGTCGTTGGGCTGTGGCTTGTGACGAGCAGGCTTGCTCGGTCCAGGGGTTTGATGGAAAGCAACGTCCTCAAGGTGCATATATGGACTTCAGAATGCCATTTTGTACCAGATACCCGATGGCTTTGCTAATGTGATCTTTCCATAGTCATCGTCGAGCAGCTTTATAATGGAGGCTTTTGTGCCATCATCCACACAGTTCTATCAGATGCTCGGTGACGTTGATTTAAGGATAAGGCAGAGGAAGGCCATAGGAGCGCATATGCAAGATAGTAGGGAACATTGCAAATGTGCATTAGGGGGAAATCAGGACGGTTCAATTCGAAGCGAACCGTATTGGGCCTTCGTCCCCGCCTAAGCGAAACCCAGACCCTGGGGAAAACGTCACCAGCGTTTCATCGTTTATCGCGTGAGCGCGTTACCCCCAAAAATATGACGAGGATTTCCGTGCGACAGCTAACATCACCTCATCCGACTTCAGACCGGGGCAGTCCCATCAAGACTCTCTTGGGTCGTACTGAAGGGAAATAGTCACAGCCATGGACCGAGACGAATCGCTCCAGCGCTCTGGTTCTGCTCGTTCAAATCGCTCTGCCAGCTCCCGAACACCCTCGATGCGATTACCACATATGCCGAGTCCGGTTCACAGTCATTCTCATCGACAAAGCTTTACTGAGCAGATGCGCGGTCTACCTCCCTCACCCCGTGCCAGTCGACACCTTTCACTCTCCCAAGCCCAAATCCAGGACCTACTGAACAACCCACCAACAGCCGGCACTGCCGATCCAGCTTTTGCGGGTAGAGATTGGCAGCATGTCAGTGTTGGGGAATTAGTTCACAAGGATGTCAACTTTGTAGAATTGGATACAGGAATCGAGGCTGCTACGAATGTAAGGCTTTTCTGGGGGAATTAATTGCTCGCACGCTGATGCCCTTCACGCTCTTGATTGGATCAAGCTCGCCTGTGCTTCTTGTCAGGAATTCTCCCTCAGATGTGGCCGCAGTCACAACCTTCGACTACCGAGACTTGACTCAGTATCTACTTTTCGCAACCGGCCAGCTTCTTCCAGACGAAGAACGGCGTGGATTCTTCCAAAGCCTCGCCAAGAAGGCGCAACAGGGCCAACCCATACCCGTCTGCGATGCCAAAAACCTTGGAATCAGAGAACCTCTCATCACATTGTCCGATACAGCAGACCTTACTAAAGCAGTTGAGATCTTTGGCGGAGGAGTGCACAGGATCGTGATTGTTAAAGAGCGTTCGGACGAAGTCATTGGCATCCTGAGCCAGTTAGAGCTGGTCAAGTTTCTGTGGGAGAACGGCAGAAGCTTTCCAAATATTGATCATCTATACTCACAAACGATCAAAGACCTTGGCATTGGGACTCAGCAATTGATATCAGTCAAGTGAGCAACAAGTTCAGAGCCAAGTGTGGATGAAAGCGAGCTGACGAAAGGGGGATTTCCAGTGGTGACAAGCCTCTCAAAGACGCCCTGAAACTTATGAACGAGGAAGGTGTGACATCGCTCGCGGTGGTCGATAATTTGTACAACGTGGTCGGCAATATTTCGAACGTGGATGTCAAGGTCCGTTGGTTCACTTCGCGCCTCAAGAGTTAGCTGTACTGACAAGCTCTCAGCTCCTCACGAAAGCATCTTCAGCACCGCTCTTGGAGAACACCTGCATTCATTTCATCACCGTCATTCTATCCACTCGTGGTATGAACGACGGCCAAGACTCTTTTCCCGTATTCCACGTCAGCCCTTACTCCACCCTCGCACATACAATTGCAAAATTAGTCGCCACAAAAGCCCACCGGTACGTCCTACCCCCTCATCTCCACTGTGCGAATCGCTAATCAGAAAACTGAAGAATGTGGATCACCACACCGCCGTCCCCCTCACCAACAAACTCCCTACCCTCGACGCCTTCCCTCCACCCCCATCCTTCCACATCCTCTCTGAACGCCCAACCCCCTATCCATCCCACACCACCCATCACGCTCTCCCACCCCGCTGTCTCGCATCAACCGGGCCCTATCTCAAGTACCCCACAAGCACACCCTCCCTTGATGCACCTCTCCACCACCCCCTCCGTCTCCGCCTCCGCTCTCCCCGGCGCCTCGATATCAGGGCGTCTGAGCGGCGTCGTTTCACTGACTGATATCTTGAATCTGTACGCGAAGATGAGTGGCCTGAATCCCGGGGATTTGGACGAGGTGAGGCGGATGCGGAGGAGGAGCAGTAGCGGGAGCGTGTTCAGTGAGCGGAGCGGGAGGAGTGTTAGCATCGATCGGCCGAGGTAGGGAGAATTCTGATGCAGGGTGGCCCAGGCATTTGAGATGGCGTTACATGGGATATGTATGGTAGAGGCTTTCTGCGAGACGGACGTCAGGGACGAGTACTCGTTCATGGATGAGTGTGCTGCGGAGAAGAGTCCTGCAGAGGGGGAATGGCAGGATGTAAGGCTCGGCAATGATCGAGCTCAATGCGGAGAAGCATCCGATGGAAGCAAGTCAACGACAGAGCTACAGCGGCATCTGAGGGACGAGAAGGGTGATCATTATCAGGTGTTACGCATGCATGTGCGTGCAGCCTTATCAAGCAGTTTTATCGTCTCACGAGAAGGGGGGGAAGGTTCTCCGTTGGCTACATCTGTAGACCACAGTGTTATGAAAGAGAGTTTAGAATACCCAAATGGATCTACTCTCCCTCTCACCAATACACCGCACCGATCTAGCAGCTCTCACGGATCAGGGCTTCTTTTTTGTTGTAGATATGGTTAGTTTTGAAAGGTAACAAAGTCTCCGTTTCTCATTGAGTGATCGCTTTCTATGCCCTGGCGAATCGGTATTCTATAGGTATTGCATCTGCAATACTTTCTCACGAGTCCCCTGTTCTCGCGCATCTCTGACACAACGCAACACATATCCACGCGTTCGAACTAGCCAAGAGTCGATATTCGATGATTGTATGGTTGGCAGACCTTTGAATCGTTAATGTTTCGCAGATGGGATGAGCGGGGGAGAATATACCTGTATCGAAAGACTTGACGGTCCCACCAGTCTGGCCCAGACCCACAAAGGTTGTCGAGTCAGATGAATAAAGGATCGGATATCTCGTTGACCAGTTGGGCTCCAGAATCGTGAAGTCTTGATCCGAGAGAAACATAGTAATGGGACCCGCTTCGAGCTATCGACTCGATCTAATGAGGCGATGGTTCACTGAATGCTTGTTTGTTATAAAATGGTGATGATAACCCTCAGCACTTGAGGGCTGCCATCGTCGTATCACTACCCGCACTAGTATCTTCCCAAGCACTCTCTACGGTCGATGAGCATCGCCGATCTCGATGCACCTCTCCTCCACCCATCAGCCCTTGATTTTCAACTTACCCTGCAAATACCTCTCCTTTATTGCGACGGCATTGCCACCAGAGCCCATTTTCGCACCCTTACGATGCGACGGTAACCCTTTTGCATGTCTCTCCCTTGCGAGCTCAATCGGCGTCTTGGTTCTCGTTCCATTCTTCTCAACCGCAGTACCGGTTTTCGCGACCTTCTGTGTCAACCCCGCATTAGACGCCGCAATGCTGGTTGCGCCATGCATCCACTGCGCTTTATTCCGCGAGAAAAGATCCATGTTCCAGTTCCGCCATACCGCTTTTCCGGAGGGAGACTGCCGGAGGAGGCTCTCATTCTTCGCAAGCTCGAGAGCGAGCTGTTCGCGAGGATGTTTGAGGTTTGCGGATGCGTCCCAGATGGCGTCGATGACGTGTGATGCAATTGTATCAAGAGCGAGCTCGGCCGCGTGGGGAGTGAGTGTTTGGATGACTAGACGACGGAATCTGGGGGTTTGCTCTTGATCTCGGCAGGTAAGGGAGGTTTGCAGAACGCGGGTTGCAGAACGGTCCTTGGCAATTCTGATTAAAACTGGCGTTTCTTGAGCGAGCAGACCTTCCATTATCATTTCGCGCATAGGACCGGGCGCTTCGAGCATGCTTTGGGCAAGGAGGGAACCGTGGATTTTACCAGCGTTCTGGTCTTCGATCTGCTTCCTACGGTCTTCGGCAATGCCTTCGGGGGCCGTGGAGTCTATGCAAAGCATTTTCAGTAAAGCAGTCGTAAGATCACTGCCATAGCAATCTTGGATCGCCGTGGATATAGGCTGTGTGTCTACTCCCCGAACATGGCAGCGTTCGATCAGTGCTTTAATTACGGCCGTCCGTGACCGCTCAACTAAGGATCCTACCAGCGGGCAGACTTGCTCGACCGAATGTTGTAAGTCTTCCTTTCCCAAGCGCTCGAGGATCTTGATTGCGGGATAAGACGCAATTTCGTTTCTTGCAAGACTGCCGACTCTTTCTCGGAAGAGGCTCTTATATAGGCTTTTGAATGTCTTGCCTGGAGCATGCTCTATAACAGTCTCCAAAAGCCTCGATCCGACAGGGTCGTATAACAGACCGTTGATGAATGAAGCAGAATCAGTGCCCTCTTCGGGAGGATCATCCGGCAGTAATTTCCGGAAAAGTGAGGCAGGATCTTTCGCTTTGGTCTTTCCAGATGTGGAAAGCTCGAGCTCTATGAGTAATTGGAGCACAGGGTTTCCGGTCGGATGGGTAGCTAAAGCCCTGAGATATGTAGTATCCAAACCAGCCACCATGCTGGAAATCATGTGTTGAAGTGCATCGTGGAATGAACGTGGGACTGTTCGCGATTCTGTATGTGCATGGCTTGTTGTCAGTGACGGTCCGGCAGAACTTATGGTCTCTGCTTTTTTGCTCCTAACCAAAGTTCTGGTCTTGGTATCGTCGATAGGACGTCCGGAAAGGATAATCAGGAGCACTCTCAAAGTATGAGATGCGAATGCGTCTGTCATGAGATATCCTAGGTTGCCTTCCAGCTCGTCAAGAGTAGAGAGAAAGAGATGTTCCATTGACACATGAGAATCAGCTATCTCCACCTGCTCTTGCTTAGTCCCCAGTGGAGCTGTCAACTCCTCAGTGACAATTGGCGCGGCCTGCGTAAACATCGTCTCGCAGCAGTGAGAGGCGAACCTATGTTGTATGAGATGCAAGAAACTAAGCCTCGTAAGTATCTGCTCCGCGCAAGGACTGAAGCTTGGACGTCCGTACTGCCCGCTGAACTTTTGAAACAAAGCCTTCAATTGAGCCGAGGACGACATTAAGATTAGACGTTCCATAAGCCTCGAACATGATTGACTATTCGCAATTTTTAATTCTTTGCCATTGGCTTCTGCATAGACATTTGCCAGAAATAATTCCCTTTCCTCCGAATTTGGGAATTGATTGAGCTCTAACATTGTATCTGCCCGCTTGAAATATTCCTGCTCTTCCTCATCGAGCATACCATAGAATGGCATCTCTCCTGGTTTGGGTCTAGCTTCATACTCTTCGTTGTACTGGGATGTGTCCAGCTGGATTTTAACCTCTTCGTCTCCCCCATTTGTCCTCTGGCGTTTTGGAGGATATTGGCGAGAAGCATCCTCACACTCCCGCTTCCGCTTCTTCTCTTCTCGTCTACCACGTTTCTTATGCTCTTTCGGCATGGCGAATCTTAGTTATGGATGGAGCTACCGGCCAATTGATGGGAAATAGCCACAGCAGCCAAGATTTTGATACGCATAGCGACACGCTAGTGGTATGAAGCTGTATTATATGAACCCTGGGAGCAACGGACAGAGGCGGCTCGGGAGGAAGGCCGGCATCCTCTCTAGTCGACTAGAAGGCGAGATCAATGACTTAAATCGTTTCAGATCTGATGGATAGTGATAATATGTATTTATTATGAGACTGGTTTGCACATTCATGGTCTTCCCACCACATCCATCTAATTAATACCTCCTACACGTTATTATAACCATGCTGAGATTCAACACCATTTAGATTTATCTGTCGATTGTTGATCAATCATGCCAATCATCATCATCTCCTTCTTTTATCATTAATGTGCTGACTTTCCCTGGCTGAAAGTCAGCTGTCCTGCGTGTAACGGAATACTTTCATGTATACCTTAATCCAGATCAACACTTTCTCGAGGAAAAACCGGACCAGTGGTGTACCATTTCTCAATTTCTTTTCGAGTGATACCCATTGAATGCGAGTAGAAAAACCTAGGCCATCTGCATACAGGCGATACGTCGTTCTGATCGGACGTCCCATTGGGTGTTTTGATATCTGATTTTTTTGCATTATCTACTTGGTTAGATTTCGATCCATCTGGTCTTTGCACCATCACTCACCCAGCAATCTTGCTATTATTCTCTTCTGCAATAGATGACGACGATGTCGGATATCCTCCTCCGAACCTTCATTTCGTTGTTTCACGTCGAGATGTTCTTCGAATTCGCGACAAAAGGTCACGAATTCTCGACTGGTGACATCTGCCGGCTTCTTGTAGATACGGTATTCATCCTGCAAAGACTTAAACACTTTACGCGGCTCGTCCCCCCACTGCACGTAGCGGTTCTGTAATGAGATTTGCCGTTATTATCTGCTGTCTTATGTGGTATGATTCCGTCATCACCTACGATTATCTTGCAGTCAAGTATCGGCAGTCTTTGCCTCCTTCGCGTTTCTTGCTCTGCTTGCGCATCCATCGACCTGCATCTATTTTGCGATGTCTTTCTCTCATTAGGTTGTGATCGAGTCGCCAGATCGGGTCCGGTGCATCGATCAAAGCTAGCGCTAGATCGTTTATGGAATAGGTCATCCGCCTTCCCCTGCCTGTATCCGTAAGTAGGATAGAACAACTTCCAATAACAGGGGCAGTCATTAGCGACCGTACAATAATAATGATTTTCACTTTTCTGGAATTATTTGATCTTTTCTGCCTTCGCTGTACATTTATATCGGCTCCTTTGATCTTTAGGTGTGAAACATAACGATGATATCAATTTCCTATTTTCTTGAATATTCCATCCGACGACCATGGCCTCCCGCGATCCTCCATCCTTTGTTAAGCTAGTTGCTGGCTCTCAAAAACGCTCCCGTAGCTTCATCAAGCCTCGAGGGATCTCGAACCTTTCGTGGGCGAGTCCCTCATTTAAGCACACACGCAGTGACCAGAGTCGTCGCAGATCTGAGGACAGGGATGGATAATTCGCTCTTCCACATCGCGTTTGGTTCTATCCGCAATGCATACATCAGAGTCCGCACAGCCAGCGATTTCGCAGTCATAAATTGTACACGCCGGCCCATGTCCTGTAACATGTTCCAATTAGAGTGGTTCTTCTGATGGGAGTGGAGTCTAGAGCTAAATTCTTTCCGGAAATGGACTGTCTGGGGATGGATAAAGCAAGTTACGAGACGAAGATTACTTACCGCATGGAATCCCAGGAGGGCACCCAAGGCCACGCTTCGCTTTCTCGGTCAGGCAGACTGCAGCATTGACACAGGCAGGGTAGTCGCAAAATTGGGCGGTACAGTGAAAGCCCAGGCCTTGGCAGCTTGGAGCATTCAAGCAGCCCGGTAGGTGACATGTGCCGGCGGTACAAACCGGGCCAGGACCGCCTACGAATTGGCGTTCGACGTTGCCTTGAGGTAATGCAAATATACCCACTTAGACCACACGGTCAGCCCGTACTGTGCTGTCGGGCGGGACATGTAGCCAGAACTATCAAACCGGAATCAATGACTTACCAGGGACCCCCAACAGTACAGCAATTGACGTGACAAAGAAGCGAACCATCGTGATCACGGTTGCTTAGCGGGTAAGTGCAGCTCTAAATGCAGCTATGCGGTGAAGAGTCTCAAGCTCGTTGCTTGTGGAAAGATTTGTGATGTCTGGGGGAATAATCAAGCTTTTTGGCGGTCCTTCAACGTACTCTTTATACTACTCTTCGTAGTAGCTAACAAGGGTTTCGAACCACGTGGTCTCGTACAAGGAAGAGTAAGCTTCAGCTCTGGGGTAGTACCGGTACTATGCGAACAGGAGATCGGTTACTGTCGCCGACGAGCTAGAACACTTCAGCTTTTGACTCCCCATTGAAGGCCGCCATCCGAGATTCGGAGTCCCGTGTATGATATTTTCGTTTGCTCTGAAACGCTTATTGCAGCTTTAGACGATAGCCGGACACTCTAGTATCGAGGAGATGACTTCCGTGCGTTCGCTCTTGGCCCCAATATCCAGCCATCGCCCTCATTAACACGCCTTGGCCCAAGTATTGGCCGCGGTGCTCACAGTCAGCAGTAAAATGTCTTCATAGGAGATGTAGCACATGAGTGAACGGGCTCAAAGTCCCCGCCTGCTACCTGGAATTACGAGAACGAGCGCGCGAGAGTCGCAGAATTAAATTGGAGTAAGCAGCAAATCCATTTCCGGGTGTGAGCTGAACTCAGCTTACGCAATGTAATCCGGCTTGTGACACACCGATAATACGCGCAACGGCTTGTGCACTAACAGAGAAAGAACTTGAAGTGGCTGCGAGACTTGCCGGATAATTATAAAGGAGATTGATAGAGTAACGAGAAGACAGCTTCGCTTGTTGTGCACGCTTACCATTCCAGTAAGAATTTCTGTTACTCTGTTGGCGGCATCTAGAAAAGTGGGTCAATAGAATAAGAGGTACTATGGGTTCCAATATCGGATTCAATAATGGCGATGTATACAATGATTGGTCTATGGGGAGCCCCGACGACAAAATCTATCCCGTGGTCAGGTAGTAAGTGGTGTCAGTTTTTGTGATACACCAACAGATCTGGAATTACCCGACTTGGGACGGAATCGAAAGATGGTGTTTCTTACAAATCATCTTCATGTTGTCTTCATATGCTTTGTGCCAAAGACGGGTACCCGTCTTTTCATAATGGGCACATTCTTAGTAGCGATGCCCAGGAGGCAGAATCGCATCACACCAGACCATGGGATAAATAGTGGGAGGCATCTAGATAAATTAACGATTCTGTAATGCATGTCTGTTATCTTACGATCCCAGTCAGTCAACTCAACGTCTTAGTCATAACGGCGATGGATAGGGGACGTAACCTATCGCACCTTTACGATGACACCCTGGTGCGTGGTGCTGCGTATGGAACATTCCTTTGTACGCTGTCATGAACGTACCACCCTTTGTGACTCCTGTTTAAAGTCGGATACGTGGCATAGCGGATTTTTGTGCTGTCGCATTGAACACATCCTCGCTAGGCCTCTGAATCGACGGTTTCGGTCAGTAAGCAGGGAACCTCGCAGCGCGCAACTGAAGTTCTGCTCACTTGATGAAGATCGACGAGACTACCATTCAATGCCCCTTCAATTTCAATTTCAATGTCCAAGCTCGATTCTCCTTTCTAGTACATTTCTCGCATCGGCTTCGCTGAGGACCTCTAACCCCAATCCTTCCAAGACCTCTCGACCGCTTTCGTTGCTTTTGAATATCTTATGCTCAGCCTCCCATAAACCCATGGTTTCCTGATCATCCTCATCTTTGTTTTCACTCCCTGAGATGGGGAGGGTAAGTAGTATCAAGGCCTCTTTCAACTTTCTCATGCCTATTGCTCCTTGACCTTGTCCTAGATATTTGTCCATTACATTCCAGATAGCGTCGAGGTCTCTTGCAAGCTGTGCCGCTCCAGAGAATGAAAACGAATTACGCATCAAGATGTTGTCCCAGAAGAATGCTTGCAGAGAAAGAGCAAGCTGGCGGACAATCCGTCGTAATGGCGCCTGTGCAAGGACTTTGTAAAGGAACAAGAAGTAACTGTCGAGTTGTTGAATTGTTGTGTCTAACTCTGCAGTCAGAGCTACGGCAGTAGAGTTAGACGAGGTGTCCGAAGATAACGATGACCAAGGATTGATGCGACTGTATGGGCGTAATGTGTCTCGGATGCGGTAAATCAGCATATCCTGGATGATGCTTTCGGTACGGATGCGTAGACGTCGGTAGGCTCCTGCGATTTCGTCAAACAATCCCCCTGAGTCTTCCTCGGAGCCGACATTGCTGGAAGTACGGTCCGCAACGTCCTCCAAGCTCATAGGACCGGCAAGACCCTCTCCAGTGGCGTTTCTCCTTGCACGATCTTGGAGTTCATCCCAGAGTTCAAGAAAAAACACGTCATCGCTCCAGTCCTGCATCTTTTTTTCCAAGTACTCCGCGCTACCATACACACGACAAAGACGTTCGAGGCCTCCAATACCTTGCAACTGCGCCTGATCTTCTTTCGAAACACCCTGGACGGTCCGCGCGATGGACGATGTGATGGTAAGGTAAGCTTCTAGGGAGCCCTGAAGACGGGCGTGAAACTTGTCAAAGATCGCAATCTGTATGTCGATGAGAAAGCGAAGCTTTTGGGAGAAAGAGCTCAGAGGCCGATAACGATCCGTGATTGTTTCGAGGAGGTCATTAACACGTATTGCGCCATATGTGGGCTTCGTTGCACCGGAATCGACACTATCATAATCGATATCACTACTTTTTTGTTCTTCGATAATGTTTTGGTAGCGAGATAAGGCAACTGTTGTCGCATCAGCAAGTTCGTCAGCTGTCAATGGCCAAGCGCTATCCTCACAGTTCTTCTCTACGTTCAGCCAAGCGCCAAACCAGTCTTGCTGTACAAGCACTTCCCAAGCGAGCCCTCTCCAGCTCTCCACGGCGTTGCCGCCATCATACGCCCATTCGTCTTTGATGGAAACATCAAAGGCAACAAGCTCATGAATGAAGTGACTAAGAAGTTGGGGTTGTTTGGCAATACGTGGTAGGAACGCCGATATCTTGCGTCGTAACATCGGTAAGAGAGCAGTGATGAGTGCAGATGTGGAATCAACATAGACAGAGGTGAGAGCCAAGCTTGACCTTTGGAAGTGACCTTGCAAGATGGGCTGCAGATAGATTGCGAAAAACTCATCGTAAGTATTGAGTAGACTGACGACATGTGAAAGGAAATACTCCGGCTGATAGCGTTAGTTTAATTGCTGCAGGGCCTGGTATCCAAACCACATACCTTATCAACTCTGTTTGTCGGTCTGTCACCATCGAAGTGGTACTTGAAGCGCAACTCCAGAGGCTTGACCATCACCTCTACAGGAAGTAGTACGAGAGGTCCTTCGGCACTTTTCGAGGCGTGAGCCCTGTTATCCCTAGCCGCAAGCTCCCTGCGTAGCGCATGTCAATATTCTATGCCCAAGTCTCAAAAATATACAGGAATAAGACAATGCATTTAGTTCATAGTCTCACTTATGATAAACCTAAGGGTCAGGATATAATATTAAAGGAGACAGGGACTACTGAACAGCACGGTCGCTAGAAAGGCTCAGTCGATGAATAGAAACAAATGAGCAGTGCTGATGACAGATTACGAGAGTTTATATGCAAACATACGGTTCTTGTAGATCTAATAGTTTCTCGACACCGGCGGTCCATTGTTGTTCCAAATCGGTAGTCAAATTGAGATTTTTGCTAGGCCATTGCATTTTTCTCAAGGTCTCCTCGAACTCTGAGGCAAAAGCATCCTTCATCTGCCCCCAGAGTTTTTGGGTTGTTCGGTCTACATGATCCACCAGGTGGGGAGCAGCGTCTTCAGCAGCAGGCTGAGCTTCCTTAAGAGCGGTTGCCAACTTCTGCAATCGTAAATAGGGTTCTAGAGCAGCTTGAGGGGATGCTTTGAAGTTCTTCCTTGCTTCTTGCCTGGACACGTAATCAGCTTTCGGCTTCGCTATTAATTGTGAGAACAGACTCCAAAGTATCGACCTCAGCCAGGAGTTTCATATAACCCTTTGCAACGTCCAGTTTCCGTATCTTTTCCATGGTCGCGTCAAATTTGAGGACAGCATCATCACTAGTTTCTGAGCGCGTGACTATGAGTAGTCGGCGATCAATATCTATTTGTTGCTTCTCAAACCTTTGCGCCTGTTCAAGAACACGAGCCGAATGGTCTTTAGAGGCTCGGGTAGCTTCCTCAAGGGTAATCACGGCTTCTTCAAGCTGGGATGCTGTCAGCTACGTTCATGAACTTATCCACAATTCATGTACCGACCTGTCTCTTCAGAAGATCTTGTTGCTTGAGGACGTTCTCTAACAATGCGTCAATGTTGTCGAGGTCAGCGGCTGTCTGTAATTTGTCATTGAGATAATCCTCGACTCGTATGTCCGAATCTTCCCGGGACATTGCATCCGGAGTACCCCCAGTATAGCCACTATGTGTAGCGGTTAGTGATAGAAAGCGAGTTGACTCTGGAACCTGAGCGTTGAATAATGTCTTCGGACATAAGACATGACCCCGCGGGCCTAATGCAAGGACCCGATCGACTAATTCGATGACCCAATGCAACAAGGATCTTCTCCATCAGTTGACGACGTGCATACAAGTAGTAGTAGTACTTGTACTCTACGAGCGCTACCCTCCAGTGATCATGCATATGCGGATAAATGTCTACACCTACCAAGAGACGGAAGCCCAACAGCTACAGGTCCTCACCGCAGACAGTAGGCAGCCTGGACTTCTTCTTCGGCAAGAAAAAGGAGCAAACATCTGCCAGTGTGCACGATTGCAACCATGGTCTAGACAAAGCTCCTGCACCTGAGACTGTGGCCGAGAACACGACTGCCCAAGGCCAGGAACTGACTGACGAAGAGCTAGCGCGCAAGCTACAGCGTGAATGGGACGAGCAAGACAAAGTTCGCAATCAACATCGTGCGAAAATTGGCAACGGTCCAGAGCTAGCAGGTTACAATGGCGAGAGACAGTCGGAAGATGAGGACCATAAGGCGTTTGATCTTGCCAAAGTCTCAGCGGATGCGCATGATCCGTCCGCAGACTATGACACCCCCGTATCACAAAGTCAGACAAGAGATAGTCGTGGAGAGGGCACTTTAGCTCTCCAGTCGACTGCCTCTGCCGAAGATGCCGTGTCTTCGACAGTTTCATTCGACGAGAACCCGCTGACGTATGATCCTGATAAATGCCTCCCAGAGCTCAGGAAGCACTGGGCCGCTCAAGGCGGTGATGCCTCATACGGCCTGCTCACCAGATGTTTCGTCCTCGTGAATAGCACTCAAAGCCGCATAAAGATCGTTGACACACTGGTCAACTTTCTAAGAACAATAATCGAAGGTAATCCTGAAAGCCTTCTCCCAGCCGTAAGTGTTTGTATCATGGCGCTTAATGGCTTGCTGAACTCAAGTAGGTCTGGCTTGCGACCAACGCAATATCACCGCCTTATATTTCGCTTGAACTCGGCCTAGGTGGTTCCGCGATCTCGAAAGCTTTAAAGAAAATCTGTGGACTGGATAACTCAGGACTCAAGACTCTCTATGATAAACACGGAGATGCGGGCGATGTGGCCTTTGAGGCAAAGAAAAGACAGAGCTTTACTCTTCGCAAACCGAAGCCCTTATCGATCAAAGGCGTCTTCCAGAGCCTAGTCAAGGTTGCGAATAGCAAAGGTAGCGGTAGTCAAGAGTTCAAGCAAAGAATCGTGGAGAGGCTGTTGCAAGACGCCCAAGGGGCTGAAGAAAGCCGCTATCTGGTCAGGACGCTGTGCCAGCATTTGCGCATTGGAGCTGTCAAGACAACAATGCTCATCGCGCTTTCTCGAGCCTTTTTGCTTTCCAGGCCGCCGGGCGCAAACTTTCGAATCACACCTCAATCGGACCTTGTAAAGCTGAAAAAAGAGAACCTAGCGGAGATATACGCTAGGGGCGAGGAACTTGTCAAAGCCTGTTTTGCACGTCGTCCGAATTACAATGATTTGGTGCCTTGTCTACTGGAAGTTGGCATATCGGATGAATTATTGGTTCGATGCGGCCTCGCACTCCACATACCTTTGCGGCCAATGTTGGGGAGCATCACGCGCGATCTAGGCGAGATGTTGACAAAGTTGCAAGGTCGTGATTTTAGCTGCGAATATAAATATGATGGCCAGCGTGCGCAGGTGCACTGCGATCAGAATGGCAAAGTGTCAATATTTTCCAGGCATTTGGAGGTCATGACCGACAAGTATCCCGACTTAGTTGGCTTAGTGCCAACCATTCGGGGCGAGGGCGTGAGTAGCTTTATTCTCGAAGGTGAAGTTGTGGCTGTCGATCGGGGGAGCGGCGATCTGAAAGCATTCCAAACACTCACCAACCGGGCACGCAAAGATGTTGACATTGGTTCAATCAAAGTTGATGTCTGCTTATTCACTTTTGATCTCATGTACCTCAACGAGGAAGAATTGTTGAATAGACCTTTCCGAGAACGTCGGGAATTACTGCGCAGTCTCTTTGTCGAGGTCCCAAATCAATTCACTTGGGTCAAGAGTATTGACGCTACATCGACAGATTCAGAGACGGTGCTTGACTTCTTTAAAAGCGCAACCGACACCAAATGTGAAGGAATTATGGTTAAGATTCTCGATAACTTACCACATCCGACTGCCATTCAGGAATTGGAAGGCGACTTAGCGAACGAGGTTACAACTCAGCGCAGCAAAAAGGCCAAAGGGAAGCCTAAAGTCGTCGACAAAACACATGAAAAAGAAAAAGGAACTCGTCGAAAAGCGCTACTTGCGACCTATGAGCCAGACAAAAGACTTGACTCCTGGCTCAAAGTCAAGAAAGACTACAACACCTCAGCTGACACTATCGATCTTATCCCCGTCGCCGGCTGGCATGGGCAGGGCCGTAAAGCCAAATGGTGGTCGCCGATCCTTCTAGCTGTCCGCAATCCTGAGACGGGCTCGTTGGAAGCGGTCACCAAATGCATCAGTGGCTTCACGGACAAATTCTACCAAGCCAACAAGGAGAGATATCAAGAAGGGAGCGACAACGTCATTGATCGACCAGGCTACATTGAGTACAACGGCCATCCGGACGTCTGGTTCGAACCGCAAGAAGTGTGGGAGATGGCCTTTGCAGACATCACCAAAAGTCCGACATACGTGGCAGCGCTAGGGCTTGTTGATGATGAACGAGGCCTTAGCATGAGATTCCCCAGATTCTTAAAAGTACGGGAAGACAAGAGCATAGAAGAAGCTAGTACTTCGGACTTCCTGGCGGAGCTCTGGAGAAAGCAAGAAGCAAGGGTTAAGCCTGGAGAGCAGGTCCAAGATGTGGATGAGGAGGTGGATTACTGAAATGTCGCCGCCTAATTATATAACCTTTCCCCTCTTCCCATTTGCCCCGTTCATAATGTATGTTGCTACTAACGGAATGGTATACGGAGTTAGTATCCTTCCCAAAGCAGTAGTTGGTCGGTTGGGGATAGAGATGCTGCATCCATGTCTATGTCGTGATTGGCTGAAAGGCAGCGACTAGATCTTAGCTGGCTTAGTCCAGCACTAAGAGAGCGTCTAACCCAGAGTAGATAAATGATCGCCAACGCCAAGACGGGACCCGCAATGACATTTGACGGGGTACGGAGGAGGAGGAGTTCTAGGTACAGCAGGTACTTGGACTCGTCAAGCGAAAGGCGGAGGCGACAAAGCTCAACAGCCAGAGGCAGAAATTGAAAATACCGTACCCATTCTGTGTGTGCTTGTCCGCCCCTACTGCCGACCCCCAGTCATTTGCTTCTTCTTGTTCTTCAGGCCGCGCAACAAACGAGCCTTTCAATGAGTATTCTGCCTTCTCTCGAGTCCTCATTGGCCGTCATCAAAGCCCATCCCTATTGTCGCATCCCCACCGCCAACCACACCTGCGCGACATCAGCGCATATAGCATCCCCTGAACCCTCTGCACTCCCACACTGCATCCGAGGCGTCCGCTTGCCACACCTACCGACGAATTGCATCCAAATTTCTTCCGACTCAACACCCTCCCTGCCGTTCTTTGCCCTCTGACGCTGACTTTTCGCAATCCGCCAACCCTTATCGGGCCTTTCAAGACCGGTTTTTGGGAACCGTGGTGAAATGAGACGTTCATTCCGGGTGAAGCAAGTGTCGGACGCACCGCAATCACGGCGCTCTATCGAGGGCGGAGGAGCGCCCGGGGATTAGAGATCCACAATGAATCAACCCAACATTAGCAATATGAACGGCTACTACCAGAGGCAGCCGTATTCGGCCGAAGACATGCAGGCAATGGCCGACATGAATAACCATGATGCGGTCATGGGAATGATGATGGGTAATGGAATGGACCCTTCGGACATGGTGGGCGGACAGACCATTGACGATATCATCAATAATATGAACAATAAGGAGAACCAACGCAGGAGAAGTTTTCATCAGTCGCAGCATTATGGTGCAAATAGAGGAGGTCTCGATCCGAGGAGGTCATCTATGATGGAGTTCGGCAGTGGAAATACCGGTGACCTAGCAGGCTTTCAGTTCGACCCATCACCCACTCAACCTATGCCCGATGCGCAGCGGCCAGGTAACATGATACAGCGAAGAATGGACAGTCAGCGTGCTCGGAGAAGAGACACCGCGGATGATCTAACGTTAAATACCACTTATCCGAGCATGATCCCCAATTACAGCCCTGCCACCACCTCGTCCCCGTATCATCACCCACTGCAGCATACAAACTCACTGCCTTTGGACTTATCAGGTAATTACATGTCCAACAGCTTAATGATGGGAATGGAGTACCCTACGGATACGTTAAATCACGAGAACAACGGCGATATCACTCCCATGAACATGTACTCGAACAGCTCTTTCGCACCGCACATGGATCTTCAATCGATACCCCAAAACGTTGCGAACTCGCTGCGAGGTCCGGCTCAAGATCCTGGTGGAGGCCTGAACGGACACCGTGGAGAGCAAGATGTGATGGACAAAGGCCCAGATCTGGCAATAGCTGACTCAATGCGGAGCCTACAGTCCGACTATACAAATCAAAATCTACCTCAGCAACCTGTCCAATTCCAGAATGCACCCACTGCACCTCCCGCCAACAACTCAATGGGCGGCTTACCCATTATTACCTCACCCAAAAGCAATCCGCCAGATGTGAATGTGGACACAGCAGCACCGACCGGAGTATCGATAGAGTCGGGACCAGATCCGGAGGTCGTTGCCCAGCAGCCTGTGCTACCTCAATATCGAAACGCGTATTCTGCAAGTGGCTTCGACATGCTTGGAGTCCTCATGCGAGTAGCAACTCGGCCAAATGCTCTCATTAACATCGGAGCAGTGGACATGTCATGCGCATTCGCTGTCTGCGATGTTACGCAGCATGATCTCCCAATTGTATACTGTTCGGATATCTTTGAACGGCTGACAGGCTATACAAAGCATGAAATACTCGGTAGGAATTGTCGTTTCCTCCAAGCTCCGGATGGTAAGATTACTCCCGGCATCAAAAGGAAATATGTGGACGATCAATCTGTCATGCGAATCAAGACTATGATCAGCCAGCGGCAGGAAATGCAGATTAGCATCATCAATTATCGGAAAGGCGGTCAGCCATTCATGAACCTCTTGACTATGATTCCTATTACCTGGGATTCGGACGAGATCAAATATTACGTAGGTTTCCAAGTCGATCTTGTAGAACAACCGACTTCAATTACTAGCAAAAACGCAGGTGAGACGAAAATATAGCCTTTCATTGGGTCTACCCGTACTGATTGGATCGCAGATGGCACCTATACGATCAATTACCAAAGAGGGCTTCTGCCGCGATATGAATTACCAGAACACCCTAATCAAGCCAACAGTGAATTGGGGCAGACTTTTGGCCGTGATGAGGTCTCAACGGTCCTAAGTACCATTGGTACGGGCGAGTCTGAGCTGTCGAAGAGGATATTTGACAAAGTCCTCCTGCAAAACACTGATGATGTTGTCCATGTTCTGTCCCTGAAGGGATTGTTCCTTTACCTCTCGCCTTCCAGTCGAAAGGTACTGGAGTACGACCCCAGTGAGCTCGTTGGCAGCGCACTTTCTTCAGTATGCCATCCCAGTGATATTGTCCCCGTAACTCGGGAACTCAAAGATACTTCAGCCGGAACCGCGGTCAATGTCGTTTTTAGAATTAGACGGAAGCACAACGGCTACACGTGGTTTGAAAGTCACGGCGCGTTACATCTTGAGCAGGGTAAAGGGAAGAAGTGCATAATCATGGTTGGACGTGAGCGACCAGTTTACGCTCTGTTTCGAAAGGACATTGATTCCGTTGGCGGGATTGGTGAGAGTGAGCTATGGACCAAGATGTCTACTTCCGGCATGTTTCTTTTTGTTTCTTCGAATGTGCGGAGTCTGCTCGATCGACAGCCAGAAGATCTGATAGGGACAAGCGCACAGGCACTGATGCGAGCAGAGTCGAAGCTCGAATTTGGTAAGATGTTGGAGCGTGCACGTACGGGGGTCATAGCAACATTCAAACATGACGTGCAGAACAAACGTGGACAAACTTTACAGGCTAGGACGACGATTTACCCGGGTGATGCGGTTGAAGGGCAGAAGCCAACTTTCCTGGTGGCTCAAACGCGGCTATTGAAGATGTCCCGGCATTCGCATGCCAGTAACCGGCAAGCTGCAGCTGTAGGGCCTCAGGCTACTGAACAAAAATCCGAAAGCCCGGATACTTCCTCAAGTGCCGCGTCAGTTGGGCCCCTTACCCCTAAATCGGCCAACTCGTACCCGAATCGGCAAGGCGAGAACATCAGTACAGAAGCAGGAGGTCATGGGCTGGCCATCGGCAACCAACACGAAGCCCTAGCGTCGGAAGAAAACGTGTTCGACGAGCTCAAAACAACCCGAAGCACAAGCTGGCAATTTGAGCTACGACAGATGGAGAAACGCAATCGATTGTTGGCTGAGGAGTTGCAGAGTTTGCTCCAAAGCAAAAAGAAAAGGAAACGCAGAAATGGTGCGGGCCATCTACAGAAAGACTGTGCCAACTGCCATACTAGAGTAACTCCCGAGTGGCGAAGAGGACCCAGTGGTAATCGAGATCTATGCAACAGCTGTGGTTTGAGATGGGCGAAGGAGGTAAGCTCTTGTGTTGTGCTTACTAGTCACCGTGGACTTGCATACATACTTTGCTAACAATGCGTCAAACAGAACGGCCGCGTTTCTCCTCGAACGCCAAGCGAAAAGCAGAATAACGAGCAGAAAGGCTCTTCCAACCCCCGGCCGAGTGCTCAACCCTCGCAAGATGAGACGCCATCATTCCAAAGCACGAGTTTCGATGCTCACGGAGGGAAAGTAGCACGTATGGAAGCGACCCCTCGACAGGGATACTGTGGCGGTATCCCCGCCAAAATCGAGGAAGGAATTGAGCCTGTAGACGACGTCGAACTCTAAATGTTATTCGAAGAAGCTCAACGTCCAACATATTCAGTCATTGCAGTTCCACAGCACAGTACTACACGACATAATTTACATCTTCTAACGAGCATTGCTTGTCTATCCATATACCACCACATTTGCGCCATTTCTTGGAATATATCTCTGTTGGTGCTCGATATCAGCAGAATCTGGGCGAATCGGCGTTTGAAAATGAGTAATGGCTATGCGGGAGCTTTGTGAGGTTTTCACGAGTGCTGTCTGTAGCGCGTTTCAAGGTGTTCAGGGGTTGAAAGGCATTGATGGTACGCTAGCGGAGTCAGCCTGTTTTGATCAAGCAATTCTTATGATATCGCTGTTATCAAGCAGCTTTTCGAACCAAAGAAATCAACAATAATTCGCGAGACAATGCCTTCTAAATTGGTTGTCAGCCTTCTCAACGACACACCTGTGCCTTCAAGCTATACTTGCAGGTCGTTATGTTGTGCCGAATAAGGTAGGTACATGTAGGAAATATCGAGTGCCTCATGATTGGTTCACGCGCTAAGCGGCTATCGCGGTACGACTTTGCTAGGGGATGACGTTCTTGACTTGGATTCGACCAAAAGGCATCTGAGAGGTGTTTGTGTGGATAGTTGCTCCTGGCTAGAGACTAGAAAAGAAGGTAGTATGAAGCTCTTCTCTGTATGAGTTGTGAATCCACATCAGACAGTCTAGGCCGATATGAATAGTATCAGACCTAGGCCAAGAGCTTTCTATGAAGCATGCAGAGCAAAGCGGATAGATAGCAGCAGATACGCGGCAAATAAACAACTCCGAGAGAAGCACATTTCATCCTCTAACCCAAGTCTTTCTCCCTTTCGTCATACAATCGTTGGCTTTGGCGTCGCTGTTGCCGTTGGCTCAATCTATCATGTCTGGCACGAATCCACTAAGCTCCATGCAGAATCACCACCAGCGCCTGTAGACATCAAAATCGAGAAGACCAAGAGAAATACAGGACTTACAAAGGAAGAGAACCGAGACTCGATAAGCTCCCAACATCTCCAAGTCAAGCGCAGCTGGGAAAGTCCAGGCGTCTACACTTGGGGATCGAATAGTGGAAGAGTAGCTGCGCCTGATATAGAAGACAATGTTGTCAGGCTACCACGAAGGCTACCATTCTTCGACGATGTCTTGTTGCGAGACATCAAACTTGATCGAACCTTTGGAGCTGCGATTACGGAAAAGGGCGATCTCCTACAGTGGGGAAGTGGGTATTCGCCTGATGCAAAACAGCCAGTGCCTACTTTGACTGGCAAAGACCTTGTATCAGTAGAGACTTCGAAAGACAGAATCATCGCTCTCGCCAAGAATGGAAAAGTCTACTCTCTCCCAGTCTCGAAAGAAGATCAAGCTTCGGGCAGCAAACCATCAGAAAGCTCATGGATACCCTTCCTTTCCTCCACCTCAAATATCAGCTATCGCCTCATCCAGCCCTCAAACGAAAAAGTCAGCTCCATCTCCTCCGGCCTAGAACACGCCCTTCTCCTCACCAACACCGGCCGTCTCTTCTCCGTAGCATCCAGCAGCGACGCCTTCCCCGACCGCGGCCAAATGGGCATCCCAGGCCTATCATGGACCACCCGCCCACCGGGCGCCTACGACCAACCCCACGAAATCACCACCCTCCGCGGCTTCGACGTCACCGCGATCGCCACAGGCGACCACCACTCCCTCGCCCTAGACCGCGAAGGCCGCGTCTTCGCCTTCGGCGACAACTCCTCCGGCCAACTTGGCTTCGAACCTTCCTCCGAATCGCCCTGCATCGACGCCCCCTCGCTCCTTCCCCTCCAGCGCCTCTATGCCGGCACTGCCCTCTCGCCCAAAGTCACCTCCATCGCAGCCGGCGGCTCGAACTCCTTCTTCACGGTCGACGCCACCCGCGTCGCGAAACCGGGCGAGGATCCCTCTGCTCCGGGTACCGGTCTCGGTCGCGTGACGGCTGACACCTGGTCCTGCGGTCTCGGCATCATGGGCACGCTGGGCACGGGCCGCTGGACACATGTCCAGGGCACGCCGACCAAGATCAAAGCCCTCAGCGGACTGTTCGAGTACGATGAGAACACTAACCGCGTCGTGCCGATCCGTTTGAAGCGGCTGAGCGTTGGCGCGACGCACGTTTCTGCCACTATGGACAATGTGACGCATGTCGCGGCTGGCACTTCCTCGGCTACGGATAGTGAGAATGATACTAACTGGGGTGCGGACGTGCTGTGGTGGGGCGGGAACGAGTTCTGGCAGTTGGGCATGGGGAAGAGGAATAACGTTGCTGTGCCGGGGTATATCGCGCCGCTCGATGTGGAGGGGGAGGGGGGGAAGGGGAAGGCGAGGGGTGGTAAGAAGGAGAGGGAGCATCGGTTTCAGATTACGCCGAGGCATGTTGTGAGGCTTGGGGAGGGCGGTGGTGGGAGGAAGGTTAGTGTGGAGCAGAGGGTCGAGTGTGGGAGGGGGGTTAGTGCTGTTTATTCTGGGGTTTGAGACTGGTGGAAAGGTGAAATTGGCTTGTCAGCGGCTGAGGATTCGTGTGTATATCTCTCTTCTTATCTATTTCTCAACCGATCTCTTGCAGCAAGATATTTACACCTCCAATTCTCCGATCTCGTAGATCTTGCAACGTACATGGACCTCCTTCCCTCAGATGACGAATTGTGAGCGGCTTTCTACTATCGAATGGATAGTAACCAATGGCAACTACCCACGATATCTCGCAACCTCTGTCGCTTAGACTTCACTACCGACTGCATTCCCCCTCCCCTCCGTCCCCTCCCCGCAAAAACCACCAACCAACCTCCCTCCCAATCCAAAACTCATTCCCAGCCCCTACTACCAAGCCCACCCCTCAACTCACATTCCCTCCTCCCAATCTCCTGCCAGAACCGCGCTTCAAAGCGCTACCGGAGCTCGGCGGGCATGCGGGCGATATAAGAGTGGTGGTGGTGAGCTTGGGTGCTTTTTGTTTCATTTGGGAGGCGGGATGGCGCTGTGATACGGACAGAGTAGTGATTATCGCTGGCGTGGCTGGAGGATTGGGGTTGATGGGTGGGGAGAGATGGGATGGAGGGGTGGATTTTGGTATAGAGGGAGGATGGGAGTTGAGGGTCGTGGATGGGGGAAGGATATAGTGGTGTTTTGGGGTTGGGGAAGAGGATGGGATTTGGGTATCCTTGGGGTGGGGGAGAAAGTCAGTGGAGGATAGACGTTTGCAGAGAAAGAGGATGGCAGAAGGAGAAAGCTATCGATTGCTCTATTTAGTGGAAAGCTATGGATGGTTCAACCACTACTATCCACTCGACTTCCATCCCTTGCAAACTTTTCAAATGCCGATCTTACGTGCAGGAAATATGCAAACCACCTTTTGGCAGCACGAATACTGTCTATCGATCCATCCCGAGAAACACGAGTCTAGCCACGCGTTAGTGTATGACAGCCCAAAGGCAGAGAGGCATAGCAAAACTCACAAGCCGTCCTCTCACAAGGTCAGCAAACCCAGATCCCCGTTCAGAACCAAAAGCGTCACTCCATGCCCACCTAATCAAAGTGTTCAACTAAGCAGCACGCGTGAATTTCGGAAGATGAGGTTCCTGAGGAGTATGCTTCGGCTTCTTCCTCTCTTCCTCGCGCTTGACAGCCGTCACGAGAGTAGTAGGCACAGACACGGCCTCACGCTCAGTCAAGGACCCAGCCGGCTCAGGGGCATCAGTGCGCTTGGCAAGCTTGTGGTGCGTGTAAGTCCACACGCAGTGCACCTGTCCATTGTCGGCTTCCCAGCAGTAGGCGTCTGGGCTGGGTCCAGTTATTTGGTCAGTGAGGGGGGTGCCAACGCTGAACGCTGGGACGACGGAGCTGGAGACTGTTGGAACGCCGGGAGGCGTGGTCGGAAGGGGTGTTGGTTTAGTGACCATCTCGGTGATGTCAGTGAGTGGGCTGCCGACGTTAAAGCCTGAGACGGAGGAGCTGGAGGATGTTGAAGGGGGGGAAGGTGGTGTCGTTGGGGGTGGAGGCGCGGGTTTGGACTTGGAAGTGCCTTCCTGGGTAGGGGGACCGGAGTATTAGTTTGAATTCTAGGTGCTGCGTAGAGTTGTGGGTATGGCACGGAAGGGAGACTCACGGGAGGCGACACGACGCAATCATTACAGCGGGCTCCGATACCGTCGGTAGACTCCAATGCAATGGTATCGTCCTTAGCAGGAACCGCTGAAGTGGGAGTGGGGACGTGAGTTGCAAGGTAAGCACTCTCGGCGCTCATGGCGGAGACAGGCTCCAGCAGGTGAGTTGCGAATTCAAAAGCAGGCTTGGATTGCTTGACAGCCGGGCCTTGAGCGACTTCAGGGACATCGGCGACGGCAGCCTGTGGTAGGATAGTTGTTAGCAAACTTCGAAGCAAAGTGATCAGGAGGTGACTCAAACTCACTGGAGCCGCCAAAGCCACCTCAGCTGCAAGAGCTGCCACAAGAACTGGAGCAACAGAAAGAATCATCATGATGTTTTACTTGGATTCTAGAAGTACTGGTTTGATAGACGAGTGATGGTTCTACAATCTTTGATTTTTGGAGATGTTAACAAGAAGGTTTAGTAAGTTGGTGGAGGATGAAAGTGAAAAAGGAGAAGGAGGAAGTGAGCAGAAAGGATCTTATCAATGTAAAGCTTACGGGCCGGTGGCAATTTCATTCAATTCCATGGTATTGCGTGGTATTTCGCCGGTAAGTGCCGGTATCATTACGCCGCAGCCAGGGATCATTACCTTATTGGACCTTCTCATAACCGCAATTAAATAAAGATGAACAAAGAAGAGTCCTCGACTGACTGGATACGAAGATGAGACAAGTATGTCTTCTCAACTTGATTTCTCCTGATATTGGCCAATGCCTTGAATGTGTCTACCCGTCTTTCATTCCCTGAAAGCAGAGATTGCAGGGCTGTGTTGATCGAACAGCAGGCCATAGCTACTGGGAAGGAAAATTACAGGAGCAGCTAAGCTGGAGTCCTGAGTATATGGGAGAGAAAATTGCTTTCTGATAACACCTATCAAAGGACAAAGGCTCCAAAGCCAAACAGCTGTTGGTCAGCTAAGGGACTCACCAAATTTCTATTGGCATTACTTCGTGATATACACATGTTATGATCCTTGTTTGATTCGTGCATTTCCCCACAGACCTTTGCTCGTTTCGTCCACCCTCCTCTGCTGTAGTTGGATCTGCTCTTCCGTCTGCCCGCGCGCGTTGCCACGGCTGTCGATTTCCATCTTGTCACCGCCCTCGCCTACATATTTCCCTTCTTGCCTGTTGGGATCTTTGCTGAAAGCTCCGTCCATCATACCCGCTGCACCGCCTTCCCGGAGTTTGTTGATGGCTCTGATGGTATCGATAGCTGCGTGCAACGTTCTCCTGGCGTTGAAATTCTTCTTGATGACTGGAAGTAGATCCTTGTTGTCGCCCTCATCCGCACCGTCGCCACCCGTGACCCACGGATGCATCAGAGCTTCGTGCGAGGTCATCCTTTTCGTCGGCTCGATCGTCAGGCACCGCTTGATAAACTCACGTGCAGACCTAGAGACGCCCCTCCAATACTCGAGCGGAGTAAAAGAATAGTCAGCAACCAGGATAGCCTGCATCTCTTCAAGGTTCGAGTCCCGATCAAACGGTGTGTAACCGCAGAGAAGGAAATATGTAATCACGCCGATGGCCCAAACATCGCTGTACTTGTAAGTCACGGGATATACCTGGTTGATATGGGTAGATTCGTGACGTACACAGGCTTTCCGTGACCCGTCTTTTTGAAAATCTCGGGAGCCATATATCCCGGAGTGCCGCATGTCGTTGTGAGCACATGGAAAGCTTCCTCATCCATTATCCTTGAAAGTCCGAAATCGGCTATCAGAAGATCTGCATTATCCTCAGGAGTCCGGAAAAGGAGGTTCTCCGGCTTCAAGTCTCGATGGACAATACCGTGGTCATGAAGGTACGCAACAGCCGACAGCGTTGCACGTATGAGATCCGCAGCATCGGACTCGAAGTAGCTGCCTTTCCGACAAATTCGGTCGAATAGTTCACCTCCAAGAGCGAGGTCTGTCACGAGGTACACTGTGTTTTTGCAAGCACAATCAATCTCTGTAGGAAGGTGTATAAACCACACCACTTCAGATGAACGTACGATTGTTCATGGTCTCAAAATAGTCAACGAGTGTAAGGATATTCTGATGGCCCATTGAGACTTTTTTCAGCACGGCTATCTCGTTCCTGACCTGTAACGGCAAGCATCAGCGCACTTTCCCGACACAGCTCGCTTGGGTGCCGACCATATGCTCTCTTCCCTGCATCATTCGCTTGTTGATGACCTTAGCGGCGTAGTATCTCCCCGTATCGATGTGTACGCATTCCTTTACCACTGAATAGGATCCTGCGCCTAGCGTCTTTCCTGTCTTGTATCGGCATGGCTGGATTGCAGGGCTAGGCTGACCATGGGCCGACATAATGGGGAACCTTTATCAAGGTGGTTTGGGTGTCAAGCCGACTGTCATCAGCCTTGAGCGTCTGGGGTGCTGGAAAACGTCATTCGATAAGAGACGAATTGCAATCACCCTATGAGCTGTATAACAAGGTAGTCGAGTCCCGGAACTAAATAGCGACTAAGTATTTGATTAACGATGCGTAGTATTTCGTGCGATGGAGTGTAGATGATAAGCAATGCTCCCACAGCGTACTCCAGAATCAGAATTTGGGATCGGTTCATCCTGCCTTTGCCTATCATAGCCGGACTCCGGAGGTGGGGTTCAGGGTCCAAGCGGCAAGCGGCAAGCGTCGAGCGAGCGACGCGGAGTGAGATTCCGCTCTCACAAAACCCCTGCCAAGGCAAGAAGTGCCATAATGTAGGGCAACGCTAGAGTATCTACATTGCTTCAACGTCTTTACGATGACTGGAATGGAATCTCAACTATTGGCCTGAATTATGAGCGATCATAACCTTACTTGAACTGTTCGTAATTATAAAATTGAGAATATGCCCAATATCAAGCAGGGAGATGCTGCCCATAAATCCAGTGCAGACCGTTTGGATACAGTTGAATTTGGTGCATTAAACCTCACCAGGTCTGCTACCTCCGAGTAGTTGATCGCTGAAAGCTCATCTATGTGGTGGCTGGGGGTTTTGACGGGCTGGGCGTTACAGATCCTACAGATCCTAGACCGCACGTTACCCAAGTAAAGGAAAAGTGTTCAATATGTGAGTCAATGGCCATTGAGACTTTACAATCGGAGTTTCCCAGCTCATTGATTGGGCAATAGAGCATGGGAAGAGAAGCACTTTTCCCCTTACAACATTGGATGTTGGATTCCAGAAGAGGTCGGGTCCTGACTATGGAATTTGTTAAATAGTTGGACTTCATCTGCATCTATCCACGTTCTTTATTGTCTCAGTGCCTGGCTATTATGGGATCATTGAGCCTCTACGAATAGTATTCATCAGATCCACACACTTTCCAGTATTCAATCAATGGGGATTTTAAGAAAGGAAGTGAGGTACTCCGTATGCATGTTTGCAGTGGAGTTGCCAAGCCGTCTGGACCCTGAATGCCGAACAAGCGGGACCTTGAGAGCCACGGACTTCATCCTGCTGATTCATGGCCCACCGTGACTCGTCGTGATACTGTGATCTACGACAGGTGCCAGGATGGGCAGACCTGCTGAAAGCCACTGGCTGCCTGGAGCATCTCCCGGATGATCTTTGCAAACCCTCGTTATCACAAATCGATAGACATTTTAGACTTACCAGCAATCAACATGCAGGACTCCACATTGCCTGGCAAACTACATATGTCACCGAAGCGAAAGAGGTCAGACTACACATTAAACACACCACCTCCTACATCCCGCCTAAAGACGTCCGACCTACCTTCAGATCTCGCACGGGAAGTCGACTCTGGTGGAGAGCGAAGTCCCCGCACGGCAGTCGCTGGCCATTTGCAGAGTCTTGACTTGGAAGACAACACATCGATGCCTTCTTTCAACTTTCGCAGAGCCTTGGATGGTCAAGGCCTACCTCCGGCAAACAACTCCTATTTTGGTAACGGCAACACCGACATGATCTTCTCTTTCGATCAAAATGGCCACCCAGTGACGGGAGTTGCCTTCAGCAGTGGACCTTCCACTCACCGTCCACCGACACCCCCGAATGAACCAAACGGTATGCTGGAGATCCCAGAGACTCCTCGACTTAAGCCTGTATCATCCCCACTCCCCTCGCCCGGCTCCAGATCGCCACCTGGTCTTTGGTGGTCGGATGCAGAAATCACCGGTCACGATCCCAAAGACCCTTCAGACGACGGCTATGGTATCAATGGCGTGGGCTTCATACCTACGCCTGCAGTAGCCAATGCGAGGGCCGAAAGAAGAAAGAAGCAGGTGGCTGAATGGAAGAATCGAGAGGCGAAGGAAGCAAGGCAGAAACGGAGCGACAGAAGACGGCGGCGCGATATTCAGAATGAAGCTTCTGGAGATGGCACAAGTAATGCTTCAGAAGGGAGAAAGGTCAGGTTTCTTGAAGGCTAAAGGAGAACGATGAATACGATCGACAGGATGAGACGCTGGCTTCCATTTGTTCTGGGAGTCTTGCAATGAACAAGGCGTTGGGTATACCCTGCGACTGACGAGCCAACAGAGGGCGTGGCTCCTGGAAATGCATTGGTTTACATCTAATACATGCACCTTTGTTAATCTGATCGAGGGCCAGTTTTTTATGCAGCTTCACTGCGCCTGATCGCTGATAGCAGTAATGACATGAACGATCGAGGTTTCTCCTGGTGTTCACGAATTGTTTAAGCTGACACACTTTAGCTAGGGAGGCGCTAAGTCAATTTTAGGTTTCGCTTGAATCCCGTTTATTTCGGTCAATTCCAGCGGCCATCCTACAAATAACTATTGTAGACATCTCAATATTATGCTCTGGACATTCTGAGTGTCACTTTGCTCCTAGCATTTTATAAGTATACTTGATAAACGGTCGGTCTCTCCTACGTCACTAATCTAGAAATTCAACCTCTCAAGAGGTTAATTTGCACTCCTCCTTCCACGTTCCGGATTCGTCATTTCTCCCTGTACATTCTATTTGGGCTGCTTGATTCATCTTACAGTCATTTCCTGACATAGCTATAAGTGCTTTTGTAGCTCAGCGGCCTTAATACCTGCATGTTTTGGCAGTCGCTGTTTACCACTTGATCCAACTAGGAAGATGGCTTTGGACAATGGCACTGTAGCCCATCTACTACCTCAAACTTACAAGCGCATGGTAGCAGAATGGCTTGAAGAAGATTGCCCTAGCTTTGATTATGGCGGCTTCGTCGTCGGCGAAAGCATAGCGGAGGCGAAGCTACTAGGCAAAAGTAAAGTATGTCTATTTCTGTTCTTGCGATTGACCTGAGGCATTGCATGTCCATGGCCTGAAGCGAAGGCGCTGTCACACTATGCTGGCGTGCTTTAGTAGGTGGCAAGACTTAGGGCGCACAAGTCTGTGCTACCTTGACGTCTAGGCATCGTCATACCATCAAACTTTACCAGGCTCGTATACAAATCTACTAGATCGCTGATTTGCGATTAGGGAATTGTTGCCGGAGTACCATTTTTCGATGAAGTCTTCCAACAATTAGGCTGCACGTAAGTCGGACTACTGATACTCCTAAATCATGCTTAGCTACAACTCTTGGCTGATCTTGGTACCGTAGGGTAGAATGGCATGTCAAAGAGGCCGAACCAATCACGCCGATCAAGCATTGTGCTACAGTGCGAGGACCGGTTCGAAAGATTCTCCTTGGAGAGCGTGTGGCTTTGAATATCCTTGCTCGCTGCTCTGGAATAGCTACAAAGTAAGTTTGATGAACCACTGCGGACCATGCTGAATTCACTCCGCGTTCCCGGGTTTTGAAGCTGTGGGAAGTCTGACCTCTTTTGGGTTACCAGATCCTCGCATCTACTGCAGAGAGTCCGTAATGCTGGCTACCCAAACACACTTGCTGGGACTCGCAAAACCACACCCGGTTTTCGCCTCGTAGAAAAGTACGGAATGCTTGTCGGCGGCGTCGACCCACACAGGCATGATCTCAGTAGCATGACTATGCTCAAGGACAATCATGTCGTCGCATGTGGAGGAAGCGTCACCCGTGCGGTCCACGCGGCGAAAGCCGCTGGGGGTTTCTCTATCAAAGTGGAAGTGGAATGTCAGAGTGAGGAGGAAGCAGACGAGGCAGTCAGCGCTGGTGCGGATGTCATCATGCTTGACAATTTTAAAGCAGGAGAAGTCGGTGGGACCGCTAGGCGCCTAAAGGAAAAGTGGAGAGGCGAGAAGCACTTCTTGATTGAAGTCAGTGGTGGACTGACAGAGGAGAATATCGAGAGCGGATATCTGACTGAAGAAGTGGATGTTGTTAGTACGAGTAGCATCCACCAAGGGGTTGCCCATGTGGATTTTTCATTGAAGATAGTGAGGCAGCAGGCTCAACAACAGCCAGACAAGTAGAGTACTCGATCGCAGAAACCAAGCATTGTACGTATAGTCTCCGGACAAACAACTGTGAGCTAGCCAACTCAAGCCTATCTGCTCGTTATGGGTGGCGCTGTCATGGCTGGATATGAGTGAGATATTGGCGTCATGCTGGGATCACATGACACCCTCTCATCATGCACCTTTTCTCCAGCGTCTACTCCCCTTGTCTAATGCCGCATGCAGAGTTTAGAGCCTGCGCTACGTGAGAGGGGACTTTCCCTAGAAATCTTCACCGACGGGCGTGTTCCTCCAGGGAATGAGGATTCCGCGAACTGCATCGGCACACGGCCAGAACGGCCGTGGGTCGACATTCGCAGAAAACCAAACATCATTCGGTACCGAGAATTCTTATACCTGATGTCGGTGGATTTGAACTCATAGAGACCAAGAGAATCTGTCTTTCTGATTACCGAAACGGCGATGAAGATGGTCGTTTCGTCCCAGCAACCTCCGAAGTCAATTACACTTGGCACATGAGCTTTGGTCTGAAGAAACAAAAGCCGGGTTTCGGTGATAGTAGTGGTCGATCGACGGCACGTCTCCCGACAAGCACTCCATGTCGCTACTTTGGTTCTGTTGGGGGGTGAGCGATATAGAAATGCGGTGTTGTCTGACAAAGCAGGCGTCAATGCGGGATTTAGTGCTATGCAATGCTCCGCACTCGCACCCTGCATAAAACCAGTCATAAGTCATAACCCTGAAGAAGACCTAGCGGGAACGCCGCAATATCCAAAGTCATCATACCGTCTACCGTGCCATGATCCTCTTCTCTTCCGACTGCAAAAGACGCCGAATCATCTTCGGTGACCCATCAATGTCCAATCCAAGACCCACAAAACCAAAGGTATTTGTGCTGAATCTGCTTCTATGTTGCCCATTGCCTGCTCTAGCTTTTCGATAAGCCTTAGAGGCCAAGCCATGACTGAGGCCAACCCAACAAGACTCCTCAGGCGCAGGTGGGTGGGTACCAAGGGTGTACCCTTTCCATATATCTCGATTACGCATCAGCTTTCGTTCAGCTATTCATTCTTACCGAGCTTTGTCAACGGCGCTGCTTTCCCTCCAGTTTGCCTCATTGAACTTTCCAACGACACCTAAAGTAAGAGCTACCTACACCCTCCCAAAGTTACTTCCACACCTCAGTAACCTCTTTCATTGCGTTAGTCCAAGCTCCCAATACGTGCAACGTACTGCTAGTAGATGGGTTGAAAGAGCTACCCCTGTCTCTGCAGCTTTAGTCTCTTTCAAGCTTATAGCTCTGTAGCCTCCACTGTGATTTCTCCAGCTTGACCTCCAACTACTTATTCCTCTCTATCCTTTTTGTCCTACGTACTCCCTCTCCTATCCTGCATCCTTTCCAAGCCCCTGATGTCCCAGGTGATGGATGGTGATGCGATGGATTCGTTCGAAAATGATGGTAATCACGTTCGGAAACGGGTCGGCAAAGCGTGTGATCGATGCAGAAATAAGAAGTCCAAGGTAAGACTTACGGACAATGGGAGCGATTGCCTTGTTGAGCTGTCAAACGCCCGTACTCAGCCGATTCCACTGCATTTCCCTCGCTCTGAAGTGCACACGCTGACAGCTTGTGGTAGTGCAATGGACTGAAGGCGTGTCAACGATGCATCGCCGACAATGAGCTTTGCTTGTATTCGCAGCGCGACAAAACCCAGGACAAAGTCTGGCCCAAAGGCACCGTGGAGACTTTGCAAAAGCAGATGAATATCATGCAAGATACCACCATTGCTATGTACAAAGTCCTTCAAACAAAAAATATGTGGCCACCGCCAACGCCAGAGGCCTTTCCAGCCGCCGAGGCTCTCCACGTACATGAAATCGCTGAAGGGATGGGCTGTATGCCTGTCGGGGAGCCTCGTGAGCTTATCTGCCATCGACATGAGACGGTAGCAACGGGGATACTGAGGTTAATGGCCGAGCAAAATTGCCAAAAATGCCTCGAAGAGCAATTCAAAGAAGGCAATGGCGCCAAAGCGAGACAAACCAAAGCTTGGAGTCTACCGGAACATGGAATGCTCAAACAGCCCATTACCAAACCCGTGAGCAAGTCGTCGAACCAAGGCCTTCCGACAATTGTAACGCAATCAAAAGCCTCTGCGCATCTGTCGCTGTCGCTTCCTTCTAGCCCTTTCGTTTCTCTCAAACAAGAAGAGTCTTCGCTCGACACGCCAAAGCTTTACTCTACTGCAGCTAATCAACATATCTCTCCCTACCCTTCTCAAGGTGTCAGACCACAGAGCATGCGACAGTCCACCGAATTGGACAGCATGGGTATTCATGGTTATTCACGGAATACCTACTCCGAACTTCCAACGCCGACCTACTCAGAGCCTGATTACTTAACCGATAATGGCTACCTGCTACCTCCTGCTCCGCCCACAAACAATCACTGTCCAAGCGCGGCCCTTGGTCCTCAGTGTTATGATAATTGTGGGCCTTTTTCCTCTATGGCTTGCGACGGCTCTGCGAACTTTCAACAGTTCCTGCCTAACATGGGCGGCGCAGACTCCCTAATGGCCTCGTTCCTCCCAAATAACGATGCGGGGATGGTTTGGGATAATGCAATGGGTTATTCTCAGCCGAATATGTGAAGGCTCTTGGGATCCGCTTAGTTGACTGTACTCATCACATTTTTCATTTCAGCATTACCACCAGTCTCTGACAGAAAAATGTACGGGTACAAGCAAACGGTGCACTGAGGACAATCGAGACCAGTGGACTCCACTCCATCCTGGAATAACGATATACTCAATGCTGGGCAGACTACCTAATGACCAACCTTCCCAGATATCACGAGAAACGATATGTTCGGCAACAAACACAAAAGAGGATAGACTGGCACGTCTTGTTTTTGCACACAATCGCATTGCTTTTTCTTTACTTCCTTATAGACCCCAGTCACCGAGACTTAGGGCGGATGACACACCCAGGATGGGTCCTATTTTAATGGCAACTTGTTGATAATTTTAGAGCGAGCGTTGATTTGATTAAGCCTTCCAAGTACTATTCATCTCTATTTGTTGTCGTAGGTACCGCAGATTAATGAGACCAAATCCGACTACGGTTGATCAACACAGAAGAGTAGCTTGATATTTCTCGACCCGCAGCGGGTCCCCAGGCAATCGACAAGAACACCAAAAATGGATGATGTGAAAACGATTCGCAAAAATTGGCCCAGACGAAGCTGCTGTTAGCGTGTCAAACTATCAACGAACTTAGTCGCCGTCTTACAGTGGGAAAGATAGCCGCGGGACGGGTTACTGTCTCCCGTGAAGGTTGGCTTATCTTGAGCAATACCCAGACCTCAGTATACTTTATCAGCATGGCGAAACAAACTGACCTGGTAAGAGGAACGCACGCTATGAGAGCAGACCGGACTAGGACCTCCCTCCAAGCTTGACCATGTTGATTTGGCGCGATATCACTGATTAAGCCAGAATCGCAATTGGTCACCCAGCTCGGAGTTTCCCGTTGCTTACAATACTGGGCTAGTGGCCAAAGAAGTTTTTGTCGAGAATGCAAAAGCGCTATTCAATGAGTCAAGGTTTGGATTGACGAGAGGCTCGTTGGATATGGTCTTCAACCTGCACATCAAGTGAGGGTCTCACTCCTACGAGGCGGTCACCTTGGGTGGCTGATCTTCGTGGTTCAATCCCTTTGCAAAGTTCCAATGGTGGATCTAAAAGGGGCGACAGATTGGGATACGCCTTTCTGAAGAGAAGGTTTAGACGAGCAGGCTTCAAGTTCAGTGGCCAAGCATACAGTACGTATCACGATGACTGCCAATGCTCCGCTGAAAGCATAAAGTTGGCCTCGTACCACGCCTTGATGTGCAAGGCTTGTCGGGCGTCTCGGATCGGTCGATGACCGGAAAGCTGCAGCAATGGTATGCAGCACCTGGCAGTCAAAGCGCAGCCAAGATGTCAAAAAGTGGGTATAGAGGTCAGGAAAGGTAGAGTCTACTACGCTTAGCAGTTTTGGATTGATACAGGTACAAGAACCAAAAACAGTCTTAGTAGCTGCTTGGAAACTTAGTCGGCTTGAGCCTCCCCCACTATCGTCATCTCAACATTCCTCTCCCCAATCTGTATTTTCGCCTCTTTATTTACAGATTAGTACAAGCTGGATGCCCGTCTGCGTATGAAATGGCCGCTATTGATCGAGGCGCAGAAAGCGCCTTCACCTTTCTGCCCCAAGGTGCTTTGATGCAGGAATTTTCCGTCGGTGGCCACAACATCGTCTTGTGCCTACCCACCGCCTCCGCTTACGCTACGCACAATCAGGCCTATCTCGGCGAGACGATTGGACGGACTACGAATCGCATCCGCGGTGGGAAAGTTTCCGACCTGAACGGTAAGACGTATCAGCTTGCCACCAACGATAGCCCGAGAGCGAACCTGCTCCATGGAGGTAACGAAGGCTGGGGCAAGAAGATATGGGATGGGCCGAAGCCTGTGCAGCGACAAGGTAAAGAAGGCGTGCAGTTCAGCTATCTGAGTAAAGACGGCGATGAGGGGTATCCGGGTAGTGTCCTCGCAAGGGTTTGGTATGTAGCTGGGATGGAAGACGGAGAGGGAGATCGCAGAGAGACGGTGTTGGAAGTAGAGTATGAGGTCGAATTCATCGGCGATGAGTGTGAGGAGACTGTGGTCGGGATGACCAATCATAGGTAACCTGCTCATATTTACTTTGTCCGTTCACTTCTGTTGGGAAAAATCTTATGACCTCCGTTGTCATTACGATGAGTCGGTCAATTGCCCCTCAATGACCAAAAGACAATACGATCTGTGGCGTATGTTGAGAAATAAGGCCAGCACAGCTGTCATTCTCTGTCATTTGAGTTCGCCAAGCCATGGCTTTATCCAGTCTCCACCTCGAAGCTTCAAAGGACAGGTTATGATGCAACCGGTCAACGATACTGTCTCTGTCTCCCTTTCCACAGTACTACCCCCCGTCTCCCTCCTTCAGCACACCCCAAAGCATCAACCCTTCGCCACTGCGTACGATTGACAGCCACCTCAACGCTTCTTTCGCCTCTCGAAAAGCCAGTCTAACTTCCTTTTCCCCAACAGCTACTTCACCCTCAACCCTTCGGCTCCAACAATCTCCGGCACAGACGTCACTCTCGCCACATCCCACTACCTCGAACTCGACGACGCCCAGATTCCCACCGGCCGCATCATCCCCCACGCCTCCGTCCCCAAGGAGCCAAACACCCCCTTTTCGCTCTTCCCCCGCGATCCCGGCTTCGACGACTGCTTCGTGCTCCCACCTCGGTCTGGCCCGCCGAATAATTGGGCTGGCATCGCGTCTTCCATCCCGCTCGATACCCGCGGGCTGGAATTGAGGGAAATGGTAAGCATGAGGCATCCGGATACGGGGCTCTGTCTCGTGGTGGAGAGCACGGAGCCGGCGTTTCAATTCTACACCGGGGAGGGGATCGATGTCCCTGGCCTGGATAGGGGGGATGGGACGATGACGCAGAGGATGGGGAGTCGGAAGGGGATTGCGATTGAGCCGAGTCGGTTTGTCGATGCCCCGGGGAGGGCGGAGTGGAGGGGGATGTGTACTTTGAGACGAGGGGAGAAGTGGGGGGCGAGGAGTCGGTATAGAGCGTGGAAGGAATGAATAGGGGTGGGTGAGGCAGGGGAGATTTTGTGGTGAGTGTGAAGCTATCTATCCTTTCTTCAGGAGTCACTTCTTCTGGGCCTTATCCTAGGCATGCTGTCGCCCAGACAGGAAGACTTGTCCAGAACTTTCTCCATTGCACGAAGCATATCTGTACACCAAAGTGTCCATCTTCCGTTGATGAATCTGGCTCCAACCTCCCATCCCGTAAAACAAAGCCCAATTATCCTATTTGAACTCCACATTTCTTCATTCGCGGCGGAGTCCGGTATCCCTAAGACACTGTTAGAGCGTTTGACTGATTTCGTGCTTTGGATTGTCGTTGTTGGTCTAGAAAATGTTGTTCCATTTCAGAACTTGTATTTCCTATTTGTATTCGAGAAGACATTTTTTTGAACAAGTCTTGCTTTGTTGTTTGCGTCTGGTCTGGTTTCGACTTCTTTTTACCTCGTTTTCTTTTCCTCCTGTCGTTTTTTTTATTTCTCTGGGATTCCAATCCGTCAATTCTCTGCACTTCCTCTTCTTTTTGTACTTCAATTGGTGTCGTCGTGCTCGGTTAGGTACTGGCTCCTCCATGTCTCGACTCGACCGAGGGTTGGGATTGAAGTACGTGTGGAATGAGGTGGTGAATAGTATAAGAGAATAGAGCTTAGGTTGAGCTCTCCTTTCCCTTTGTTGGTTTTATATTTTTTTAGCTGTGGAGGGATCGAGATCAATAGTGAGAGCCTCCTAGAAATTGAAAAAAAAAAGCAACTAAAATCAGCGGGCTGGAAAAGAAGAATTCCACGATGAGAAAAATAAAATGGTCATCTACACTCTCCTCTAGCAACGGAAAAGGACAGTAGCAAATCGACACCAGATCCACTGAGAACAGAAATCTCATTCCCCATCTCGCCAAAGGTCGAGCTCTCTATCCCATGAACCGATCCTAATCCCTTTCTTTTATCCCTCCCATATCCAATCCCCTCCTTCTCCTTACCCTTATCCCCCTTCTCTCATCGACATACACCTAATCCCCATAACCACTCTCACTTCCCAATCCAGTCATCAGCTCCAAACCTCCATATCCCCCATATCCTCCTCCTCAGCACGGGGATATCTACTCTACTCTGCTCTCTTCCCCCACCATTCCCCAGTCTCCAGCTCTCCGAGATAGCAATATCCACAGACTGAGGCGCATCATTCTAAAGCAAAGTCCCGCTCTCCCCATCAAGCACTCTAAACGCAGAACCACTGATATAAGCACCGCATCGCCTTCAGTAACAGCTCGCTACGCAGGCAGCTAGAGAACGAACCAAACAGATATCGATAGCGGGTAGGTAGGTAGGTAGGTAGGTACGTAGGTAGATAGGATGTCTATACCCCCTCCAGCCACCATCGATACAAATGGTGGGTCGTGATCTTTATCCCCCGTACTTCCTTACTTACCGCATACCATACCCCCTAAAACCGCCAGCGAACGGTCCATTGCGGCACCAGATGTCCGAATGCCCCAGCGATCAGATTGACTGTGCAAGAACAAGGGGTATCATACTAACTCACAGCTACAGTCCGCGCAACGTGTTGGAGAAGAGGAGGGCAGAGGTAGTGATTGAGATCCACGGTCTGGAGATGGGGAATCTAGAGTAGCTGCGTGCGAGGAGGGAAGTGGAGAGGAGAGGGAGGGAGAGGGAAGGAGGAAAGATTCCGGCGATGATGAGGGATTTGAAGAGGCTAGAGATGAAAAGCCGGCTACGAGAGGGCGTGATTGTTGACAGAGCAAGAGGAAGGAGCGGGAGTTGGCCGAAGTTGATGTGGTCAAATCCTTGGAAGAGATTTAGTCAAAATGTGTTTCCCTCTGTCAAGCCTAAAGATGCAAATTATCTATGTACCGCCCAGCCCAAGGTATCTCATCTCGTATCTCACAAAAGGTTTTATTTAGACCTCTGATCAAGCAATCAATCAGAAGAAGACGCAAGAGATAACGAAAAAGAAAAATAGGGGGTGAAAGTTGTTTTAAAAGGAGGGCCGTAAACTATCGACAGGTTGAAAAGGAACATTCGGCCGCATCGAGCACAAAGCACGCCGCCACATATTGGGGGTATGAATTGAACCGATCGCCTCATTTATGCACCACGAAATTCCCACTGAAGCCCCCCTTCCTCTCTTTCCTTTACCCCCGTCTATTCAACATCTTCACCGTTTTATGAGCTGATCAGTGATGGAAATATTGCACCATTTTCACGACTCTTACGGTCAAATCTCTTACACGCCTACTCGTCCATTTCGGCTTCGGTGGCTTTCGCCGCCAAGTGGAAGCGGCTCTTGCCAAGGTCATCCCTTTCGTGCTCGATAGCGACCTTGGATAGATGACTGAGGATGTTCTCCATCTGGGTATCACTACGTGATCGGCTCTTACGGCCTAAGTTGTCTAGCCATGAGATACGGTTCATCAAGTAGTACCTGCAGAATGTTAGCTTGATCATTCCTGTGAATGTGCTGATTACATGCGACTTACACAATGGCAATGACGATCGTAACAGCTATCGAGTAAACCCAGATGACGACAGCAGTGACAACACTGGTGCGACCATTACGCTCCAAGACAGCACGGTCACGAGGATCCGTGAAGGTACGCTCGCCAGAGAGCCAGCCGAAGACGCAGAACAGGGTTGCAAGCACATCGACACCGAAGATAGCACCAATCAGCTGCCAGGATGGGAAGGTCTCACCGCCACGAGTGACGAAAATCAGCCAATTCTCCGTGAGGGAGATCTCAAGGAAGAGAATTTCTTGGACGTTGCCAAAATTCTGGATCATACCGCCATTGGGCAAATACAATGATCCACGAACGATCCAAGTGCCGAGGGCAAGCAAGAGACCGAGGGTGACAGAGATAATCCAGATTTTGGGTAGCTGCCATTCCACGGGGCGGGCTTCGAAATGGGCGTTGTCGTATGCCACAGCAATGGTAGCAAGATCGGCAAACAGGGCAAGGAAGACAATCAGGTTCACATCGACAGTTTCGTTGATGATGATCATCGAGGTTACCAGATAGATTTCCAAGTGGAAGCAGAGGGCGATACGGTATTGAATATACGCCTTCATGCGCTGGAAGATCTGTCGGGCAATCTTGATAGCGCTGACAATGGTGCTGAGACCAGGAGCGAGGAAGACAATATCAGCTGCGGCTTGAGCGGCTTCCGATGCACCCTCAACAGCAATACCACAATCCGATTTCTTCAGGGAGGGGGCGTCGTTGACACCGTCACCAGTCATGGCAGTGAGATGGCCACGTTGTTGTATCATCTCGACGACCTGGTACTTGTGCTCAGGGAAGACTTCAGCGAATCCATCGGCGCGCTCAACAAGGTCGTGTTGAGTTGTGCCGCTAAGACCACCGTGTATGAGACGATCGGAGTTGTAGACTTTGGTCCCGAGAGCCAACATCTTGCAGGTTTCTTTGGCAATAGCGATGGCATCACCTGTCAACATCTTGACTTGAAGACCGAGGGTCTGAGCTTCCGCGATTGTTTGCGCAGTGTCTTCACGAGGAGGATCGAACATAGACAACATGCCCAGTAACTCCCAGTCGTCCTCATTTTTCTTGACCGCAACACCAAGCGACCGGAACCCACGGCGGGCGAACTCAGCGGCCTTAGCCTTGAACAAATCGGCAGCTTCCTTGCTGCAATTTGACAAGTTCAAGATAGCCTTTGGAGCACCTTTTGCGCAGGTGTAATTGACGCCACCACACGTGCAATTTGCAGTGATGCGTTTGGAAACCGGATCGAATGGAGTGTATTTTTCCGTTTTCCAGCCTTGCTCAAGGATTTCGCGAGCTTTGGGGTACCGCTTGAGTGTCAGAATGGTGACCTTGTCAATCGGGTCCAAAGATTTGATGTTGTGTGAAGACGCCAGAGCAGCAACAGCCATCATCCAGTTGACATCAACACCCTCCGCAACGAAAGGTTCACGGATACTCAGTTGATTGGCAGTCAAGGTACCTGTCTTATCGGAACACAGGACGTCGACACCCTAACAGCGCAGATTAGCGTCGTGCGCGGAAACTCCGAGACAGGACATACTTACAGCGAGAGATTCGATTGCAGTCAGCTTTTGCACAATGGCCTTCTCCTTGGCAAGATACGCAGCTCCGACAGCCAAAGTAGTGGTTGTGACGACGGGAAGACCGACTGGAACACCGACGATCAAAAGGATAAGAACGTAGTGGAGAAGATTGGTCGAGCTCCATTCAGGGGTGGCCAGGTTCAAGTTGTGGTAAAAACCACCGATCCAAGCAAGGAGAATCCAGAAGACAACCAAAACCAAGAGCGCTGTACCGATGCTGTTCATGATAGCCTTGAAATGACCTTGATCTTTGGCTCCTTCAACCAAAGAGGCTGTACGACCGACGAAGGAAATCTTGGCATGAGCAGTGACAACGGCGTAGGACTTGCCACGCTTGCAGCCTGTAGTGTAGTAGCAAGTGTCACCCATGAATTTGTCAACGGCCAAAGACTCTCCCGTGATGGCGGATTGATCGATAGCAACTAGAGCAACGCCGTGGTGCTTGTCTTCCTCCTCATCGTCATCTTCGGCCTTTTCAGTGGTCTCTCCGCCCGTTTCTTGTTCCATAAGGGTCTTGTACTCTCCGAATGCTTCTGGATTATCATAGTCACAAATCAATCGAGCATCAGCCGGGACGACTTGGCCTTCCTCAACGATGACCTGAGAAAATTAGCCTTGGAAGAGTTCAAAGCCCAGGTCGAGCTTACGATATCACCAGGGACCAGTTCACGGGCTTTGATCTCTTCTTCTTGACCGTTTCGGACGACATTGGCTCTCATGGCAATGTCACCTTTGAGACTGGCAACAACATCGGCGGCTTGCTTTTCTTGATACCATCCAACACCGGCATTGAGCAAGAGGATAGCAATGATGACGCCGAAATCGATCCAATCTCGAAGACCAGCAGCTAGGAGTACGGCGAGTTCCATAACTAGGGAGATTGATTAGTGCTGGCAGAGTGTGGCATGGCATGGAACGAACCGTAGAGGATAGGGCCTGTGAAGTAGGACAGGAACTTCAGAAACCTTCAACATGTTAGACTGTGAAGCCCGGGATAACACGGACAATGCTCACATGTTCTCCTTCTCGGTGGTCAGTTCATTGAAGCCAGTCTTCTTCCTCCGATTTTCGACCTCAGTGCTCGAGAGACCCTGCTTGAGCTCGGTATCTAGCCAATCATCGGGAACCTCGAAGGTCCCATCCACAGCCTTTGCCTTGCCGCGACCTCTCCATGGAGCCCACCAAGGACGCTTGACTGGCTCATCGTCCATGCCCAGCTCTGAAGCGGTGGATTTGCGGCGGCCATCGCGGTAGGTCGAGATGTAGCGGACCAAATTGGTGTACTCATCGTTCATTTCACCAGTCCCACCGGGGCCACCAGGAACTCCGGCCCCCTCTTTGTCCGGGAATCCCTTCTCTGGATCGATGATGTTAGCAAAGGGACGCTCCTTGAAGGTAACAGTGGCGCCATTGGGCTCAGCCATGGTTGCCGTGGGCTTGAAGAGGGGGTTCTGTGAGTTCCGGTGACTGTTATGTTCAAGGAAGAAGTGGGGTGGGCACACGACAGCCTCGCTTAGGCTCGAGTGGCTTTGTTATGAAGTCGGAACGGTGAATTGTTCTCGGGCAACACGGATAAGAAAAGGAAAACAAGCGGCAACCGCGTAGACTTACCGAGGTCGAAGGAAATCTTATTTGCGGCCATGACGGCAGAGGGCGACAACTATCGCGAATGCGATCTCGTAGAGAGGAGATTATGCTTGCAAATGCGCGCCAGAGAGATCCAGAGGTAAGAAGGTAAGAAAGTCTTGGAGCAGCAGAGGTACTTATACCCTGCGCTACTGGAGCTCTGCAGCCATTGACGAATTAGCTTGCGTTTCGCGCCATTTTCTGACATGGGAAAAATCGCTCAATCAGCGTCCAGCCTGCCGAGAAAATCCAAAAAAAAAAACCATCCAGCCCAACACTCGGCAATTATGCTCAATTAGGTCCCAGAAGATCCGTCATGTCAGCTTTCGTTGAGCGGTGGAACTCAACGGAAAGCATATCATTGGCACTCACCAAGGAAAATACGCTCAACGGCTCATTTGCAAAGGTATGCAGAAGCGATAGATGCAGCAGAAGGATGCGTGGAGATGGGATGGAAGAGAAGATAGGGAAGAGGGAAGAGGCAAATGGTCTCTGAGGGGGGGGGATGATGTAGATGTATTCTGCTTCGGTTCTGCTCTACGGCGCCTTCTATCTTCAAATCACATCTCCTAGGCCTTCGACGTTGCTGCTTTCCTCCCCACGGTGCAGATGCCGCTGCTTTCCCACCACTCACGTTGCGTCCATTCCGGCGGGGTAATCTCCCTCCAGCAACTCACGCTTGACCCCCTCGAGTAAAGACAAACACGGTAGCGTGATGGTTGGTGCGCCCTCAAACAGAAGTAAACAATCCACTTGCAATCTCCACTCCCAGCTCACCACTGTCACAGAGCCTTCCAAGAGCTCGAATGGCAGTTGGGAGCTGCAGCCAAGTCACAGGTCTATGATTGATCACTTTCCAAGCTGAGGTCAGCTCACGCCCAGCCATGAGAGGCAGTTGAATCCTCTCTCGGACCTCGAAGCTCTCTCTCAGCACCCCTGCCAGACCATAGCTCGGATCCCAGCGGCGAAGGAAGATAAGCTTTACTTAGTCGTGTCTCATGCGTTCACTCCGGTCGCTGATAAGGTCATGCTGCAGCCTCTGACGAGATGCCCGTTGAGAACCAGAAGCGCCCTTTAGAAACACCAGATGAAGCCCAGAGACTTGTCTTGGCGACCGTGGGGCTCACAGATGGTCTGGATATCTCAGTGTCGCTTCAGAGAGCAGACACGAGGCTCTGGATCTAGATTAGGAGGAGTCGTGGCCTCTGCTCACGCGAACACTCTTGAGGCGGAGAAGGGTCTATTTCCCTCATCCTCCCCAATCACCGCTATCCCCCCCGCGCTTGATCTCGAAAGCCCAGCCGAGACCAGTATCGCACCTTTCCAATGAATAGGGCCGCAATTAGACCGATGCACGCCATTGGGTATAGCTTCACATAATCGACTTGCAAGGTGATTCCTGGGCGCCAAGAAGTTCAACGGGAATGCGCCTGAAGCTCTTCCGGCGCAAGTCATGTCTTGTCGGTCAATTTCGGATATTGTGAGGTTGTTATATTGTCGTAGCCAAGGCTACTCGTGATGTACTCGTAGGAAGATGGTTTCTTTAAATAAATTATTAGTAGAGCCAGTGGTCTTCCGTCTACCTACCTCGGATCCTTCATTGGGTATCATCAAAGCTCGTTCTAAAGAACCGCAACATCTAAAACTCCAAACCGAGGAAAAATTCACTATCAACGTCCCTCGACCCAGTCCCTCCATTGCTTCCATTCTGCATAGTGAATGTTCGCTTTCGCGCCTGTATATCTGGTAACTCGCAAATCTGACACCTTCTTCCAGTCCGCACTCCTGCCTACCCAGCCTGCCTTGCGCATCAGGCTGACGATGGTTTGTTCCTTTGTCCACCCTTGCTCGACGGCAACGTCAGGCAAATAAGTCGCTCCGTAGCGTTTGCCCTGGTGTGTGAACGATATCTTGATGCCATGGATGCCGAGGTCCCAGTCCATGGGGTGTAGAGCAGGTGTGAAGTCAGCAAGGAGAGTGACCGCTGTAGCGAGGGTGGCAAGCTCAGATAGCGCAATAGGAGAAAAGCGAGTATCGTCGAACGCACTGGCTCACGTCAGTTCAAAGATTTCGAGATAATGGAGTGGTTGAGGGATTTTTGGGGGTCATACGCTGTTAATGCATAGCTCGCCAAGCCCTCAGACAGCTCTTTGGCATCAAATGTGCCAATGCAACCACGCAGAGTCTTGTGACCGCGGCTCGATATTGAGTTCCAGGTTACAAACAATGGATATTCTTCCTCTTTCTGAGCTGGCGAAGGCTCCTGCGACCGTTTCGAAAAGGAAAAGAAGGAAGATTTCGATGAAGATTTCGAGTTGCCTCCCAAAGCCGCCTGCGAGGATGTTGTAGATAATGAAGATGGCGTTGATACGGTAGACGCACTAGATGGAGAGGCAGCCTGGAGTCTTGATATGCTTGGTAGTTGGAGCGTTGAAGGCGTGGGCTGCTGGAGGCCCTCTTCTTCACTCTCCTCCACATCGAATCCACCATCACTAGATTCAGGTTCCTCCTCATCCTGTGTCATCTCGGTATCCTGACCTTGCTCAGCTGCACCTCCTAGGGATCGGCTTTGCTGATACTGACTCCATGAGCCCTCTACTTGGCTTAGACTAAGCTGCGGCCGCTTTTCCAATGTAGCTGCAAGGGTCTCGAAGCAGTAGAGACAGTGCGCCGTAGTTGCCATTTTGGCGGGAAAGGTATTCAGAAGGTGACTCAATGAGGGATATGACCACGGTCTAGCAAAATCAAGGCTGCGGCGGATTTAATCATGCAGGAGAGTCAATACGGTAAAGGCAATCAGGCAGAGGTCTCAGCATGTTGACACGAGGCAACGAAAGAGGGCGGCCTTCGAGGCTTCAACGCCAGCGAACAGGCATGGTGAAGACCATCTAGACACTGTATTCCCGTAGATGAGCGAATAAAGTGAATTACGAATATGCAAGTCCGACAGTCAGGTCACGTAGCACAAGGAAGGATGGTGGATGCCAAAGTCGTGGAACCATCTCATGGCCAGACTTTGATGACTAAGCAGTGTTCTCTCGAAATCCTCGCTCCTCCGAAACCTCCAATTCCCTCACCGTCCAGAGTCTCCACAGTAAGGGCCGCAATCAGCGCAGAAGGACATCCTCAAGTCGTACTACATCTCTGGAAATCCTTCCCATCACCTCAGCGCTTATGCCAAGGGTCTTGGGACTTTTTCTGCATTGTTCCAATTGCGCGCATAAACATCCAGTCGAAACCTGAGACGCCCAGAACTTCGAGACAGCGAAACGCCTGATTAGTAGCTGCCTCATGGTGCAATCTTCGATATCACTTGCTCGACATCGCTCTATTCAATGCCGTCCTGTCTTGTGTCGCCCTTGGCTGAAGTGCTGCCGCTCCCATGGCTGCCCTCTGGCCTAATGACCCATCTCTTACACCCCCTGTTCCGTATAGAACGGACTTGCCATGGCTTCCTCTAACCATGGGCTCTAATCTCGACTTTCTCCTATGCATGACTACAATGAAGTCGTCATGCCGTCCATTTCATTCATGCTCTCATTGCCTCTCGGCAAGATAGAAAACCCTCTCTCCCAGCAGTCTCTTTTCCTCTTCCAGTCCTACAGCCCAAAGACTTCCTTCTTCCCAAATACCCACTTTCACTTCATTCTTTCGTCGCCGGCCGACCCTATTACGCTCTTTTGCAGAAAGCATATACCAAGGTCGCCTAATCCAAAAACGCAATCATGCAATTCAGCTTCGTTGCCGCAATCGCGCTCTTCGCTTCAATTGCCCTGGCATATCCCTACCCGGTGCCGGTCTCAGATATCGCCCGAAGAGAACCTCAGACCCCTAGTATGTCATACCTCTTGTGCGAACTTGACGAAATACAGGCTAATCGATCTCGAAAGGTGCTTCCGACCCCTCGATGATAGACGCGAATGGAAATCTCGTCGACTTTGAAAGCTCCGGAGTTGATACCGCCTACAAGTCTGCCGGTAATTCGGCCTCAGGGAAATAAATACACTTTCCGTCCTTTGGGGGACTCAATTCCCCATATCACTCGTTTATTGGGGGTCATAAGGGACTTGGGTGCAAGATGTGTGTGTAATATTATTGCAGCAGAGGCCCTGGTACATGGGCATACCAGGGCTCGGGATGACAGGAGCTGGGACATGTGTATACATACCGTTCAGGCATTTGTGGGAGTATGAATCAAAAGACAATCCTTGGTACAGCATCTGCAAGTACTCTTCTCGTGCTGTTATAATGTTCTGTCCGTGATGTGTCACCTTTCTCCTTTCTCTGCCGAAGCTCCTACTGCACTGCGGCTCATCCAGTAAGTTTCGCAACGATAGCCCTTGCAAGCAGCATGATCTTCGGTGCACTTTCTACCTCTCAATTATACTAATTAGCTCATTTCCGTCTGCACTTTTCACCGCTTTTCTTACAGTGAGATGTCAAAGAATCCTTCCCGTCAGATTCTCCGGGATGACAGTGCGTCTCAAAACCTACACCCCTGCACAGCCAGCTGTGTTTCCAAATCTTCTTACCGGTTTCCGTCTGTCGCTATCATATGCAGTCAGGTCTCCATTTTCGGTCTCGTGCCGGTTTTTTGCGTCAACGACAGTCAAAGGAACATGGATCCGATGTCCGGTCAGCAACTGTCAGAGCTGGGTTTTGTCTGTTGGGCTCATGGTCAAGCTGCCTTCCCGCATACAGACATAGGTGTCATGCTGTTAATATTGTCGTGCATCACTTTGCAATGTCACCACGACATCCTCGTCCCCCTTCTGTCAGATCTATCGCACCCGAGGCACTTGATACGAAACACTGAGTAAGCAGGGACCTCCATAGCCTAGCTACTCTCACCCACGTCACCTCACTCGAGCTCAGTGTCTACGTTCTCTCGGTATGGGCCAGCGAACAGCTTGTTATATATTCGTGTATGCTGGCTTGCATTGACGACGTACGTTTTCATTTCACGGGTCATAGATAAATCTGGGTTCGTTACTTATGGATGTATCACTCCTACATCTAGTCCCCATTAAGCATTCTATACCGGACTGATTTATGAATCTCCATTTATGCTTCTCCATTTATACTGGCGCTTCTCGTGTAAGAGTCCATTTTCGGGCAAGTTTACTACCTAGCAGGACCAGACCCCAAGGGCGTCTGCTAGGGATGACATGATTGTGAAACACATGTCTCTATCTTTATCCATCGGAAGCGAGTCCCGAGGACAACCCCGTTGGCATAGCTTGGAGCTTTCCTCTGTCTGCATAAGATTCCCACCTTTCTGAAATATCAAATTGGATTCCACGTAGTTTCTTCCTCGGAAACAAAACTTTCATTTGCCAATTTGCAAAGCTAAGTAGAGCTTCTGCCAACAAGGCATTCAGCGTCTCACCGATCCTACACTGTTCATCCAAGGCGCGACCTACTCTTACCCTTCCCTCTTACCGTGCGCGGAGAGATTTTGTCACCCCCACACTCTTGATACAAAGACATCTTTCGTTATATCATAGCGTTCACCGAAAAAGGCTCCTCCTCCAAGTAAATGCACATCGCTACCTGCTCCGAATACATATATACATACCTCTTCACCCTCCATCACCTCAATTGGCCCTATTACATCCATTCAGCTCTGCGCTCTAAAAGCAACGGACGGGAATTTACTCCTTGGCGGAGCGATGGAATAAGTGGTTAATCAGTGTATAAAGTCCAGATGCGACACTTATGTTTTTAGTTCTCGGAGTATTCGAATGATATGGTCATTTAGGTGGAATTCATCATTCCTTTGGAGAATCGTTTGATAAATGAGGGGAGAGGGGGCGTCTCTGTCCGAGAATCCCTTGAAGAAGATACTTGAGTTGGTTGGGAGTATTTTGCTTGACTTCAAACGCCGTTTAGCTTTGAGTTCTTTGTTTCTGTTTGTTTGTCATGTGTCCCTTCGATACATGTGCATCCAGTGAACTCTGACGTAGCAGAGCGCTTCATGCTTCTCCTCCGTCTCGTGACCTCCTCAGACTGGCCTCTGCAAGTAAGGAAAGGCCATTTCTCGTTCTACTTGATTATCACCCGGAGGTAAGATGTAGATTTCCAAGTAAGAGCAATACCGAAGATCCAGAGATCTATTGGGCCCATGAGGGAGTATCTAGGCCTCATTTGAACGGTACTCGTACAGAGGCCTCTTCGTAGACGACTCGGAGATCGGGATGAGTCTGAAAAGCATGGGAGATGATCCATAGCTGAGAACAATTCCACAAACCGAACAGACCAAAAGCAAGTCCAAACCAAGCATCCTACCGTGATTTCCCTCCGTGACTATAACCATCTTGGCTCACAACTCGAGATCCTCGCCTTAGATCACAATATCCACCACTAACATTCTCCTGGCCTCGCACGTGTCAGCGACCTTCCCAAAGTGACTCATTCCCTCAAATGTACAATGCATATTGGTTGATCCCTCTTTCCCTCTCTCCTTAATCCCTGAACAGATACAGCCACTTCCACAATTTCCATCCCATCTCTCTGCCTTGACCACCTCTCCCCCCTAGCTCACGAACTTCAGCCAATCACTCCATATCTGAGATTATCTTTCTATCCCTTTCTTGTGGGCCGTTATGGATGCATGATCTCCAACCCCACATATCCCCAAAGACATAAAGACATGGAGGCATCCACACCGAACAAGCTCAATAACCAAGTCATAGTCCACCTCTCCAAACTCCGAATCACTGCTCAAATGAAACAATGTTCACGGAAGAAAATCTCCAAAGAAAGAAAATAACAATGCTCAATATCGCGGTTGTAAAGGATTTATATCTAGAATGGTGAAAATATCAGATAGGAGACAGGAGATAAACGATTGAGAAAGCCTACCTCTCACCTTCTCTTTCCAATCTCATAACCCCCAACTCCCCAGCTCCCAAACTCCCAAACTCCTTCCCCCTCTCTCCCTCTCACTGAAAAAGGAGCACTCGTCCCCCCAAATCAGTGCGTCACAAACTCATACCGTATCTCCCTCCACCAAAAATCGCACCCGAACCAAATCCAACCACCCAACCCAACTCGCTGCATACAAGCAACATCCATCCGCATAAAGTCATGTCCCCCCCTTTGACTGTACTCAATAAGCATAGTGCACCAAGTAACGAATCTAGTGTGCTGCTATAATATCTTCCCCTGATGCATCGCTACACATCCATTACGACAAGACGCATACTCGCTCTTGACACACAGCATACATACGAGCATAACGTAATATGAAGATCGACACCATCATTCCGATTCCGTCCCAAGTTGGGTAAATCCTATGTCCCTCGGTGTAAAACCAAAATAAAAATCAGCACGACCAAGTACCAGACCACGGGATAAATGAACCGCGAAGCCATCTACCAAAACTTCGTGAAAAGGTAGGTAATAAGGTAATCTGTTCATAGTCAGTAGTCAGTAGTCATCTCCAGCTCATAGTGGAAGGCATCACAAGCATCGTCAAGCACAAGGGGATTTTGGAGAGCTTTGATTTTCGCTACCTAGCCTAACTAAGGATAATCTAGCTAAGGTAGCATCAAAAGCCCATTGTTCCATCGCTCATTGCTCATATCCGCTCGCATTCGTGCTGCCTGTAGAGGTATAGCTTCAGTCTAGCTGATGCCGATGATTAAGCCTAGCTTCAATCGCAGTAGAAAAGGTGAAGGGAAAAGGGGTTCAGTCTCTTTGATAAAGCAAGCAAGCTTTTGGGTGTCAGGTAATCCATGCTAGGTGAGTGCTGCCACGGGTGAAAGTGGACAAACAGCGCGCAAGGGGTATTCGAGAAACAGCAAACAAACCTCCACTCCTTCGTCCCCTGTCAGGCCTGTAGTAAGTAGTTGGTGGATACTTAGATATACCACATGCCAAACTCGTTGTGGTCTGGGCTCTCACGGAACTCCAAAAGTGGCTTAACCTCAGTCTTGTCCTTGTCCTTGTCCTTGTCACCACTAGAGGACTTTTGACCTAATTCTTCAAGCACTTGCTCATTGTAGCCCTTGTCTTCATGACAGCGAGCACGGTTAGAAGCCAAATGAGCATAGTACACGGCAGGGTCTATGTACGTTAGTAAGATCACTCTCATGTGCCATGGAGGACTTACGAAGTGACACCGGTGTAGTCGCACGCATATACTGGTAGACGTGCTCGTAGATCATTGTTTGAAGTACGTCTGGCTTCATGTTCTCTTCATCCATGATGACAGTGTAGTGAGTAGGTCTCGCGGTACCTTGGATGGCTGAGTGTGAATTCAAGTAGAAATCATAGCCAAAAGGTTCGGTAACATCGCGATCCACCAAAGTGCCAGGAACCGGGTTGCCATTCTTGTCGGCTGCAAGACCACGCTCGGGGAACAGGCGGATGTGATGGCGCTTCTCAGCGACAATCACGGTGAAGTTCACCTGCACTAAGTCAGGTTTGCTCCGATGGTAGGATCTTGAAAACAGAAAACAAAGCTTACCTTGTAATTGGGATTGTGCTTGGAAAGTTGATGAAGCAAACCCTTGAGTGAGGCAACCTCGAAAGCGAGCATGTTCACATACTGCGCGGCCGAAACGCCGTCGCGGATGTAGATCACGTGTTGGGGCAGGTTTCCTTGTCCAACATTCTGAGACCAGTGGTTGAACAATGGTGACATCATGCCGGCAATGGTATGTGACGCAATAAGTTCTACCCGCTGTCCGTTGGTCTGAACAGCTGCAGCATAGCGCGAGCAGTAAGTGTCGAGCGACATGGTCATTGCTGCGAAAGATGGTGCCAAAGAGCCAGGAGCAGCATGCGAGACATCGGCCCCGATGATCATTGTAGGCTTGCCGAAGTGCCCTTTCATAGCTGGTTGGCCTTTCTATAAATGACATCAGTAAAAGACGTGTACATAGTAGCAAACTGAACCTACCAATGCCACCTTGTTCGTAGTCCCGCCCAACTTGGCGTTGAACTTCATACAGACATTAGAGTGATACTGCGGATTGTTCTTGGCTACATGCACAGCCTGCATACACTGCGACATAACACCGAAGCGGCAGTCGGTAGACTTCTTGATGCGGGAGTACATTTCAGTGTTCTTGCCTGGTAGGATGAACACAAGCATTTGAGGGCGGATCTGAGACTGATTTCCAGCAGCTTGAAAGAGGGTATGAACTGCTTGACCGATGTCTGGGACTCCTTGGATCATGGCCGGGTTGGAGTTCTCGACGCGACCGCCATGGGCCTTGTACGTTTGGACAAATGTTGCAATGAACCGCTGGGTGTCTGCTTGCGAGGGTGTTCTGCGAATACTATTAGCAAGTAACAGTGAAGCTCTAGAGATAGTTGGAACTTACCCCCGTCCAGGAACACGCATACGCCCCACGATTTCAAAGGGGCTACATTGCCTATCAAGAACTTCTTGCCACGTAAGTCCCAGCGGCCAGAAAATTTGGGCTCGACCTTAGCATTAGCCCCGAACAAGATCGTAGGGGGATCCAAGACTCGGGCCTTGGTTTGCAGCATCTTGTTGTCGATCTGAAGGCCATAATTCTGCAAGTACCTATCGCCGCTCCAGTTCAGTATTTCAAGGCCAGCTGCAATAGCTGCCTTCCGACCCTCTGGTCGAGTGACTGCAAATTTGATCATCGCAGCGGTCTGTCGCCTTTGTTAGATCATGATTCTCAAGAGAGAGCATGTAGCTTACCTGAATCTCGTTGAGCTTGTAGGGGTAACGCTGTCCTTTGGTGAGGTGGCAGAGCTCCATCGGATAAAAGACGTCCTTCTTCGTCGTCTCCACCAATGGAAGGTTAGGTTCCATAAGACGAACATTGTACTTCTCAAGATAGTATTGCTCGATTGTGACCTCTTTGATCGGGTCTTTGGTAACGCGATCCTTAATCTGGAATTTTTTGGTTCTTGGAGTAAGACTAACAATGGCCTTAATCGTCCAGATTTTCTCCACTAATGTGGGTCAGCAGATGATGTAAAAGGTGATACAAAAGCGAAACTTGGAACTTACCTTCCTTCTGCGTGCGCCCCCTATGTCTCACGGTGAACTGATTCTTCTTCAGCTTACGCATGGCAACCATTGCCGGAGAGTCCTGGATTGGAGCGTTGATATTAGGGCGGCTTGGCTGCGATTTATTGGCCAGGTCGGAAGCAGAACTACACCCGGTCAATTCACGGGCGGCGTTCGTCAAAGACTGTTGGTTCCAGAAGACCGCATTAGAGACATCAACATTTACAACCATATGCTTGCCCTGAAGGAAGATTGGTCAGTTTGGATAAAGGATTAAGGGCCAAGTTTGAAATCACCTGAGCAGCACGCATGGACTGGTAAACTCCCTTCATAGCCTCAACACCCTGACCAAGTGCTGCCCGATCGGTCCCGAGACGGTCAAAATAGGAACGCCGAATGTTGATAGTATTGCGGCTCGGCATCTCGCGCAAAAGATGATCTAAGAATGTGATAGCCGATATCACGGTCTCATCCATCTGGATCTGGCCATCAAGGTAGGCCTGAAGTTGATTGAGTTGTAATGTCGCAGTGCGCTTAATCGCAACACGGTGAGTGTTGTCAGCGCGAGATTGCTGACCACGCTCAGCGTCAAGATCGACCATGAAGCGAAGCTCTTGGCCGACATCCTTCAAGTGCCTGTACTTTATGAGCATGAGTCATGAGAAGTGGAGCTATTTCACTTACCATGCGAGCTTGTTCCCATCAAAAAGGACTCCAGGGGGGAACTTGGTTTGCACCGTCTTCGAGTGCCAGACGGCCTTGACCAAGCCACGGCTCTCAGCTCCATTCCCAATAGTGACCTGAACCAGATGCATCAGTGAGAGTCTCGGTAGATGTCCTGGACTGTGACTTACATCATATTGAAAGATAGGGATGGTAGGTAATTTAAGCACTTTGTGCGAATTGACAGCAACAATAGCTTCTTTCCCAGCCGTACTGAAGGCAGGACGGTCAATGCACTTCAAGCCTTTGTATTGCTGGTGCCAAACATTGTTAGCACGCTCGAAGCCATCCAAGAACGCCCTGAATTTCAAGGCAATCTCCGGGGTAACGAATGCGTGAGCGTCCGCTGAACCAGGAATTATAAATGAGGTAGGTTTGGCAGGATCAGAGCCGGAGGGGAGTTCAGAAGAGGGGTTGGAGGTAGGATTCAAAGCCATTGCAGCAGCTGGGACAATCTTGACTTGAAAATAGGGATGGCTTGAGAACAGCCTGATCTGATATCTGATCTAAGATCACAACAGTGCCAATGCAAACCGAGGTATGCCAAATGATAACGTTCGTACCAATGAGTAGCCAATGCAGAAGACAAGAACCAAGGCCAATAGATAGATGGGTAGTTAGGTTGTAGAAGGTTTAAAAGTGCTAGTGCTTGATGCTCGATGTGGATAGGGATTTGATGATATGTAAAAGGGAGGGAGGATTGGTGGAGGAGAGGGGTTTAAGTATACGACGAATGTCGCTTCCTTCCCGATCGGGCGAAAGGTGAATGTCTAGCGGGAGAGGAAGCGGAAAGGAAGCAGTAGGGAAGTGGTGAGGAATCAGCTGTGAATGCAGTGACTGAAAAGGATGTGGAATAGGGAACAATAGCAATGAGATGTGAGAGCTGGGGTGTCAACCACCTGTTACAGTGATTGACAATAGATGAGAAAACCCGGGAAACAATTCACTGGCAACGCAATGGAGATATTTGGTCCTTTTTAAGACCTGGCAATGACTACTTACCTCGTTACCAAGTTGATAGGCATTTCCTGGCAAATCAACCAAGCGTGCAGCTTTCATCAACGCAGAGCGGTCGGGCAAGAGGTTAGTCGAAGTTCCGCGAACCTGGCTGGGATCGCGTCCACGAGAAGGGCTACGGACAGCAGCTGAAGGGGGGCAGTGGACCCAGCACGTCCACGGCCTTGGGATCCACCTGCAGAGGAGGCAGGAGCTCCACGAGACGATTCGCCTGGGCCATCGTAGGCACGAAGAGTCTGCTTCACAGGAGGAGCTTGGTGGTTATTGTCCGAGTCCCTCAAAGCCTGACGATCCTTCTTGGCACGCTGCTTTGCGGGGCCACCCATTTCTACGGTTTGTCACTATTGGGGGCAATAATGAGATTAGCTAGAAGTCTGGATGGATGGGATGGGATGGGATGTGAGTCAGGAGACGCGGTTACAGCGGGCTTTTGGGGGTTGGGGTAGGATGGGAGTTTGTACTGGTGCAAGGCATGGGAGTTTGTTGAGGTGACATTGATGGCAATGAGGTTAAAGCGATGCTTTGAAGCAAGAATGAAGCTTTGGAGATAAGGCTAAACCTCCTGCTGATGCTAGCGCCGCAGTGAACGGCGGTGAGAAAAGAATGAGGACCAAAGATGTTGATTGGAGGTGCGCGTGCAGCAGATGAGACAAAAGTAACTTACAGGTTCCGAGTGAAGGTAATTCGAGTCTGGAGTAACAAGGTAAGAAGGCGTTGAAGTGAAGTTTGCGAGGTGACTCAAAACGGTAATCGTGTGGTAGAGGGGAGAACTTGCGTTGAATTTAAGTAAACAGCCACTGCAAGGCAGGTGATTGTCGGCGGTGAAGTATTGTTTGCTCGATCGATGACTTAACAACAATGGATGATTACTGAAGCAATGAACAATGAAGAGAGGACAATAGAAGGAGGGCAGACCACAGGCCGAATGGCGGGTCGCAGGTGCAAGATGACTGTGAATAGAGGAAGGAGCACTGTTGGCAGGAAGGAGTGTTTAATACAACTCGGAAGTCGGAACTTGACAACCGCGCTAACGGCTTGGTTCACTCATTGCTTCTACTCGGGCCGACTTACCGTTCGATATTCGGTCAATGAGTCTTCTGATGTATGTATCTTAGTAGAGTATGCAAAATTGTGATTTGTAATTGGAAATAGGTCTCTTCTGGTTCTGCTGCATTGGGGATGCAGTGTTGCAGATGGAGGGAGGATGGCAGGAAGTTCGAATATGATATCGCTAGACGCGGACGCTAGCCTCCACTCAGACGCGGCTGCAAGCTTACCTACGCCAGCTACGGTACTTGCCGCAAGAACTTTTCGAGTGGACATTTGTGGACGATGTCTTGATTTATTTTCCTTAAGTCAGTAGACCATCTTTTGGGATGAGATCCAAGTGAGCATCTACGCATTTGTTTGCAAGTGACAACCTGGTGTGAGACGAGTGCTGGTGCAAGGTTAGTAGGAGGCAACATCCCAGGTGCAAGGTTAGTAGGAGGCAACATCCCAGTCTTACCGTGATGTCCCAGCCGAGACAGCGTCAACCGAAGGCTGGAGGCATGGAAAGGTGATCAATAGAGGCTTTGCAATGCACCGAGCACTTCCTTACTTTGATGTCTAGCATTTCAGACAACAAACACGCATATTGAAGCACTCCATATTTTCCAGTCGACTTTTGAACTGCGGGAATAATCAATCTTCAATGCCAAAGGCAGCTTTCATTCATAAGGTTGGGTTCAGGAACAGTTCACGCAATGATTGGGACAAATTTGGGATCCCGGGGTCTGGATTTCCGAATGAGAGAAAGAGGTTGTTGTGTAAATCATCCTATTTTTCTTTCCTCAAACCGTTTGAGGTGCATACAAAATACAGATGTTGCATATGCCGTACCTAAACCCTACCATCAGATCCATGCAAGTACTTCCAACCTGTAACCTCCGTAAGTGCCTACAGCGCTTTTGTAATGCATCCCTGTAGATCTGAAAGCACCCAACGCCTGCAACGAAAATGGTAGACCGCCAGCCTGCGTGCATTTCCATCCGATGCAGGTATCCCTCAACTCCGAATAAAGGCCATGCGGGATGGCGTGTCTAATTTTAAGGATGGAATGGGCAGGAATGTAAAACACAGGGGTTTGACTTGTGAATGCTCATCTAGCATAAGGATAGTGACCTAGTAGAGATGTTAACGGAGAAAAGGATGCTGTTCAAGGATCGTAGTGTGAAATGCAAGTCTCTGTCTTTGTTCCTCGATAAGAGCAGAAAATTGCTCAGCTGTCAAAGGGTGCTCACCAAATGGATTCTGGGATGACATGTTCAGCGACGGAGGTGGAATGGCCGTAGCGGACGGCGGGCCTCGAGGGTCTCCAAGAGAGGGTGTCTGGGGATGAGACACAAAACTCTGACCATATGCATTACGAGGATCGTTACCTCCTCCATTGTGCATCAGACCATTTCGTGGATCCGGTGGGGGAACAGACTGTGAAGGAAACCCAGGATACCCACCATTATACTGACCATGCGGTTGAGGCGGGATTGACGGCATGGGTGGCATATAATGTCCTTGGTTCGCAGTTTGCCCGTAGCCCATATGTTGTGGCAGCGGCGGAGGTTGCTGCAGGTGATGTGGAGGTTGTGGCGGTTGTGGTATGCCCGACATAGCCGGTCTGGACTTCTTCCATCTCTCATACTCGGCAAAGTCGCTCGGAACATATGTGTCTTGTAAAAACCGTACCGCTTTCGCCGGGATAATTGGGGTCATCTCTGAATCATTGAAGAGCTGAGCTTTAGGTAATATTTGGAGGAAGAAGTTGAGATTGGGATGCAGCGACGCGGGGCAGGGACATGACTTGAGGTAGCTCCATCGATGTGAGGTGTTTCGTTTCGTTGAGCTCGTCGTTGTTCCACTCGACGGCCAGCTGCACCTTTAGGAAGAGGTGAATCAGCACGAGCGACCTTTCGCGGGCGACCCCCCTCGTTGTCTGAATCTTCTAATGGCAATGGGCGCTTGGGTGAATTGCCGGTCTGAACCACAGGCTGTGGTGGTGTATCTTGAACAGCCATAGGGGCTTCTATGCTCGGAACAGGAAAGAATTTTGGTCTAGTTTGTGCAGCAGGAGAAACTATGACCCGGACTGCTCTTGGATCGAATTCGGGGGCTATGAAGCGTCGGGAGAACAGGCTGAGTGTAGGATCTTCAGGAAAGTTCTCTCGCATACGAGCTTCTAATTTCATAATCCCTGTCAATTCGCCGTAGCGAGATTCGAAGTCATGGAAGAACGCAAATAGCGGCTTTGCCTTTGTACGTGTTTCGGGTTTTGCCAGCAACTTGGATACGATGGTCTCGAATATGACACGCGCGTCTGGGGGCACTGTTAGAAGCGTTGCGGAAGCTGTACAAGGAGTACTTACTGGTATGTTCACTATTGTTGGTGAGATGCCGGATGTATTCAAGGGCAAATTGCTCGTCATCGGGATATAGCTTCAGTCCACGCTCGAAAATTTTACGCGTGGCTTCGGGCTCGTAGCAATGAAATTCTATGTAAGCACTCTCAATGTAGAGGTCCGTTGTGACTTGACCTCTCTTTCTCGCGTCTCCAAAGACCATCCTCGAACCTCCAAGTTCATCATCCTTGGGTCGACCTTTTCCTTGTACACGGCGCATTGATCGCATCAAAGCTATCCAAGAGAACGTCACGGTTTTCTTAAGCATGTGAGTGTACGCGGCGCTACTCCTCCTAGCGCCGTCAATATGCTGTGCTTTACGTTGCTCGAGCTCAGAAACCTCTTGTTCATTGGGCTCTTCCTCGCCATCGTCTGCATTCTCGATTGTTTGTTCAGCCTGACCGGCGTATTGCGCTTCGATCTGGGCCAACTCCTGAGCCTCCCGTGATTTCTCCTTGGCCATAGCTTCATAGAGCGAGTCAAGAAGGACCTTGTAAATCCCCTTAATAGCCTTACCTCGCCGTTTGGCGGCTGAATCCCCTTCTTCGCCCGCTGTTGCAAGCTCATAGCGATCTGCCTTTTTGAAGGTGAGCAAACAGCTCTCTGGATTAGCTTCGATACCCTTGTTCAACAGATCATTGCCTATTTCATCCAGGTCATTTGAGAAGCAGAATTCAACGGCTTCGAACCAAATTTCTGGCCAAAATCTTAAAGATATAAGTGCTTGTTTATAGACGAAAAGAACCCGCGCTTTATAAGCGTCGAAGTCGTTGTTCTTTCTAAAAACAAGTGGATCGCCTATTTCCCACTCTATCCACTGCTTCCAGATCCCGAGTTGCTCCATGTATTGTTCGTACCCTTCACAGCCTGGAGCAGGTGGAAGAACGGGGACGGTATTTCGTCGTAGATTTCGGGTGATGTTCTGAAGCTGAACGTTCGAACTCCGAGCGGTCACGAAGGATGGGGAAATCTCATTAAGGAACTTTCGTGCCTTAAGCTGATATTAGCTTCACGTTCGGATATTAAATATGAAGTACTTACAGTGACCTTGTTCAAACCATTCTCGAATACATCATACTCTTTCCAAAGTGTACCGACAGCCTGGTTTGGAACGCATATTGCTCGCCGATATGCCTTGCGGAGTCCGTCCATCTTTTGCTGGTCCTGCCAGCTACTACCTCCAACGACGCCTGGGCCAGACTTGAGGAACTGAATGTGATCCTGCCATAATTTGCCAGCTTCCTTGTCAAGGCCAACACGCTGCAATGTAGCCTCATAGGCTTGCGAGATGGTTTTCCGAGCCTCCCCATTCGTATCCGTGGCAAGGTTGTTAACACGGCGAATGTGGTCTATATACATCGACCAGAGTTGAAGATGAGGGATATTCGGCAGCGTCTTGGAAAAGATATGCTCCAATTTCTGACGCTCTTGGGATTCGTTCTCCATCTTCGCATAAGCCGCCCAGATTTCAGCCTGTCATCCATACCATTAGCCAATCCTTAAGCTTCTAACGGAAGTGGATGAGCTTACTGCAGAGGGGAAAACCTCGAAGAAACGATCATAAGTCTTGCGGGCATCGTTAATCTTCCCTCGTTGTCGATGTTCGGATATTAATGCAAGCCAAGCGTCAGTATCGCCACGTGGATCCGCTTGAATTCTATCCTCTAGTATGCCAATGCGGTCGTGCGGTAACCGAGCCTTTGGTACGGAAGTTGTAGAAGCGGGTGCTGTTTCAGTCTTCGCTTTCGATTGTGATTGTGGTTGTGGAGCTGATGTTGATGCCTCAGCTACAGACTTACCATCAGAAGTAGCTTCAATATCATTTGCAGGAGCAGGGACATTAGAGATTGAAAGGGCAACGCTATTTTGGACAGATTCGGCAGATGGAACACCTTGCACATTATTTTGTATTGATACATGGTCTGTGCTGATACTATTAGGTAAAGTATTGGGAATGGTAGGAGATGCTTGGTCAAGGGGTTGCCCGTTTGTGATTGTTCCCGGTTCCAATCCGGCGCTGTCCGTAGTCGCCTCAAGCCCGGGGTGTCTGTTCATACTCTCGCTTTTGGTTTGAGATATAATCGGAGGACTGCCTGGTACTGATTGTGTTGAGTCCGGTGACATTGATCGAGACTGATCGGACCCTTGAGCATCGTCATAAGTGGAAGCGGCGGTGGCAAGATGTGGTTCCTGGGACGCAGATGAAATAACAGGCTTCACAGCACTGATAGATGATGTAGAAGAGATATGGACAGCAGGATTTTGCGCATCAGGAGAAAGAGACTCTGCAGGCAACACCGCGGCAGGATCATATTCATCATCAGAGACAGAATCTGTTTGCTGTTGGCTAGTTATCCCATTGATCTCCTGACCTCCAACTGCATCGTTCTGGGCCCTCATCGCGTCCAAGAACGCTGCTTCCGCTGCTTCGTCCGCCATGTTAGGCGACACTCCCTTGGGAACACCGAGAGTCTGAGCAGTGCCGATGGAGGAAGGGAACAAGGGAAATACTTGCCGGGGGCTAAGTGTCCGAAGAATCGAGTAAAGGGGTTTCGGAAGGTATTCGAAGCTGAATAGGTATTATGGGATTGATAATTGTTGCAGTGGAAGAGAATGACAGAGTGCTTGAAGGCGAAGTTGTTTCAGGAAGCTTTCCGCAAGGAGATTAGTGGGGCTAGTGCAGAGTGAGGTTAGCGTCTTTTCTGTCACACCGTCACTCGCTTGGTTGACACGTGCAGAACGCGCTTTCTTAAGTGTCGAATATCTACGCGACACCGGAAGTTTATAATGCGTTTACAGCTGTCTAAATCAAGTATCACCCTCTATTGACAACTTTTCGAAGACTGACAATCTGTCACTTTGAGACATCACCCACCACCAAATCCAAGCATAACCTCAACCGCTTCAGTACGCTAAGATCCTAGCAAGATGTCGGTAGTCTCATTGCTTGGAGTGAAAGTCTTGAACAACCCCGCTCCATTCGATCAGAAATATCAGTTCGAGATCACCTTCGAGTGTCTGGAGGCACTGCAAAAAGGTTAGTGAGCCACGTTACGTCAATCGGGACAATGCTCACAAGACACAGATCTCGAATGGAAGGTCACCTATGTCGGCTCTGCCACCTCGTAAGCTCACCCCGCCCTTTCCTAAATATCTCTATTCTCTGTGCTGACATGATATCAGATCTGAACATGACCAAGAACTCGACTCGCTTCTCGTCGGTCCCGTCCCCGTCGGCGTCAACAAATTCATCTTCGAAGCCGACTCCCCGAACCTGAAGCGCATCCCTGACTCCGAAATCCTTGGCGTCACTGTGATCCTCCTATCATGCAGCTACGACGATAGGGAGTTCGTCCGCGTGGGATACTACGTGAACAACGAGTACGATTCGGAGGAGCTCAATGCCGAGCCTCCGACTAAAGTCGACATCAAACGTGTGCGCCGTAACGTGCTCGCTGAGAAGCCTCGTGTCACACGCTTCGCTATCAAATGGTACACATCCCGAGATGAAATACTTCGGGGTCGTATAATCGTGCAGATGCTGACCGATGATAGGGACACCGAAGACTCCGCACCCGCCCAATATCCACCCGAGCAGCCAGAAGCCGATGTCGGTATCGACGATGGCCTGAACTACGGCGCGGAAGAAGTCGAGCTGGAAGAAGGACTCAAAGCCGAATTGGCCCAGCTCCCACCAGAAGAGGATGAGGAAATGGATGGCGCAGCAGACACGGCTGGTGCTAAAGCTGAAGATGACGAATCAGATGCCGGCAGTGAAGATCTAGAGGCAGAGAGCAGCGGAAGTGAAGACGAGGACGAGGAAGTTGAAGACGCAGACGAGGATATGGATATGGTTCGTCGGAGCTTCCCTCTATCTCATGATATGCAGGCTGACGATCATCGACAGGGAGAAGATGGCGAAACGGCTGCGCAGGGCCAAGCCAACGGCAACGCCAAGGGCCAACCAGCACACCCACAGCATCAGGGAGAGGTGATGGTCCATTGAGTGAACATGTTAGACTGCAAAATACTTGATATGCATGTTGGCTACGAGGTCAGACGGATTAGCCAGGCGTTGTGATGCGAGCACGGACTGCAATAGTGGTTTTACATCATATCTTAGTCCGATAGGTAGGGCAAGCATATCTAGAATCATTTGCGTGCGACACTCTCCTTAATCTGGCGTACATTCAGTGCATCTGAAGGGCAAGGTAAAACCACTATTTCCTCAAGTAATGCTGCATTGAAAATGCGTAATTCATATTTGTCCATTATAGCTTTAGAGTGGCATTATTCATCGCATATCATACAATCATACAACGTGGCTCCTTTCTCGTTCTCCCCTCCCAGCCACCGAGTCCATCACATCTTCGCATTATTGTCCGCCGACGCCTGAGCCGTCAGCTTCAGCGCCTTGGGCGCGTCCTCCTTCGGCATGTACAGCTCCACAAACTGTAGATACTTCGCCGCCGCGAACTCCTCATCCCTAAAGAGATCTTCTGCTTCTTGCTTGGATTTGACGGTGAAGGTCTTCGATTTCTTAGGATCGGCGCCGAAGACATGCACGAGTTCTTTGTATTTCCATTGCGCGATATCGTTGTACGAGGCGTCCATGCCGTGGATGTAGCGCTCGATGGTGTAGCCTTCATTACAAATGACGAAACTGGGAAGACGGGCCGTCAGAAAGCCGTTGATCGCTCGAGATAGGGCGAAACTTACATGATGGGCTTCAGATCCTGGCGTATCATTGTGCTAACCTCCTGCGCCGTCAACTCAAACGAGCCGTCCCCAACAAACAGTATCGTCCTCCGATTACCTGTCTCCTTCGCCGCAAGCGCTGCTCCCTGGCACGCGCCCACCGAGTATCCGATCGATCCCCACAGCACCTGCGACAGCGCCGTGACGCCTTTCGGAAATTTAGTTTCCCAGATTCCGAAATTAGCCGTCCCGGTCTCTGTAATCACGATATCGTCCGGTTGCAACCATTGCCCAACTCTTGGCCAAAGCCAATCATGGTTTATTACCTCTCCCTGCGCCATTTGTCCATCCTCCTTCGAGATCTCATTCGACGCTACAGGCCCGGCTTGGATGTTCAGCTTGCCCATTCGGTCAATTACTTTGCGGAGGACGCCTTGCATACGCACGCCCGGGTATTCAGAGTACCGCACACGTACATACGTGCTGTGGAAATCGATGGTGGCGAGTTGGCTGACCTTGTAGGTGAACCCGGCGGTGTTGAAGTCGGATTTAATTGCGCCGATGGAGAGGACAAGATCAGAGGATTCAACACGTTCGCGGACGCCTTTATTACTGCCGTTACCTTTCAGGGTGATGTTAGCTCGTTGGCAGGGATGGGATGCTTTGGGTATGAGAAAGGGAAGGGAAGCATACCGGCGTAGACGCCGCCGTAATTCGGTAGACTTTCATTCACTGCGCCTTTGCCCATGGGTGCGACGAAAGTGGGTAGTTGCGATTTTTCGACCAGCTCGTGGACTTCCTCCAAGACTCGGTGGCGTTGGGCGCAGGCGTCGACAAGGATAACAGGGTTCTTTGCGGCATGAAGGTATTTCAGAACGACGTCTACCACATAATCCTCCTTTTCAATATCGTTCGGCGGGTGCTTTAGGTCGATAGGCGTCTTCAGTCGTTCGCCTTCTACTTTCTTTTGGACAATATCTGTAGGGAGCGTAATGTACACAGGCCGAGACTGGACCCAGCATTCTCGGATGGCATGATCGATAAGTGTAGCGGCGTCATAAGGGTCATTCAGCTTTGCGGTAGCACAAGACACATTCCGGCTCATGTCGGCAAAGACATCGAAATTTCCATTGCCTAGGGTATGGTGAAGCAGCATCTCACTCTTTTGAGAAATGGTCGAAGGTGTGCCGACGATATGCACGACGGGAACGTATTCTGAGTATGCGCCGGCTAAGGCGTTGATTGCCGAGAGCTCACCGACGCCGAAGGTGGTGACAATTGCTGCGATGCCTTTCACTCGAGCATATCCGTCGGCGGCGTAGCCTTCGTGTTGGTCAGTCGTTGTCTCTTGACGGTTTAAGTTCGAGTACCTGCATTGAGCTCGTTGACATTGCCGATCCAACTTAGGCCGACTTTGGGAATGTAGTCTAGTGCTACCTAGTCATCTGTTTAGCCTTTGGAGAATGCACGCTTCGAGGGTAAACGAGTACCAGATTATAGTCTCCAGGCACGCCGTGCACTCCACGAACACCAACCTCATGAAGCCGTTGGAATAAGTATTCGGCTACATCAATTGGACTTTTCAGCTCCGAGGTGCGGATGTCTGAAGCCATGTTGCAAGGCTAGTTAAAAGGTAAGTGGATCTCTTCCCTGGCAAGAGGGTGGGTATGTGTTGGTGACTTAGAGCACGTTCAGACGAGGTGAAGAGAAGTTCGGAAGAGTGCGGAGCAGTGACGCAACTTTACAGACCGGGCGATTTGCAGTGCATGAAGAATAAGCATTAAAGCTAAGCTTTCTTGGCTAGGACAGGGGCATGAAACGCCAAGACTGCTGACTGTTGATGCCTCAGGTACTCCGTACTTCATACCTAGACAGATACTTGAGGTTTCCAGTCCTTGTACCTACTGCGCGCCAATGAAGCTTGAAGCTGCCCGCAGCATAGAATGGCACATTTTTTGAGGGGAAAGCAAGCTGGCATACAGCGAGACTTTTCTGCCGGCATCAATCCAGCACAATTCGCTGTTGATACGGTATGTTCTATCTTTACTTCTCCTTCTCTTCTCTGTCAATGGAGCTCGTTCCATAATATAGCATCCGATTATGTCCAAGCTTCTCACCTTGTTAAGCTCTGTTCACATTAGGTAGCACGATACGGCATCAACTCGCAGATCAGCGCCGTTGCATATGAGCCAGTCCAGTCTCTCCTAGCTGTCGGCACTAGCGACACTCAATATGGTAGTGGACAGATCTACGTATTTGGTAAGGGTCGAGTCTCGGTCACCTTTTCCTTGCCCCGGAAGGCATCAGTCAGGATCCTGCAATTCTGTGCGGATAAGATTGTTTGCGTCGATTCGAAGAACGAGTTATCAATCTACTCGTTGATCACCACTCGTATTGTCACAACATATGCACCGCCAAGTCATATAACCGCTCTTTTGACCGATCCTGCCTTGGATTATGCTTTACTGGGGCTTCAGAATGGTGTGTCCAAGGAACATTGCTATTTGTAATGCTGTAATGTTGCTGAAATGTAGCTAAGGCGAGATCGTGTCTTACGACATGGACCGGCAAGGTGTTGCACCCTGGAGAGTCCCGAACTTCTGGACCGCCCAAAATCCACGAGCTCGTGTCCTTCCAATCCTCTCACTGTCGTTCCATCCAAGGGACATTGGATCTCTTTTAATTGGATATGCTGAAGGGGCCGTTATATTCTCATTCCAGCAGAACAAACCGACCAAGTTCTTCCAATATACTATACCGGCGAGAGCGCCCGGTGGTGACTCAGATCCAGTCTCTTCCAGTAGAGCTCGTTCGCCGCGGCTGACACAGGCTGTTTGGCACCCTACCGGTACCTTTATATTAACGGGTCACGAGGACTCAAGTTTGGTAATCTGGGATTCCAAGGACGGTAGGAAACTACTCGCAAGAACCTTACAAGCTACCAATATCGACGTCCCGGGTGGTTCTCAGGGTAGTACAGATGCACGAGCAGGAACCTTCGCCATGAAGGAACCCTTGTTTCGTATTGCATGGTGTGCAAAGGACAATCCCGACGACACAGGGCTGCTAATTGCTGGAGGAGCCCCGACCACCGTACTTGACAAAGGTCTTACCTTCATGGACCTTGGATTAACACCAAATTATACTACATCATCATGGCAACTGCTAACTGATCACTTCGAAAAGCCTAAAAGACAACATCTGCTACCAACCCTCCCGGCGCCGAAGTCGTGGATTTTTGCCTCATTCCACGCAAATCTCCCCATTTCGCTGGCTCTCAAGATCCAATCGCTATCATTGCACTGCTTGCATCGGGAGCAATCACAACCCTAAGCTTCCCTTCTGGTCATCCAATCAATCCAACGAATCAGCTTCCTGTTTCCTTAAGTTTTGTACATCCCTTCGTTAATCGCATCTCCATGGCATATGTTGAACGTGATCGGTGGCTAGGTATGATGGAAAGTCGACCACGTGGTCCTCCAGTCCTGAAGGGTGGTGTCGAGGCAAAGAACACCCTCAAGCGCTTTACAAATAGGAACATCCTGCAAACCGGCCATGCTGATGGTACGTTGCGAGCATGGGATGCGGGGCATGGTGATGAGATCGAGAATGGTGCCTCAATTCAGGCTGATGTAGCCGGCGCTGTGGGGCGAGTCACCGATGTTGACATTGTACAAATGTCAATGTCTGGAGCTACAGGAGAGCTCTCAGTAGGATTACAGACAGGCGAAGTCCTTATATTCCGATGGGGTCGAAACGAATACTTTGGCCGAGAAGTACCACACGATGATGCTCTAAGCCACCAGCTGGAGACTATCAAAGACCGGGCCGAGCCAGGTCTCAAAGAGGGGCTTCTGCCTTTAAGCTTATTGAATCAGCCAAACGGTCCAGTAACTGCTCTGAAGACCAGTGATGTGGGTTTTGTTGTTGCGGGGTTTGAAGGAGGCAATATCGCGGTTATTGATTTGAGAGGGCCTGCAGTAATATACAATGCCGGCTTAGACGAATTAGCTATGAAGAGTAATAAGCGCGGAAGTATCAGAAAGAGTAACAGCCAACAAGCTGCAGCTTCGGAGTACCCAAGTTACGTAAACTTTGCGATAATGAATCTGGACGGGGAAGGTAGCGGAACCTGAACTGCCTCAAGACTGGATGTGCTGACGTCTTGCAGACTACTCGAGCATACTACTGCTTGTTGGCACTACCCTCGGACGGCTACTTACTTTCAAGATGCTTCCCGGCGCAGGAGGAGGATACACTGTTCAACATGCCGGGACAGTGTCACTTGACGACAGGATCCTAGGAATCTCCGCCCTGAACGCAGACACAGGAGCACCTGCAGATGCCAGCCAATCAGTCTTTGGCCAGCTAAGGCATGGTGTTACAGTAAATGGCGTTGTGCTTGCCGTCAGTAACAGTGGTGTGAGGATCTACAAGCCTGCTGCAGGCAAAGGTGCCCACAAATCTTGGGATGATTTAAGCTGTCAGGCTGCGCAAGTAGTCAATTTTGGAGCGCAAGCATATGTGCTTGTCGGTCTTTTCAGTAAGCATGAAACATTTCCACCTTGAGTCCACCCCACCGTCCTTTGCCACCATAAGCGTGGGAATCATGTAGTTTGTCGACGATCTTGCGTGGAAACCAACACTAATGCTATACACTGTGCTAGGTGATGGTCGTGCGAGGGCATTTTCTATCCCTGGGCTCAAAGAAATTGCGGCTGCCAGAGTAAGCGAAACTTTAGATACCAGGAGGTTGGCAGAAGCTGTTGTGACAAGCACTGGAGATATCGTCGGCTGGACTGGTCCTTCTGAGATCGCTGTTATGAATGTATGGGGTAACGGAGATGATCTTACACGCTCTCTTGACAAGATATTCAATGCGGAAGCACTAATCCCCCCAAGACCTACCATTTCCAACATGCAGTGGCTCTCTGGCACTTCATACATTACACCTGTGGACATGGATAAACTCAGTAAGTAACTTATCAGTCCTCTGAGCCAGCTCCTGGAAAGAGGCGACTCGCGAAGGACGCCGTGCTTTTGCCACACTGCTTTGATCCTGTAATACAGGCTAATAGCCAAGTAGTTGGTGGACCAGATCGACCCCCTTCTCAGCGCATGATCGAACAGACGCGCTCTGACGAGCAGACGGAGCGTATGGCAAACCGCCAGGCGCAATCGGCTGCCACGTCATCGTCGACTGCCGAGGCCACTCCTGGATCCGCCAACGAGGGCTACTGGGCATACATGGTGAGTACTTTGTCCGAAGAATGGCTCAAACTGCTTCCCGCTTTAACACTCTGTTTCCGTCATCTGTGTCACGCGTACAGAATCCTGCTGATCATTCAATCACGCCTGAGAAATTTGACTAAATCTCCGTCTGTAGCAACGACAGATCCAGGAGCGGACGGAAAATCTAGGCATCACCGGCGAATCAATGGGCAGGCTCGAGGACAACAGCTCGGGATTTGCCGAAGATATGAGTAAATTTGTTTCGAAGCAGAAAAAGAAAGCGGTCATGGGAGTCATCGGCAGTAAATTTGGATTTTAAAAGATACCTATCGTTTATTGGGAAGCATTTCGGGGCGTTGAATATGGGCAAAGGATCATGCATGCAAGGTTAAACGTCGTACGACTAGCTGGCCGTGGATTAACTTGTCGCTGCTCGCTTTGGACACCAATGCCGCGTCGGCTACGGCAATTTCCTGGACCAGAGCCATATCTCACTTCGAAGTCTTTCCACGCATTTCCCAGTCCGGCATATAGACGCACAGCAAACTACGTCATATAGGATCAACTTCAGGGTCATAGATATATGTGGAGCAGCAGCTGTAGCGGATCAAGGACATTCTTAATGACGGTCTTCAGGACCCACTGGGCTCTGATGTTTCAAGCCTGCGTAGTAAATCCGAGTTGATATTGAATGATTGTTCAGTATATCTTTACAGCAGATATCACCACGCCTCGGCATGCTCTATAAACGCTGACGCGCAGAATCTGCCAGGCTCAAATCTAGTAACACTCATCCGAACAAGCAGCCATTTGCATAGGTACATTGTGATATCTGCACGCCGGACCAGGCCACGGGATTTCTCGACATGAAGTGATGGACCAAGCACTTAAACAAGAAGCGTTCACAAACCACACTGAGAGCCTGCTTTTCTATCTAGAGATAGATCTTAAATCTACCCTTACAAGCCTCTTGCGTAGCCTGAGTTGTCTTTGTCTGCCTTCCAGTTCCTCTCCAAAATGTCGCTTCGGCATTTGCCGTCTTGCCCCGGCTAACCCTAAGCCTATCAATAAATCACTGCTCGACCGAATGCCCGCAAATTCCGACTTGATCCTTCTTCATGCATGCAGCACAGTCCAAGAAAACACTTTCGAGGAGAAGCCGGATACAATGGAGAAAGATCTGAAGCGCAAAGCGAATGATAATAACGACGGTGGTCCTAAGAAAAAGAAAAAGGTAGGGTATCCCGTGTGGTTCTCAATTTTCGAAGAATCCAATGTTTTGTTTTATGACTTGAGGGCTCAACATTGTGCACATGCAACGGATGCGTGATTGATGCAATCAACATAGCCTTGAAGATTGGATTATCTTTCATTTTCTACATCGTGTTGAAAACCTCGAAGAATAACATCACCACGTCTTTCTCATCTAATTCGACACACAGCAATGGAGAGCACCAAAGAAGGGCCAGATCAACGTCGACAGAAGCCTCATGACCATCAAGGCGGGTGATGCTGGTATTTGGGTCACTTGCGATATGCACAAGGAAGGCGTCTGTACGGCCGAATGTAAAGATCTGTTCAATGAGGTATGGTAAATTTTCAATCGTATTTCTCTTATTAATCGTTCCGAGCAGTATGCCGATATATGCTATGCAGGGTGGAAAGGTGAAGGCCAAGGTCTAAATAAGGGGGAAGCAGAGGATGAAACGGATATCGAGAAAGAGATTAGTGAAGAGATCACAGAGCTGAAGACGGCCAGCAAAGAGGCGCTGTTCCAGCCGGTCAAGATTGATATTCAGTGCGGTGAGACTAGTGAATTTTTCCAACTAGCACTCAGCTGACGTGGGAAAGTCTTATTCTTCAAGACTCGGCACCCAGTTGAGCCAGTCTCTTTCGTACGTAAGATTTGTTTAGACGCATTCGAATCAGCTAGCAGCAAGAGATCTCGATGGATCAAACGCCTCACCCCAATGACTAGGATGGCGAAAGCAAATGAGAAAGGTCTGGAGGAGGTCTCGAAAATAGTGCTTGCGCCTTCCTTTCACTCCGGAGATGTCACCGCCAAGAAGGTAGGTGTTTGATCCAGATCTCAATGCACCGACTCGCCTGAGAAGACTTGGCGTTGGTGAATTTCAGACCCAAGGTTTGGATAGGGTTTGGATGATGGTTGCACAGATCCCACAGAAGCTGCACGCTATGGAGTGACAATCCTCGCCAAAAAATGCAAGCCAACATTCGCTAATAATGTCTATCTACTATAGTTCGCTATCCGGACCACCATACGGAATAACAGCACAATGAAAAGAGATGACGTGATCAAACAAGTGGCCGACGCTGTTGGGACGCGACATTCGGTCGACTTGACGAATTACGATCTCCTTATCATCGTAGACATCTACCGGGTACTTGGCAATAATCACTATAGGGCCCCTCTACCAGTTGATTAGTGCCATCGCTAACACGTCAGCAGAACATTTTGGGGATGAGTGTGGTCGCAAGCGACTTCGAGAAGCTGAAACGCTTCAACCTAGCCGAGATCTATAGCCCAACGCCCAAACCCGAGAAGTCGGCGTAGGGCGTTGCGGCTCATCAGCCATGTGGCTTCCTCACATAGTGGCATGCCAATCGCTTCTCGCTTGGATGTGCTCGGTTGCCAATCGCTTGGTCTGCAGAGACTGGCGCTTGGCGAAGCGAGAAGGACAAGAATGGAGTCGTCAATGGCTGGAAAGGAATCCTCTAGACGTACAGGTGGCTTGAAGTCAAAGCCAGCAGGATCTGACGGATGGTGGAAGGCAAAGCGATTTGCCGAAATGCCCAGGCTGTCGAGTGACTAGAGCAGTGAGGTGCCGGTTTGCCGAAGCCTGGTGTGGTTTGTGATGATGAGACAAGCAGACGGGTCAGCCATGGCCCACGGGTAGGGGACTTTTGACAAATACTCCATTAGTGTTCGTTCTCTCGTGCAATGGTTCATGTTTGAAGTGTCGTAGTACTACTAGGAGTGGCCGAGCAGGAGGCGGCGTTGGAAAAACTCGGCGATTCGCCCTGTCAAGCGACAAATCGGACCCCACGGCCAGATTAGGGTTGGCCCACAGATCAGGGTCTGCCGGACTGCTGGGGTGTCCTGCTGCGATCCGGCCGCTAATCTGTCTTCGGACTCGATCCTGCCGCGCTAAACCCTGGCTGGAGATCTTTGACGAGCAAGGGAGCATGATTAAGCGCAGGCCACGGGCTTGGCCTGCCCGTTCGCTAAAGATCCCTTCTCATCTTCTTCTGCCTCCAGTCGCTGCACTTACAGGAGTAACATCAAAAGGTCTAGAGGATGGCCTTTCGGGCACTGCTTGCGTACTTCATTTCCTCGCCATCGCTTGCTCTTCCACTCAGCCTCTTCCTCGCCTCTCGTCCCTCTTTCATTGGCTGCGGACTCTCCTCCTCTCCTGGCTGACGATGCTATATCCACAAACATCTGCTGTATACCACTGTATCAGGTAGAGTTCTCGTTAAGTCCGAGCAGTATCTCGTTATTCTTTTCCTTTTCTTTCACATATCCCCGTCTTCGTTCCTTGTCTTACTGTAGTCCCTTGACCGACATGTCTTCTCGCATTGCCTGCACACGCTCCAACATGAGCCTTTCTTCCCCTTCATCGAACAAACAAAACCCTCCAGTATCAGGTGCTGCCCTTGACTTTCGACTTCTTTTCACCCTGCAAAAGATCATACAGAGCACATGCAATACAGGCTCCACTGTAAAAGGCATGGAACCCATCTCGGGACATATACACTGTATCAGATATATCTACCTTTCAAACGGCACACGCGTGGTCCTCAAGACCAGTCTTTCCACAGGCACAGGACTTCTCCGATTCGAACGCCATGCACTCGCTGCTGAGGCCTCCGCTTACTCACTACTCGACAAAAGCAAATTACCCATCCCCCGGGTACTCAAATACGACCCCAAAGGTGTACCCATAGGCTCGCAGTTCCTGCTCACCACCCATCTACCGGGTGTCACGTATGCGAGCGTGCGTCCGTACTTGACCCGTTCCGAGCGATCCGGCATCGAACGCCAACTGCAATCGTTGTCCTCCATTATTAATCAGCATACCTCACCAAGATTCGGGCCGGTCGGACTAGACCATGGCTACTCTACTTGGCGAGAGGCTTTCATGGCGGTACTCGAGTCGATACTAATGGATGGAGAGGACAAGCTGGTCAGCTTGCCCTACTCACAGATCCGAGATGAAGTGATCCGATTCGGTAAGGTACTGGATGAAATACGGCAGGCCCGGTTGGTGGTTTTAGGGTTCGGCCAGCCTGAAAATGTGCTCGTCGATCGGAAAACCAATGAAGTTACCGGGCTCACGGACTTTGGACGAGCTCTGTGGGCTGATCCTGAGATGGGGGATGGTGGCGCACGGTCCTCGCCCAGGTCGCTGTTGTGAGTTGTCTACTTTACACTGATAAAGTTGCAAAACTGATTGAAGTAGGTATATATGCTATCATTCTATCGTTACAATCGTCTCCAACCATTATCGACCTTCCGACGAGTCGCAAGAGCTGGAAGCTCGGAAGGCTTTGACAAGCGCATTGACTAAGCTTTCATGCATGGCAGCATAAGTCAGTAGGCTATTCTTGCCATGAAAGTGGCGCCTTGAAGGCTGCCGCCAGATCTACTTTACTTCTTTCGCAGCCGCCTTAGATTACGACCATACTTCACGGCTCCCAGATCTCTGTACCGATGCTCGCTACGTCGCCGGATGATATTGGTTTCGCTGCACTTACTCTGGATAGTTCACATATTCTTTCTTCTTCTGTCCTGGAAAGCATTGCTGGCGGCTCGCTTTACCATAAACTGTAGGGCATTGCTGCATCGCAAGAAGGGCGCGGTTCACCTTGACGCACTTACCAAAGGCTTCCCGACTTCGGACATAGCAAAGCGGAGGTTCTATTCCACGTTATATTCCTGTATATATTGTCAGACGAAATAGCTCACTCTACTTCTTGACAATTCATTAACAACCTACTTTGATTGGAGAGGAAATGAAGAGACTATTCCTGAGATAGCCTCCTGCTGCGCTATAGACTCTCATATCTATATTCAATAGGGGTAGATGAATCGAATGACTTATCTCTGTGCTAAGTCTAGATCGAGATGTTTCTTGGTCTGGAGATTTCGAGGATGATGATTCAACCTTGCCGGTTTTGTAGCAAGATTACATGATCTAGAAATATTTATCGTTCTATTAAGTTTTCAACGCGATCGACTCATCAGAGCAAAGGAGCACAGCACATTGATTGCCACACTCGCCACTCGTGAAAACGGATGATTCGGCTAGGGCAAGATTAGGGTTGTAACGGTCCGGAATGATCCGGCCCCGAAGATTGGTACGCGAAAAGGACTAGCAACGCTAGTGAAGGCTAGACTTTTGGGACCTGAATCCAAATGTCCAACTCAGACGTTTGTACCTATTATTCGTGACAGTCATTGCTCAGCCCTAGCACTCAGCTTGTGTGCTGTCGTCTCGTCCAGATGTAGGCGTGCTTCTTTGGCCTTCTTGAGTATCGCGAGCTAATCCGTGATTAGGCATCTGGGCCTAACAGTAGCCTGCTCCTAAGCACTCATGCGCCTGGTCATCTCTTTGATCACAGAGTATCCCGCGCGGTAAAGCGAAATCGGCGGAGGAGTCAAAGCCTTACGATAATTGCTCTGACGTCTTCATGTTATCTCAACGTTTCCATCCCTCTCCTGTCAGCTGGGTCTCACCCACTCTAGGGTCTCGAATCTATTATCTCGGAACGTAACTTTGGCAATAGAAAGAGCTTGCAAACACGCATCCATAGGACTTCTCAACATCTACCCTGCGGCGTGCTTGAGCCCTCTTGAGTGAAACTCCACCACTCTCACCTAACGGTCATTGATGGAATGGACACGGCAAATTCAGGATCTTTCACAGGTTGATCCTTTTCTAGGGCGCCATACCTCTTGTGCCCCTCAACTTCGACAATGATATCGCGTCAGCGCTCGTCTTCGGCAAGATCGAACAACTCTGAGTTCAACCAGAGGCAGGTTTCAACACCATCACCCTCAGCCTACGCGCAGCATCAATCTGGGCCAGTCCCTGAGGATTTGATCCTCAGTGACGTGCCAACATATGGTGCGTCGAGCAGCGTTCAGTCATCTCTACTGGTACCCTCTCAAGGCACTGGCTCCCCGTACCCTGCCATCTCAGCTGGGGGATCTCCATACGCACAGTCAAGCGCAGCGACTGCACAGAGACCAAGAGCAAGCACTGCTGCAGACCCACTCAGTGCCCAGCAGGCGGCCTATCGAACGCCATTCCGAGGGGGTGGCGGGCCTCAGGTCCATCCGGCTTACCAGCAAGGACAAAGACAAGCAACCGCCGGTCCTCCAATGGCAGACACTAGGCCACCCTACATACCTGGCCCTCCCCCTCTTAATTTCACTTCATCGCAGTCTCAAAACCATATGATTCCACTGCCACCTCCACCTCCTCGGCCGATGGCTATGAACGCATCACATGGTATGGTCTTGCCTCCGCCGCCCGGTCCTCCGCCTGGTGCACCTCAGAATTATTCCACCGGCTACGGACAGCAGCAATGGGGAAGACCTCAAGGCTATGTACCTCCTCCACCTCCTCCTATGGCCCCTCTTCAAGCCAGCAATCAGCAGAATACATACAACCCACACGGCGGATATCAGCACCCGCCTCCTGCTCCGCTTGCAATACCCTCTCAATCGTCCAAAGACGAGGCGCGAGCGTTAACCTCGGCTACATACATACCAGGAGGGGATTCTTTTGGCCCAGGAGTCGGCATTCCTGCACTTCACTCTCATCAGCATCCAAGCTTCAATCGAAGTGATAGCGCTGAATTTTACAGTACTGCAGATCCAGCTGCCAGAGCGGCTACCAACAACCGATATTTTAATGGACTTTCCACCGCCTCTCCAAATAAAGAAATGCCTAACAATCGGTATTTTGACCAGCAAGTGCCACAGACGCCCCTTAGCCGACATCATCCATTCGCACCACCGAGTCGGGAGATGAATGACTATTCGACGCCCGCAACTCCAGCGGCTCCACCGCCAAACCTCCAGGCTCGCACGTCTACGTCTACTCACCAAGACGCAAGATCAGCTGGGGGACATCGATATACGAGTAGTAACACCTCTTCGAACAATGCATCTCCCGTTGACCCGTCTCTACAGTGGCCCATCGAGAGAGTCTTGATTTGGCTCGCTGCCAAGGGATTTTCGAATGATTGGCAGGAGGCATTTAAGACTCTGGATATTCAAGGCCATGATTTCTTAGAATTGGGTCGAGGCACTGGTGGACGTGGCAACTTTGGCATGATGCATCAGCTTGTCTACCCAAGACTAGCCAGAGAATGTAGTAAAAGTGGGACTGGCTGGGACCAAGCTCGTGAACGTGACGAAGGAAAGCGAATGCGGCGATTAATTCGAAAAATCATAGATGGCAATGAGACTCCCACGTCCAATCACGCTCGGCGTACAAGTACGCAAGTTTTACCAAGTGCATCAACCGATGGAGGTTTGGAGAATTCCCCGAACCCTACGCGTCAAGATGGATTTCCCAGTGCACCTACTGCTCCTGCTGGGAACGAGGAAGAAAGTTCAGCTCGACAAACTGGTTTTAGACCTTCTGCTCCAGGCGTGGGTCGTCCAATGAAGTCGAACAGCCGAAGTAGTACGGCCCCTTCGGTTTACGCACATGCATCTGCCATTGCAAGCGAGCCCAATGTTGCGGAGCTTGGGCAGTCGGCCCAAGGACGAACTCCTATTACTCGAAGCATATTGCACGGAATCAATGATGCGGCTGCAAAGCGCCATAGTCCAAATACATCTAACGACTTAGGTACAGCGAATGGGTCTACCACCTTTCTCGGAGATGCTTTTCGCGGAAATTATGACGCAAGCCCCCAGAGCGGTAGTCCATCGACTCAACATGCTATCCTATCCTCGTCTGCGAACAGCGGGACCTTATCGGCTCCACCAACAGGACGCTTTGGCCACCGCAAAACTAACAGTACTGATTCAATGACCTCGGTCCACGCAGCGAACCCAGGCAGTAATTTCGGCAAAGGTCAGGACAGGAGGAACGGTCACGAAGGGCATAGGCCGCCGGCGTTGGAGGTTTCGGGTCGTCAGCCGAGCAATGACACCCCTACAAGCGCCAAAGAGCACAAAACTGGTTTCTTGGAGAGGCTTCGTAACCGAAAGCGCCATAAAGACGAGTCGGCTCATCCGTCACCAGACGACCATGCACTTGAGTCACCAACAAGCCCTCAGGCTTACCGACATGTTCCTCTACCTTTACCTTTCGCCAAACCCGGGTTCAACAATAGTAGCACATCGCTTGAAAGACCATCATCTGCATCTACTGGCGTATCGGAGCAGGATAAGTTCAACCGCGATAGGTTTCTGCAGCGCGCAAGTCTGGGAAGAAAATATGCCTTTGTCACCCCTGACCAGTGGAATTATCGTCTGATTGACATCACAGAGGCAGAGTCGGCTGATGCGATTAAGGAAAACATATGTAGGTCTCTAGGGATTCTGGAAACGGACCTGGCGCAAGTCTTCCTCACTGAAGCGGGACAAATTGAGCATGACGAACCCCTGAGTGATTCATTACTTATGCGGTACAAAAACACAAAGGCAGATCCTTCCGGCAGCTTGAAGTTCTACATTCGCCGCACAGCTATGTCTGCAGGGTTGTATCCACCGCCGTTATCAGCAGGTCTTGGTATCGTCAAAGGCTTGCATTCACCTACCGTCAACGGTTTATCTCCACGTAAGCCTGTCGACGATACTCGTCACAGGCGGTCAGAGTCTAACGACCAAGTACGCTCAAAATCGCCGCCAATGAGTTCGCGACAAGCGACCCTCAAAGCTAACAGTGCCACTGACCGAGGAGGTCGCTCTCCGTCCTTCTTGGATCTGGAAGGAACCACATTCGCGGAAACCCCAACAACTGACGGAGGAAGTGAGCGATACAAAGTACTCAAGGCCGCTCATGAGAACGGAACACTATCCGAAGCTGCTTGGCTAGAGTACCTCAATGAACGGCTTCAAAGTGACAATAACACAAAGCAAAGGGATTTGCAACAGGATCGACTAGTAGCTGTAAGGAGAGATCTGTCACCGGTGGACTCTGGTACGGGAAGTATTAAGCGCGATGGTGTCATCGATTTCGATGCTCCACGGACCTCTCCTTACGAGGACAAAAAGCTTGAACCTCTTCTGGTACCGATGCGGAAACCTCCTCCTGTTCCATTAGAGTCCAACACGCTCACGAAAGCGAACTCGTTGACAAAGAAAGCAGGTGACCGAGTACGCCGGTCAGTCGTTGGACAAGGAACGGACAAACGGATGTCCCTTGGCGAATCTATCGCGGAAGAGACAGTCGACCGTGGGCGAAGAAAAGCAGTTGCTCCTACGCCATCAGTGAGCGCTGGCGTTGGTCAAGCATTGGCGAATGCGGGTGCCTTGGCAAGTGCCGTTTCTGGTGTCGGAGCAGCTAAAGAGTTGGCCGAGGAAGCTGAGTCGCAATCGAAACCGGTTCGTTCGATGCAAACAGTCGATTTTGGAGCCAGAAGGAACAGCCCAGGTGGGTCTCCCCGAAGTCCAGGCTTCACCTATGGGAAAAACAATATGTTGTTCAAAATACCTGACTATGAGGAAGGTTTGTCTGAAGACACCAACCTCCGCAAACCGGATCTGTCCATCAAAATGCCAAACAATCCTTCCATCGAGAAACTTCGAAGAGGTCCATCTCCTGCTATCAGCCCAGGAACGGAAGCACCGCCAACCCGCAAAGCTTCTGTCATATCTCGTCGGTCTTATGGCCCAGCCTTTACCTTCAAAGAGAGCGAGATTACCTTTGCGAATAAAGCCCAAGCAAATCAAGACTCGGACGATGACTCCGACGACGGCCTATTCGCAGTACCCTTGGCCAAGGGTGTCTCCCCGAAGTCATCGAATGGCAATTTGGACGTTAGCGACGATGCCGCTGTCCAACGAAGACCAACGCTGAGTGTGGATACTGATGCTTCGACGCGTCGGAAGAAAGGACGATCCGTACAGTTCATAACACCAGAAACCTCGACGAGTAATTCTACCCTTCAATCACTTGACACAGTGGAGCTTGATGAAGACGGCCATCCTATTTACCAAGGCGATCGATCAATGATTGATTCCAGTCCCCAGAATGGATCAGCCCACTCTGATGATGCTGCCGCAAAACTCATGCGTCGTCAGTCGTTCGCAAGAGATGATACCTGGGCTAATCGACCACCTGCGGAGGACCTGATCAAGAATCTTGATACCTTTTTCCCGAATCTCGACCTTGACCAACCCGTACTCGAAGACTTAGTTGAGTCTCCAGTCTCTCCTGCGCCAGACCAGCAGGGCGGTCCTATCACCACTGCAGGTCCTCAGACCCATGCTCAACGTTTTATCCGTTCGTCTTTGTATGACAGGCCGCCTCGGCCGGCTTCAATCGCGGAGGAGCCTATCGCTGAAGAGGGAGAAACACTGGGTTCTGAGGAGTCGACGTTCAAGGGTCGAGCGACGTTGCAGAATTCGGTAGCTCAAAGAAGTATGCGCAAATCTGGAGGTCTGGGTAGGATGAAGTCAATCCGCGAGGTGGCTAGGGAGGCGCATGATGGGTCAAAGAGAAGAAGTGCGGCTCCGTCAGCCTCAGCTTCCAGATCTGGTGCCGTTGAGTTAGGGCGACGTAAGAGCACGAAGATGTTTGGTGCAAACATTGTCCAAATCAAGCCTGGCCGGAATCACCGTGTCAGCTTGATCGAAGCTGTCCCGCCTGACATGCCAATGGGCCAAAACTCATTCCAGATCGCACGAGGTCAACTCATCGGCAAAGGTAGCTACGGTAGAGTCTATCTGGGTATGAACTTGACAACGGGTGATCTCCTGGCTGTCAAGCAAGTGGAAGTCAATCAGAAGCTCGCAGGTTCTGACAAAGACAAGATGAAGGAGATGGTCGCAGCGCTCGATCAAGAAATCGACACAATGCAGCACCTAGAACACCCAAATATCGTACAATACCTCGGCTGCGAAAAGAAAGAATTCTCCATCTCCATCTTCCTCGAATACATACCCGGAGGTAGCATCGGCAGCTGTCTGCGCAAACACGGCAAATTCGACGAAGGTCTCGTGAGCAGCATGACACGCCAGACCCTCGACGGTCTCGCCTACCTCCACCGCGAAGGCGTCCTGCACCGCGATCTCAAAGCGGACAACATCCTCCTCGACACGGACGGCACCTGCAAGATCTCCGACTTCGGCATCTCCAAGAAAACCGACAACATCTACGGCAACGACGTCACCAACAGCATGCAAGGCTCCGTCTTCTGGATGGCGCCCGAAGTCATCCGCTCCCAAGGCCAAGGCTACAGCGCCAAAGTCGACATCTGGTCCCTCGGCTGCGTCGTCCTCGAAATGCTCGCCGGCCGCCGCCCCTGGTCCAAGGAGGAAGCCATCGGCGCGATCTACAAGCTCGGGAGCCTGAATCAGGCGCCGCCGATCCCGGATGACGTTTCTGAGACGGTGAGCCCGAATGCGATCAATTTCATGCTCAATTGCTTTACGATCGATCCGAGTGAGAGGCCGACGGCGGAGACGCTGCTCCGGCAGGATCCCTTCTGTAGGGCGGATCCGTATTATAACTTCTTGGACACGGAGCTGCATGCCCGGATTAAGGATATGAAGGAGAGCGTGCAGTATTCGGGGCAGGGGTCGTAGTCGTTGTTGAGGAGGTATGGATGGGACGGAGGGATCACGGGCGTGTATGCTTGGACTAAAGAAACACACGAATCGGCGTTGAACAATTTGGATGGGGGGGAAGTCATGAGTTACGAATTGGATGATAGCGTTTGTACTTTTATTTCTTCTACGTCCTTTTTTGTCTTGGTTTTTTCTGTCTCTCTCTTTCTGGTTTACCTGCGGTATGATACCATGTAGCGAGGGATGGCGAGGATGTCGTGATTGCATACACACTCTCTGGATAGAGAGATAATTTAATAGATCGATGCGCTAATTAATACATATATACACGGTTCTTCGATTTATGTTCGCTGATCTGGTACGCGGTTTTGATCGTCGCTCGCTCCTTTTCTTGTACTGGTTTATATACCGTCTGAGGGGAGGGTGGAGTCAGAGAGAGAGAGATAGTCTGGGACAACTGACCTCCTTCCTATATAAACCCCCGCCCCCCGCCAGCAACTTTCAAGAAATAGAAAAGTTAGAGACCCGACTATCCTTCCCGTACTGCCCCAGTTCGGCGGATCTTGCGCGGAGACAATGCTTACCAGTGACCCGTCCTGTCCATTATACCATCTATCCGCAGACCTCGGGTATTCAGAGGCTTCACTGGACTTCAATGACTATGCCGTAGATTCGCGCTATGATATACCTGGATGCATGGATAACTGCTTGGCTGGTTTTAGGGTTTATTTTTGGGGACGGTGTGATGAGGTTGAGGAGGGGATGGGGGAAGCGAGGGGGGTTGGTTGGTTCTTTTGATTTTTTGGGGGGGGAGTGGTGGGGAGTGTTGGTTGGTGGGAG